>CM038678.1:163505063-163620504 GCA_021605205.1 Aegilops longissima | reverse complement strand
GTCTTTTCGAGGATCTTACGACTCTTGATTTTCCGGAGCTATTCTCAATTCTTTTCAAGTGTGACGTAAGAATGAATTTCATCAGTCACATGCCTTCTCCAAGATCGCTTTCAAATTCTTTTCATTGTTGGCTCAATCTCTCTGTTTTTTCATTCTCCCGGAGTATCTCGGTAATTTTGGTGGTGTTTCTCCTCATCATTTGAAGATTGAAGAGAATTTTTCCTCTAAATCTTGTCCGTTCTCCCGGAGATTCGCGGTGCTAGCTCGATGTTATCCTATCTAGTTGTTTCCAGTGGTGCAATTCTTTTCATCCATCCGGAGTATTTCAGGAGTTGTTTTCCGTCTCAATCATCTAGAGGCCATCTTTCAGAATATTGCTTCGTTCCAAGTTTTAAGATTCATTCCCCAATTATTCTATATCCGTGCCCCTTCGTTCATCTCAATATTCTTCCGGTGCTGCGTTCAAGTATTCGTCAATCAGTTCGCGATCTCTTCGTTCTCTTGTCTCTAATTTTCCCTAAAGTATCTTCGTGGTTTCTAATTCTTCCCGGTGATTTTTTTTCACTTTCATCAGCCATTTTCGAATTCTTTTCGGCGATTCATTCTCTCCTCTTCGTTCATTTTCGCTTCTAACGGTGGTTCATTCAAGATTCTTTCTCTTTGATTATCACACTAATCCATTCGTTCGTTTCTTTTCAATTCCACCGGTGGTTCATGAAGACCTTCTCAAGTTTGTGATATGTCACTTCTCAATCCTTTTCAAGAAGAATAAGTAATATGCCAAATCCATTGCTTGTCATCAATTTAATTTGATGAAGGATAAGCATACAATAAATCTTATTCTTATTTCCTCGAAGTGAGTAATCCCTTCCTTCGGAGTTTGTTCTTGATGAATAAATTCTAGTTCCAAGTGCTTTCATCTTTTCTTTTCCGGAGTTCAATTTCCTCGGCCATTTCATCGGATCCTCCATATAATCATCATAGCGCTCATCTTATTCTTTCTTCCTTCATTGTATCTCATCATCCTTTTTGTCCGGAGTTCTTCATGGTGGTTCTTCAGGATTTAATTTTTTTTTCAAGAGTTTCATCAATATTTTGGTGGAATCAAATATCTTTTCTTCTTGCATCTCTAAGTGCAATTAAATTCTCCGTATTCTTTTGAATTGGAGTTTCGCATTTCTTCGTTCTTCTCAGCTATCCAATCATTCCCGTTTGTGGCCGGTTATCAGCTCATAATTTTGGGATGTTTTCCATAAGTCCACAACAAGCTTATTCTTTTGTGGTTGATTTTCTCAACAACTACGTTCAATCCTTCTTCTAAGGTTGCTTTCAATTCCATTCGTGGCACAAGTTGTCATTTTATTCTCAGTTCTTTTCATTCTATTTCAAATCTTTCCGGAGGCATTGCGTTGCTTATGTTGTCAACTATCATTCCATCCTCTCAAGTTCATGTTCTAATCCTTCCATTTTCAGCAGGAGTGCTGCCTAAATCCTTTCAGTCTTATTCGTTTGTTTTCTCATTCTAACCACTCCGGTTAGAACGAGTTGTTTCATGGCCTATCTGATTCCGTGAGCTTTCGATTCTCGTCATTCTCATCGTTCCTCTCTTAGTGCTCTCGATTCTTTGCTTCTTCTCTTGAGTCTTGTTTCTCCTCATCCTTTTTCCCTTCCGTCTCGGTCCTAAGATCTCGGGACGAGATCTCTTGTTAGTGGAGGTGTTATAGCGCCCGGTTTGATCGCCAGTGTACGCGATTATTCGCCGTCTTTGCCATGTCATTTGCTTGCGTGTTGCACTTTGCCATGTAATCATATGCATTTCATATCATGTCACCATGTGCATTTCTTTTTGCATACGTGTTCGTCTCATGCATCCGAGCATTTTCCCGTTGTCCGTTTTGCAATCCGGCACTCCTATGTCTCCGGCGCCCCTTTTACCTCTTTTCATGTGCGGGTGTTAAGCGGTCTCGAAATGGACCGAGGTTTGCCAGCGGCCTTGGTATAGCACGGTGAACCGCTGTCAATGAAGGAAATATGCCCTAGAGGCAATAATAAAGTTATTATTTATTTCCTTATATCATGATAAATGTTTATTATTCATGCTAGAATTGTATTAACGGAAACATAATACATGTGTGAATACATAGACAAGCAGATAGTCACTAGTATGCCTCTACTAGACTAGCTCATTAATCGAAGATGGTTATGTTTCCTAACCATAGACATGTGTTGTCATTTGATTAATGGGATCACATCATTAGGAGAATGATGTGATTGACATGACCCATTCCGTTAGCCTAGCACTTGATCGTTTAGTATGTTGCTTATGCTTTCTTCATGACTTATACAAAGTTCCTGCAACTATGAGATTATGCAACTCCGTTTACGGAGGAACACTTTGTGTGCTACCAAGCGTCTAGCGTAAATGGGTGATTATAAAGGTACTCTACAGGTGTCTCCAAAAGTATATGTTGAGTTGGCATGAATCGAGATTAGGTTTTGTCACTCCGATTGTCGGAGAGGTATCTCTGGGCCTTCTCGGTAATACACATCACATAAGCCTTGCAAGCATTGCAACTAATGAGTTAGTTGTGAGATGATGTATTACGGAGCGAGTAAAGAGACTTACGATAGCGAGATTGAACTAGGTATTGGATACCGACGATCGAATCTCGGGTAAGTAACATACCGATGACAAAGGAACAACGTATGTCGTTATGCGGTTTGACCGATAAAGATCTTCGTAGAATATGTAGGAACCAATATGGGCATCCAGGTTCCGCTATTGGTTATTGACCGAGAATGGTTCTAGGTCATGTCTACATAGTTCTCGAACCCGTAGGTCCATGCAACAAGGTTTCGATGGCGGTTATATTATGAGTTTATGAGTTTTGATGTACCGAAGGAGTTGAGTCCGGATGAGATCGGGGACATGACGAGGAGTCTCGAAATGGTCGAGACGTAAAGATCGATATATTGGACGACTATATTTGGAGTTCGGAAAGGTTCGAATGATTCGGGTATTTTCGAGATCTGGGAGAGTTACGGAATTCGCGGGAAGAAGTATTGGGCCTTATTGGGCCTTGTGGAAAGGATAGAGGGCTGCCTAGGGCAGGCGCGCCTCCCAAGGCCTAGTCCGGGTGGACTAGGGGAGGGCCGCCCCTCTCTCTCCTTCCCTTCCTTCTCTCCTACTCCTACTAGGAAAGGAGAGTCCTACTCCGGTGGGAGTAGGACTCCCCCTGGTGCGCCTCCTCCTTGGCAGCCACCTCCTCCTTGCTCCTTTATATCACAGAGGCAGGGTGCCCCATGACACACAAGTTGATCTACGGATCGTTCCTTAGCCGTGTCGGTGCCCCCTCCACCATATTCCACTTGGTCATATCGTCGCGGAGCTTAAGCGAAGCCCTGCCGGAGAAGTCATATCGTCGCGGAGCTTAAGCGAAGCCCTGCGTCAGTGGAGCATCATCATCGTCCTGCGCCGTCGTCTTGTGGAACTCATCCCGACACTTTGCTGGATCGGTCCGGGGATCGTCATCGAGCTGAGCGTGTGCAGAACTTCGGAGGTGCCGTCGTTCGGTGCTTGGATCGGTCGGATCGTGAAGGCGTCGACTACATCAACAGCGTTGTTATCGCGCTTCGCTTTCGGTCTCACGAGTGCGTGGGCGGACCTCTCCCTCTCGTTGCTATGCCATCACCATGGTCTTGCGTGATCGTGGAAATTTTTGAAATTACTCGTTCCCCAGCGATGGCATCCGAGCCTGGTTTTATGCGTTGATGTCATATGCACGAGTAGAACACAAGTGAGTTGTGGGCGATATAAGTCATCTGCTTACCAGCATGTCATACTTTGGTTCAGCGGTATTGTGAGATGAAGCGGCCGGACCGACATTACGCGTGCGCTTACGCGAGACTGGTTTCACCGCTTGAGCACTAGTTGCTTAAAGGTGACGGCGGGTGTGTCTCTCTCACTTTAGTTGAACCGAGTGTGGCTCGCCCGGTCCTTGCGAAGGTTAAAACAGCACCAACTTGACAAACTATCGTTGTGGTTTTGATGCGTAGGTAAACGGTTCTTGCTCAGCCCGTAGCAGCCACGTAAAACTTGCAACAACAAAGTAGAGGGCGTCTAACTTGTTTTGCAGGGCATGTTGTGATGTGATGTGGTCAAGGCGTGATGCTATATTTTATTGTATGAGATGATCATGTTTTGTAACGAGTTATCGACAAGCTGGCGAGGAGCCATATGGTTGTCGCTTTATTGTATGAAATGCAAAAGCCATGTAATTGCTTTACTTTATCACTAAGCGATGGCGATAGTCGTAGAAGCAATAGTTGGCGAGGCGACAACGATGCTCGATGGAGATCAAGGTGTCGCGCGGTGGCGATGGTGATCATGGCGGTGCTTGGAGATGGAATCACAAGCACAAGATGATGATGACCATATCATATCACTTATATTGATTGCATGTGATGTTTATCCTTTATGCATCTTATCTTGCTTTGATTGGCGGTAGCATTATAAGATGATCTCTCACTAAAATTATCAAGAAGTGTTCTCCACAGTATGCACCGTTGCTAAAAGTTAATAGTACCCGGACACCGCGTGATGATCGGGTGTGATAAGTTCTCGTCCATCTACAACGGGTGCAAGCCAGTTTTGCACACGCGGAATACTCGAGTTAAACTTGCGAGCCTAGCATATGCAGATATGGCCTCGGAACACGGAGACCGAAAGGTCGGCGTGAATCATATAGTAGATATGATCAACATAGTGATGTTCACCATTGAAAACTACTCCATCTCACGTGATGATCGGTTATGGTTTAGTTGATTTGGATCACGTGTTCACTTAGATGACTAGAGATGTCTGTCTAAGTGGGAGTTCTAAAGTAATATGATTAATTGAACTTAAATTTATCATGAACTTAGTCTGGTAGTATTTTGCAAATTATGTTGTAGATCAATAGCTCGCGTTGTTGCTTCCCTATGTTTGTTGCTTTCAAATGTTTATTTTGATATGTTCCTAGAAAATTGTATTGAAAAATGTTAGTAGCAATGATGCGGATTGGATCCGTGATCTGAGGTTTATCCTCATTGCTGCCTGAAGAATTATGTCCTTAATGCACGCTAGGTGACAGACCTATTGCAGGAGCAGATGCGGGCGTTATGAGCGTTTGGCTAGCTCAATATGATGACTACTTGATAGTTTAGTGCACCATGCTTAAGCGGCTTAGAATCGGGACTTCAAAGGCGTTTTGAGCGTCATGGACCATATGAGATGTTCCAGGAATTGAAGTTAATATTTCAAGCAAATACCGAGTTAAGAGATATGAAATCTCCAACAAGTTCTATAGCTAAAAGATGGAGAGAATCGCTCAACTAGTGAGCATGTGCTCAGATTATGCAGGTACTTCAATCGCTTGAAATCAAGTGGGAGTTAATCTTCGAGATAAGATAGTGATTGACAGAATTCTCTAGTCACCATCACCAAGTTAGTAGAACTTCGTGATGAACTATAATATGCAAGGGATGACAAAAGTAATTCCCAAGCTCTTCGTGATGCTGAAATCACGAAGGTAGAAATCAAGAAAAGAGCATCAAGTGTTGATGATTGACAAGACCACTAGTTTCAAGGAAAAGGGCAAAGGGCAGAAGGGAACTTCAAGAAGAGCGGCAAGCAAGTTGCTGTTCGGTGAAAAGCCAGTCTGGACCTAAGCACGAGACTAAGTGCTTTTGTTGCAATGGAACTGGTCCTTTGGAGCGGAACTACCCCAAGTATTTGGCGGATAAGAAGGATGGCAAATTGAACAAGAGTATATTTGATATACAGGTTATTGATGTGTGCCTTACTAGTGTTTATAGTAGCCCTGAGTATTTGATACTTGTTAGGTTCTTTGAGATTAGTAACTCGAAACAGGAGTTCTGAGAATAAGCAGAGACTAGTTGAAGGGAAGTGACGATGAGTGTTGGAAGTAGTTCCAAGATTGATATGATCATCATCGCACACTCCTATACTTTCGGGATTAGTGTTAAACCTAAATAAATGTTATTTGGTGTTTGCGTTGAGCATGAATATGATTTGATCATGTTTATTGCAAAGCGGTTATTCATTTAAAGTCAAAGAATAATTGTTGTTCTGTTTAAATGAATAAAACCCGATAGTCATACACCCAATGAAAATAGTTTTCGAGCGGTTATTCATTTAAAGTCAAAGAATAATTGTTGTTACATTTAAATGAATAAAACCTTCAATGGTCATACACCCAATAAAATAGTTTGTTGGATCTCGATCGTAGTAATACACATATTCATAATATTGATGCCAAAAGATGCAAAGTTAATAATGATAGTGCAACTTATTTGTGTACTTGCCGTTTAGGTCATATTGGTGTAAAGCGCATGAAGAAACTCCATCTTGATGGGATTTTGGAATCACTTGATTATGAATCACTTGATGCTTGCGAACCATGCCTTATGGGCAAGATGACTAAAGACTCATTCTCGGAACAATGGGCGAGCAAATGACTTATTGGAAATAATACATCTTGATGTATGCGGTCCGATGAGTGTTAAAGCTCACGGCAAGTATCGTTATTTTCGACCTTCACAGATGATTTGAGCAGATATCGTATATCTTCTTGATGAAACATAAGTCTGAAATAGTTGAAAGGTTCAAAGAATTTCAGAGTGAAGTGGAAAATCATCGTAACAAGAAAATAAAGTTTCTGCGATCTGATCGCGGAGAAAAATAATTGAGTTCTGAGTTTGGTCTTCAATTAAAATAATGTGGAATAGTTTCACAGCTCCGCCACGGAACACCACAATGTTATGGTGTGTCGAGCGTCGTAACCGCACTTTATTGGATATGGTGCGATCTATGATGTATCTTACCGATTTACCACTATCGTTTTGGGGTTATGCATTAGAGACAGCTGCATTCACGTTTAATAGGGCACCATCTAAATCCGTTGAGATGACACCGTATGAACTATGGTTTAGCGATAAACCTAAGCTGTCGTTTCTTAAAGTTTGGAGTTGTGATGCTTATGTGAAAAAGTTTTCACTGATAAGCTCGAACCCAAATCGGAGAATGCGTCTTCATAGAATACCCAAAAGAAAATGTTGGGTACACCTCCTATCACAGATCCGAAAGCAAGTTTTCGTTGCTAAGATGGATCCTTTCTAGAAGAAGTTTCTCTCGAAAGAAGTGAGTGGGAGGAAAGTAGAACTTGATGAGGTAATTGTACCTTCTCCCTTATTGGAAAGTAGTTCATCACAGAAATCAGTTCGGTGATTCCTACACCAATTAGTGAGGAAGTTAATGATGATGATCATGAAACTTCAGATCAAGTTGCTACCAAACCTCGTGGGTCTTCGAGTAAGATCCGCACGAGTGATGCGGTAATCATGTTACGGAAGTCATGTTACTAGACCATGATGAACCTACGAACTATGAGGAAGCGATGATGAGCCCAGATTCATGAAATGGCTTGAGGCCATGAAATCGAGATAGGATCCATGTATGAGAACAAAGTATGGACTTTGATTGACTTGCTCGATGATCGGCAAGCCATGTTAAATAAATGGATCTTCAAGAGGAAGATGGACTTGATAGTAGTGTTACTATCTACAAAGCTCGACTTGTTGCAAAAGGTTTTCGACAAGTTCAAGGTGTTGAATACGATGAGATTTTCTCACTTGTAGCGATGCTTAAGTCTGTCCGAATCATGTTAGCAATTGCCACATTTTATGAAATCGGCAAATGGATGTCAAAACTACATTCTTTAATGGATTTATTAAAGAAGAGTTGTATATGATGCAACCAGAAGGTTTTGTCAATCCTAAAGGAGCTAACAAAATGTGCAAGCTCAACGATCCATCTATGGACTGGTGCAAGCATCTCGGAGTTGGAATACACGCTTTGATAGTGTGATCAAAGCATATAGTTTTATCTGAGACTTTTGGTGAAGCCTGTATTTGCAAGAAAGTGAGTGGGAGCACTACAACATTTCGATAAGTATATGTGAATGACATATTGTTGATCGGAAATAATGTAGAATTATTACGCAAAGCATAAAGGAGTATTTGAAAGGAGTTTTTCAAAGAAGGACCTCGGTGAAGCTACTTACATATTGAGCATCAAGATCTATAGAGATAGATCAAGGCGCTTGATAAGTTTTTCAATGAATACATACCTTGACAAGATTTTGAAGTAGTTCAAAATGGAGCAGTCAAAGAAAGAGTTCTTGCACGTGTTACAAGGTGTGAGATTGAGTAAGACTCAAAACCCGACCACGGCGGAAGATAGAAAGAGAATGAAAGTCATTCCCTATGCATCAGCCATAG
This sequence comes from Aegilops longissima, assembly GCA_021605205.1. Lineage (NCBI taxonomy): Eukaryota > Viridiplantae > Streptophyta > Magnoliopsida > Poales > Poaceae > Aegilops > Aegilops longissima. The sequence continues at coordinate 163,612,164 of CM038678.1, read as the reverse complement.
GTTCTATAAAGTATGTCATGTTGTGTACGGATCTATTGCATACCCTACCACTAAGCTTGGCAAGGGAGTGCAATAGTGATCTAGGAGTAGATCAATGGACAGCGGTCAAAATTATCCTTAGTAGAATAAGGATATGTTTCTCGATTATGGAAGTGAAAAAGGTTAAATCGTAAAGGGTTACGTCGATGCAAGTTTTAACACTAATCTAGATGACTCTGAGTCTCAATCTGGATACATATTGAAAGTGGGAGCAATTAGCTAGAGTAGCTCCGTGCGAGCATTGTAGACATAGAAATTTGCAAAATACTTACGGCTCTGAATGTGTGAGACCGTTGACTAAAATTATCTCACAAGCAAAACATGATCACACCTTAGTACTCTTTGGGTGTTAATCACATAGCGATGTGAACTAGATTCTTGACTCTAGTAAACCCTTTGGGTGTTGGTCACATGTCGATGTGAACTATGGGTGTTAACCACATATAGATGTGAACTATTGATGTTAAATCACATGGCGATGTGAACTAGATTATTGACTCTAGTGCAAGTGGGAGGCTGAAGGAAATATGCCTAGAGGCAATAATAAAGTTATTATTTATTTCCTTATATCATGATAAATGTTTATTATTCATGCTAGAATTGTATTAACGGAAACATAATACATGTGTGAATACATAGACAAGCAGATAGTCACTAGTATGCCTCTACTAGACTAGCTCATTAATCGAAGATGGTTATGTTTCCTAACCATAGACATGTGTTGTCATTTGATTAATGGGATCACATCATTAGGAGAATGATGTGATTGACATGACCCATTCCGTTAGCCTAGCACTTGATCGTTTAGTATGTTGCTTATGCTTTCTTCATGACTTATACAAAGTTCCTGCAACTATGAGATTATGCAACTCCGTTTACGGAGGAACACTTTGTGTGCTACCAAGCGTCTAGCGTAAATGGGTGATTATAAAGGTACTCAGGTGTCTCCAAAAGTATATGTTGAGTTGGCATGAATCGAGATTAGGTTTTGTCACTCCGATTGTCGGAGAGGTATCTCTGGGCCTTCTCGGTAATACACATCACATAAGCCTTGCAAGCATTGCAACTAATGAGTTAGTTGTGAGATGATGTATTACGGAGCGAGTAAAGAGACTTACCGGTGCGAGATTGAACTAGGTATTGGATACCGACGATCGAATCTCGGGTAAGTAACATACCGATGACAAAGGAACAACGTATGTTGTTATGCGGTTTGACCGATAAAGATCTTCGTAGAATATGTAGGAACCAATATGGGCATCCAGGTTCCGCTATTGGTTATTGACCGAGAATGGTTCTAGGTCATGTCTACATAGTTCTCGAACCCGTAGAGTCCATGCAACAAGGTTTCGATGCGGTTATATTATGAGTTTATGAGTTTTGATGTACCGAAGGAGTTGAGTCCGGATGAGATCGGGGACATGACGAGGAGTCTCGAAATGGTCGAGACGTAAAGATCGATATATTGGACGACTATATTTGGAGTTCGGAAAGGTTCGAATGATTGAATATTTTGAGATCTGGGAGAGTTACGGAATTCGCCGGGAAGAAGTATTGGGCCTTATTGGGCCCTGGTGGAAAGAGAGAGGGCTGCCTAGGGCAGGCGCGCGCCCCAAGGCCTAGTCCGGGTGGACTAGGGGTGGGCCGCCCTTCCTCCCTTCCCTTCCTTCTCTCCTACTCCTACTAGGAAAGGAGGTCCTACTCCGGTGGGAGTAGGACTCCCCCCTAGTCGCCTCCTCCCTTGGCGGCCACCTCCTCCTTGCTCCTTTATATCACAGGGGCAGGGGCCCCAGGACACACAAGTTGATCTACGGATCGTTCCTTAGCCGTGTCGGTGCCCCCTCCACCATATTCCACTTGGTCATATCGTCGCGGAGCTTAAGCGAAGCCCTGCGCCGGAGAAGTCATATCGTCGCGGAGCTTAAGCGAAGCCCTGCGTCGGTGGAGCATCATCATCGTCCTGCGCCGTCGTCTTGTGGAACTCATCCCGACACTTTGCTGGATCGGTCCGGGGATCGTCATCGAGCTGAGCGTGTGCAGAACTTCGGAGGTGCCGTCGTTCGGTGCTTGGATCGGTCGGATCGTGAAGGCGTCGACTACATCAACAGCGTTGTTATAGCGCTTCGCTTTCGGTCTCACAGTGCGTGGGCGGACTCTCTCGTTGCTATGCCATCACCCTCTCGTTGCTATGCCATCACCATGGTCTTGCGTGATCGTAGGAAAATTTTTGAAATTACTCGTTCCCCAACTGTGCCATATCTTGTGATCCTTTTTGGCTTATGGTCACTAAGGGGCTTTTGTTCTATGCTTTGAGTAGATTCATGCCATGCCTTTGTTTGCCATGATAAGTTCCTGTAACATGCTATTTCATAGCTCTAAACATTGCAACCTGATGTTAATTTCTGCAATGCCTGAAACTGTTTTTAATTGCAATCTTGCCATGTGTTTTTGAGCATGTTATAGTGATTTCTGGAGATAGCTCAGTGTTCATGTTTTGTAATGCTTTACCTGCAGATCATGCCCATGCCTTTTGTTTTCATATTGTGGTGCTGTAGCATGTTGTTTTGATGCTTGCAATATGCCTAGTTGCTGTTTTGGGCAGATTGTTGCTATAACTTGTATAGGCTGTACGTGTTGAACCGTTGCTCCGTTTTGGGTGTGCTCTATATGAAACTTGCTTGATTTTGCATGTAGTTTCATATTATCATGTTGCATCCTTGTTTTGAGGTGTTTGCTTGATGTTTGTATGCATTTTGCATCAATGCCATGTTTATCTTGTTTTGCTCATATCTTCTAGGCCGTAGCTCCGAATCTAATGAACTTTATATGTAACTTGACTAGAATTTCGTGTAGATCATCGTGGTGCATCTTAAATTGCTGTTTAACCACTTGAACTTAAGGTTTATCCAGATCTGGACCAATTTTGAAATTTGCATATGAGGACTTACCGGAATTGTTCTATGTTGTTTCCGGCCTCATTTAAACTTGCTTTGATGTGTTGTTCTTGTTTGCATCATCTCTTGCCATGAGTAGCTTCATCTAGATTTGTCATGCATCATGTTTGTTGTGCATCTTGTCATGTTCATGTGTGGTGTGTTTACTATGTTGTGTGCTTCTTCTTGTTTAGTTCCTGTTTCGTTGCGATCGTGAGGATTCGTTCGTCTACGCTTGGTTCGGCTTCATCTGTTCATCTTCTTCATGGACTCGTTCATCTTCTTCATGGACTCGTTCTTCTTCCTTGCGGGATTTCAGGCAAGATGACCGCTACCCTGGATCTCACTACTATCATTGCTATGCTAGTTGCTTCGTTCTATTGCTATGTTGCGCTACCTATTACCTGTTTATCAAGCCATCCCAAATTGCCATGTCAGCCTCTAACCTTTTGCACCTTTCCTATGCAAACCATTGTTTGGCTATGTTACCGCTTTGCTCAGCCCCACTTATAGCGTTGTTAGTTGCAGGTGAAGATGAAGTTTGTTCCTTGTTGGAACATGGAGATATTGTTCCTTGTTGAAACATGTTTACTTGTTGGGTTATCACAATATATCTTATTTAATTAATGCATCTATATACTTGGTAAAGGGTGGAAGGCTCGGCCTTATGCCTGGTGTTTTGTTCCACTTTTGCCGCCCTAGTTTCCGTCATATCGGTATTATGTTCCCAGTTTTTGCGTCCCTAACGGTCGGGTGATTTATGGGACCCCTTGACAGTTCGCTTTGAATAAGACTTTTCCAGCAAGGCCCAACATTGGTTTTACCATTTGCCTCACCTATGCCCTTTTTCCCTTGGGTTTCGGAGCGAGGGTCATCTTTATTTAGCCCCGGGCGGTGCTCCGCCAGTGTTGGTCGAACCAAGCGACTGCTGGGGGCCTGCAGGGCAACTCGAGGCTGGTTTTACTCGTAGGCTGACTTATCCGGTGTGCCCTAAGACCGAGAGTGCGTGCGACTCCTATCAGGATTTGTCGGCACATCCGGCGGCTTTGCTGGTCTTGTTTTATTGTTGTGAAATGTCTTGTAGCGGGATTCGAGACTGATCGGGTCTTCCGGGAGAAGGAATATCCCGTTGATCGCGAGAGCTTATCATGGGCTAAGTTAGGACACCCTGCGGGGTTTGAACTTTCGAAAGTCGTGCCAGCGGTTATGTGGCAGATGGGAATTTGTTAATGTCGGTTGTAGAAAACCGAAGTTGATCTTAATTAAAATACACCAACCGTGTGCGTAACCGTGAGTGTCTCTTTTCGGGGTTGATCGAGAGGAGAACACGGTTTCGGGTTATGTCGGCGTAAGTAGGTGTTAGGATCACTTCTTGATCATTACTAGTTGACGACTGTTCCTTTGTTTCTCTTCTCGCTCTCATTTGCGTTGGTTAGCCACCATATATGCTTAGTCGCTGCTGCAACCTCACCACTTTACCTCTTTCTTACCCATTAAGCTTTGCTAGTCTTGATACCCATGGTAATGGGATTCTTTGAGTCCTCGTGGCTCACAGATTACTACACCACCGATTGCGGTACAGGTTTGCGATGCTCATGGCGAGAGCGATGTTTATTTGTGTTGGAGTTCTTCTTACGCTTCTTCTTGATCAGGGGATAGGTTCGGTTGGCCTTTGGGCTAGCAGAGGTGGATGTCGTTTGAGCTTGTTTATGTTTCATCCGTAGTCGGATGTGGATCTTATATGATGTTGATGTATTCTTGTGGCATTTGTGCCTTATGTATGTATCCCCACTATTATGTAATGTTGATGTAATGATATCCACCTTGCAAAAGCGTTTCAATATCTGGTCTATCCTTGGTGGGACCTTGAGTTCCTTTTGGATAGGGTCGCATATTAAGCGTGACAATGGGCCTAAGGGAGGGCCACGACCACGGCACGCCAGAATCTGACTAGACCGCACTAGGGCTCCGTTTGTGTCATTCCTTTTTTATCTTTTCTTCCTTTTCCTTCCAGGACTCTGTTCTCGAAGCCCTGTCGGCATTAGCGCGAATACGATGCAACAGCGAGGGGAAGCGAAAAGCTGCGTCAGTGTCAGGTGGTCTCTACTGAGCGGTTTACTGTTTTACATACCACACCATAAACTTACCCCTGGAAGGGACATATCAAAAGTCTCGTACCTTGCTTATCACACAATTTGTATCGTTACGCTTTTATTTGCAGTTTCTTTTGAATAAACAATATATAGCTCTTGCCTATTATTGCATTCTTCCCCATTATATATGTTCATTTATGACATGTTGCACCCGTACACTTTAGTGCGGCCAATACCTGAGGGCTTAAGTACCCCAAAAGTATGGTGTGATAAGTCGAACACTTTCACAAGTGCGGCACCCGAACTTATAGCATTATATGCATCGGCTCGAATCATGTCTTGGGTCAATAGTTGGGTTTGCGGCTCCCATGTTTTGGTACCTTACGTTCCATTATATCGGCTAAGGTAGCGCTGGGAGAACCAACTGCGATTGTGCCCGGTTGAGCTGGGTTGAGCACCTCGGTGGAGAAAGCTAAAACTGACCGTCATGATAGAGGCGAGAGCGATCGCTATTCGAGAAGGTTTTTTGGGTCCCTAAAGACTTATGCCGCTTAAGCGAGGAGTCGGCATTGTCCGGCCAAGGCGTGGATAGCACCTCGAACTCGGTCCTCCGAATACTAGGGGCTTCGCCAAAATTTAAAATTATAAATTCTATGGCTAAGTGAGAATGTTCAAGCACTATAAGTCCGGTTGCCTTGTTACGTTGCGTTGGCGCCTCCCGAAGGACAAGAATGGGAACAAAGCGCTCAAGTTTATCTGAACACCTCGGCACTTTCGTGGCATGGGGGCTGAAGCCAGCGACTTGCCATCTCTCAAATTTGATAAGCGGCCGCCTGAAGGTAATATTTTAAATTCACAAGCGTTGCTTAGCGCATATGAACAAGTTTTCAGCGTACATGATAACAAATGCAAGTCTACTCAAATATTACATCTTTGGAGCATTCACCCGCTATAAGACGGGCACCCTTCAGGACGCCCTCATAGTACATTTCGGGCTTGCGATGCTCCTTGCCCTTCGGTGGCCCGTCCGTCACAAGCTTCTCCGCATCTAGCTTGTCCCAGTGCACTTTAGCACGGGCAAGGGCCCGACGGGCACCTTCAATGCAGACGGAGTGCTTGGTGACTTCAATCCATGGACAGGCATCCACCAGCCGCCGCACTAGACCGAAGTAGCTCCCAGGCATGGCTTCAGTTGGCCACAGCCGAACTATGAGGCCCTTCATGGCTTGTTCGGCGACCTTGTGGAGCTCGACCAGCTGCTTCAGTTGGTCGCTTAGGGGCACCGGATGATCGGCCTCAGCATACTGAGACCAGAACACCTTCTCCGTCAAGCTTCCCTCCTCGGCTCGGTAGAAAGCAGCAGCATCGGACACACTACGGGGCAGATCTACGAACGCTCCTGGAGAGCTTCGGATTCGGGTAAGTACTAGATAATTGACTTTTACATTCTTGCTTTGCATAAAGAATGCCTTACCCGCCGCTATCTTCTTTAATGATTCAATCTCTCGGAGGGCTTTTTGGGCTTCGGCCTTAGCGGCTTTGGCACTCTCAAGAGCCAAGGCGAGCTCGGACTCTCGAGTCTTCGAGTCACGCTCCAAACTCTCGTGTTTCTCCATGAGAGTCTGGAGCTCTTGCCGCACCTCCGCTACCCGCGCCTCCTGCTTCTCTCGCTCGGTACGCTCCGCGGCCGCTTTGCTTTCGGCCGCGGACACCGCTTCCTTAAGGGTCGCCACCTCGTTCGTGCCCCCTACAATACCCATGTTACTCCTGTCATTTTTGCAACCAAATCCTTTCTATAAGGTATTTCTTTAATAAGGTATTACTTACCTTCCTTGTCCTCGACTGCTTCTTGGCAAGGCCGAGCTTCGTTCTCGGACGCTCGAGGCTGCTTCAATGCATTGACCTCCATGATCGGTCTTGTGAGGTGGTCAGCGTAGCTCTGCATTCCCATATTGACATACTTATGTTAGACTCCTGCGTATATCTTTTAGATCCTTAGTCCGGCTTTTCTTTCCGAACACGAACTAAGCATCGAGAACTCTGTCTATCACGGTAATATTTTTACATATTCTAAACTTACCTCAAAGCTTGTTAGAAGGCTGGTACGAGGCTCAGTCAGCCCGCTCTTGGCGGACTGAACTTTGGATCACCGCACTCATGATAGTGCGGTGCTCCTCGTCGATGGGCGCCGTTAAGCGCCTCCAACAAGCTATCCGGTGCCTCCGGTTGGAGGAGGTCACGGTGTCGCGATCTTGTCCTTCTTCTGAAGGGCCGCTTTGCCGATCTTGGAACCATTCTTTGGTTAAACGCGAGTCGACACGATGCGGACTTAGAGCCCCTGGGGTTTTGCCCCCTGCGCCCGGCGTCCAGGAGGTCGCCTTGCGGCGCCTCGGGACCACCTCCTCCTGGTTGGGCCCTTTGGGACTCCACCACGGTGTCATCTGCGTCACGAGGAGAGGCGGTCGGAAGTGAAGTGTTATTCATCCGGCGTATCCAGGTCGCTCGGCGAAGCGGCAAGATCGTCCTTGGGAGGGCTACATGGTTATATTCGGCGTTAGAAGACACTATGCGACAAATGAAAATCCATGAGTTATTCTGGAATCCGTACACTTACAATCTCGCCGAGGCTTGGCCCTTGTTGGCCCTCCTCCTCGTCGATGTCGGAGTTGGTGGAGAAGTCGGAGGAAGGTCCTTCCTTCTTGGACCCTCCGACCTCCCGGTTAGGCGGCCTTCCTTTCTTCTCCCCGATGGGGAGAGGCTTCTTTTCCTCCTCCTCTTCCTCGGAGGATGATTTCGCCTCGGGGTTGTCGGGCGATGAGTCCGACAGCCCACAGCGCCGGAGCTCCCGAGTTCCGTGGCCTCCTTCTTGGCCTTCTTCTCCGGCACCACGTGGCGTGCGGAACCAACAGCGCCGTTAATCGAGGCGTCAGCTGGGTCTTACGGCAAAGGGCAGACAGTTAATCTGTCCGGGCGTCTTCAACCGATCTGTCAAAGGTTAGGGAGTTTTAGATCCCGCATAGAGTCAAACTATGAAAAGAGTCCCATAAAGGGTAAAACAACTTACCTCGCTGGCTTGGCTGCGAGCTGAATCGCGATCTTGATGGCGGGTGCGGGAGCCGGCGCCCTTGAGCAGCACCTTCGAGCATCTTCGTGCGTGGTGTCGAAGAGCGGCTCAAGATTTAATCTTGTGCGGATCGAACTCCCACAAATTGAAGGCCCGTTATTGGCATGGGAGAATCCGGCGGATGAGCATCACAGGATTACGTTGACAAGCTGATATTCTTGTCCACCGGGTTTGGACGCAAGTTTGGAGTCCGGACAGCTCATCGAATCCCCCATGTCGGCCCGTCTCTTTCCATGATGTGAGCCGTGTGGGAAGCGGATCGAATTGGTGGCCACCACCCATTGAGAGTCGCGTGGCTCGGTGATGTAGAACCACCCCGATTGCCATCCCTTTATGGTCTCCACAAAGGAGCCCTCGAGCCATAGGACTTTGGCCATCTTGCCAACCATGGGGCCTCCGCACTCCGGCAGCGGCCGCCCACTACCTTCGACGACATTAAAGATCTTCAGCCATAAGCGAAGTGGGGCTGGATGCGAGAGGAAGGCCTACGCACCTGACGATAAGCGCCGAGATGTTGAGGATGAAATTGGGGCGGATCATGGAAATCTAGGCCGTAGTAGAACATGAGCCCGGACAAATGGGTGAAGTGGAAACCCTAGTCCGCGGAGGAAGTGGGGAGAACACCACCCTCTCATGGGGCTGGGGTGGGGATGAGCTTCCCTTCGTCGGGCAGCCGATGCGCGATGTCATTTGGACAAGTATCCGACCTTCCGCAGCTTTTGATGTGCCCCTCGTGGCGGAGGCCATCCACCTGCCTCCGCTCCGGACATAGTTGGAGAAGGTTGAGGTGGGGTGTCGCGGACTTAGGCGCTGGAGCTCGAGTCTTGTGAAATGGATGAGCAAAGGAGGAAGAAGGCGTGGGTGAAAAGGTGGATCCTTATCCCTTATATGAATGGGCGCGAGTTATCGTGCCCCCGGCCTGGTCGGCGCCATAATCAATGGCGTGGATGGGATACCACGTCCATTTTGATGGGAATCCAGGAATAAGGGGCACGATCTATGCTTTGATAAGGCGTTCAAAGAAACCGCCTCGCTGAGCGTCTTTGAGGTGGGACGATAAAAACAATTGAATAAAGGCATGGCCGTGGTGTGATGTCATGCCGCGGAATCGTCGCAGATCTGTGCAAAAGTTATTCTCTCTACGGTGGTATGTGGAACTTGTTTTGCGAGCGGACACTATCCTTGTGTTCAAAACCTTCTATGAAGTATTGGAGGAGGAACCCGCCTTGCAATGCGAAGACAATATCTGCGCGGACTAAATCGTCATCATTGAAGCTGGTTCGAGGGGCTCTTGAGGAGTCTGGACTAGGGGTGTCCGGATAGCGAACTATCATCTTTGGCGGACTCCTAGACTATGAAGATACAAGATTGAAGACTTCGTCCTTGTAGGATAGGAATTTCCTTGGCGTGGAAGGCAAGCTTGGCGTCTGGATATGTAGATCTCCTACCATTGTAACCGACTCTGTGTAACCCTAACCCTATTGGTGTCTATATAAATCGAAGTTTCGAGTCCGTAGGGCGAAGAACAATCATACCATAGGCTAGCTTCTAGGGTTTAGCCTCTACGATCTCGTGGTAGATCTACTCTTGTACTACCCATATCATCAATATTAATCAAGCAGGAGTAGGGTTTTACCTCCATCGAGAGGGCTGAACACAGGTAAAAACATCGTGTCCCTTGTCTCATGTTACCATCCGCCTAGGCCTTGCAGTTGGGACCCCCTACCGAGATCCGCGGTTTGACACCGACACACCCTTAGGAGCCTTACGGTCCCTCACAGGCCTCCGAGGCTCGGCACTAAAGCGACTCATGATGAGCAGTTTCTGCAGTAGCGTGTTTTTAGCTACTTCAACAACTCTTCAACAAGCGGTACCGGTGACATCTCCTAGTTTGTTCGGTTGGGGCGCCTCGGGCTGCTTCATCCCGAGCCGTCGTATGCATCCCTCTGACATGTATCCCTTTTGCATTTATTAGAGCAAGTTACAATCCTTTGCAAACTACTTTTGAATTATTATTGCTGACCGGTGCTTAGTCGCTAGAGCGTCTCGCACCCTTACAAGCCCTCCATGACTGCCTCATGATTAAGGACTGGCATGGTGTCTGTGCTCGGGTCCGTCCCTGCAGCGTCGCTAAACCCAAGTAGCCGAGCTCTGGTTCATGGGCTAGCACCGTGTACGTCACCTCCCATGGCTCTTGGTGCCTTGTTCTCGCATGAGCTAATCGCGGTTAGATGAGTAAGGGCGCGCGACCTGGTGCCCCGTAGCCACGGAACCATGGCGCCGGTTGTTTTCTTGATATCTTTGCGAGAAGGCAGGCACGGCATACGTGCTTGGGTCCGTCCTGCAGCGTCAATAAATCCAGTGGTGAGCTCATGTCTGGCGGGTCGGTCCGTTCACGTCACCTCACAGGGTCATTGGTGTACGGCCTTCTCATGCAATAACCCGGGGAAACTCATTACGGCACGGCTGCCTAACAATCTTGCGGGAACACATCTCTAATCAAGACCAGCCGCAACACGCCTTGAGGTAGGGTCTCATGCGCGCTGGCTCACAGGTGCCTATATACACCTCCTCCAGCCCTGCTGTGCAAACCACGTGTCAGGGCGGGGCTGTACCTGCGCAGGGGCTCTCCTCTGAGGAGCCCCTCCACGCCTGAAGTGGAAGCACCATGCTCCGCGCTAGCTATTGACACTTTCGAGGAGCGGTGATGCCCGTGCAAGAGCAGAAGCGCTATGCTTCGCACTGGTGATAAACAACTAGGGGTGGCCTCACAGCCGCATTAACCTCAGGGAGCCTCCGGGCTCAGTGACTAGCCTCACCGCGCTGCTCTCCCTCGTGAAGGTAGCGCGAGGGGCTGGGCACGGGGGCTACGCTCAGGTCACGCCTGGAATACCCCACCTCGCCAGGCCTCACAGGCCTGGTCTTCGCGCATCCCTCCCAAGCAAGAGCTCAGCGAGGGAAAGGTAGGATGGTCTTTTCGTACGTCAAGGGGGACTCCTGAGCATTGCGTCTTAGGAGCCTAACTAGTCACATAGCCCCTCACCTCTTGGGCTCGTCCTGGTGATCTGAATGACTCAATGGACGGCTGAGGTATCTTGTGTGGTGAGGTGGGACCCTGCCGGCCTTGAGCATGACATAGCTATCACCCTTCTCCTTCAAGCCGTTAAATGCGTCGAGGGGACTCCTAAGCATCGCAACTCGAGGAGCCTAAGCGGTCTGTAGCCCCTCACCTCTTGGGCTCGTCCTGGTGATCCGGATGACTCGAGGTGCTTTTCAAGGCCAATGAGACATGGCCGAAGACGTCCGAGGATCGTGGATACAACCTGACCCCCATCCCTCCAATCCGGTAAGTTTTTCGTATTTCAAGGTGTATCCTTTACTTGTATACTCAAGGAAGATACCTAAGCTTCCCTATTTCTTGGTTTTCAGGGCTGGACAAAGAAGGTGGAGTGAATCTAGTGTCCAGCTCCGCTGCCTGAAAACCCAGCAATCCCACTTCTTCTGAAGATCTGGTTTGGTAGCCTACTGGCCCGGAGAAGAAAACCAAGAAGAAGGCCAAGGGAGACGAAGTGGCCTCATCGTAAGGGCACTTTGGACATGATGTCGAAGGCATGAGACCCACCCCTCCCCACGAAGATGAGGAGGAGGAGGAGAAGCAACTCTCCCGAAGAAGGAAGGAAGAAAAGGCGGCCTCCACGCATCACGGAGGCGAGGCGTCAAGAAGGAAGGTCTCCCTCATGGACAACTCCGTGAGACATCAATAGCGAGATCCGAGTGGCGCCCGAGGATAAGCCCTGGCCGAATCGTAAGTACTCAAAGATGTACTCATATATCCAGCTCCTTTACTTCATGGTATTGACATGTTGAATCATGCGCTGCAGCCCGACCCGTTCCGACCTCCAGCGATCCTCATCTTCGGTGAATTTTCTGGATCCGAAGGTGATGGACAACCTTCCGGCGGCCTCTTCTCCCAAGGCCATGGATGGCCTTGAAGTCTTGTCGAAGGACCTCCCTAGGCCAGGGAGAAAGCGAGGAGGCCGTCGGGGTGGCGCGGAGGGTGAACCCTCGACCGCGGACACATGGAGGCTGGCGATGGGGCGTATCAATTGACCCCGGCCGAATCTAATTCGGAGACCTATCGGCTCGGAATCGAGACAACAACCTCCTCGAAGAAGGAGGTGCACCAATTCCACCGGTGACCTCTTTCCATCCAGAGGCACCGGAGCACTTCCATTGTTGAGGAACACCGTGATAGGGTTCAGTCCCTTAAGAGCGGACTGACCGAAGCCTGCACCAGCCTTCTAACAGGCTTTGAGGTATGCGATGTAATTATGCAAAAAGAATATCATAGTATAGACAGTAGCCCCTGAGACTCTGTCTGGTGTTCCGAAAGAAAATCCGGATAGAGGATCAAATAATTTTCGCATGAGACTAACCATACATGTCTATGTGAATAAGCAGACGGCGTTGCTGGTTGCGACCTCTCATGCTGCTGAGGTCTCCGGACTGAAGCAGAGTCTGGAGCGGACCGAGGAAGAGCTCGGTCGTGTGAAAAAACAGCTGGAGGACCATCAAGGTATGCAATGACCTTGTGTAAATTCAAAAAGGATGAAAGATTTGTGTTGACCATAGTGCCATGATATTTTGTAGGAGTGACGACTGAGGTGGAGACCCTCAAAGCGTGGCGAAGCCGGAGAGGCGGCAAAGGAACAAGCCACTCGTGAAACACGAGGCCGGGGTTAGTGAGGTCAGCAAGAGCTCCGGGACACCGTGAAGAAATCACGAGTCCTTGGGCGCAATATTCGAATCAAGAGTCCGAACTTGCCAAGGCCCGCCAAAGCACACACGATGCCCAGGTTGAAGCCCAGGGCGCCCTCCAGGAAATCCAGGAGGCCAAAAAAATCACGGCGGGTAAGGACTTTATTATGCAGAGGAAGTATGTGAAGAAAAGATTCCTCTTATTGACCCGGATTTGGAATTCTCCAAGGGCATTTGCGGATCTGCGGCACAGTGTTGCGGACGTTGCGGAATTCTTCTGAGCCAAAGAGGGGAGCTCAGCGGAGAAGCTATTCTGGTCGCAATACCTTGCGCCAGAGCATCCAATACCCTTTAGCGATCATCGAAATAGTGGTGAGCGCATAGGGCGAGGCGGCCATGAAGGTTTGATAATCCGTCTATGGCATCTGAAGCCATACCGGTAGCTACTTAGGGCTCGTGTAAGCGGCTGGTCGATGCACGCCCTCGGCGATGCCATCAAGCGGTCGATCTGCATTGAAGGTGCGCGGATGGCCTTCGCCCGTGTCAAGGTGCGATGGGCGAAGATGGGCCTTGTCAAGCTTCGCCACTTAGAGGACGCCCGTGGGCAAGGAGCACCGCATGCCCGAGTGGTATTTTGATGATGTCCTAAAGGGATCCCGCATTGTAGAGGGCCAGTGTTCAAAAGACATTATCTTTGAGTGAACTCATTCATGTCATCCCTTCCTATATTATGAAACAAAGCCGTTATGTAATATAATGCTTGTTGTTTTGAAATTTAACCTCCTGTGCGGCCGTTTTGTTAAATCTGAGAGTTGGCGGTTATAAACTTCAGCCCCCGTAGGTAATGCGGGGTGTTGAGGATGGAATCTAAACACTCTTGATCCAATGGTTTGGTCCTTGAAGGAGGTGTTTAGCGCGACGAACCAGGCAATCGGACTATGTGGCTTTATCACCCTCACTTAGCCATAGGAGTTTGACAATAGAAATGTAGGCGCGGCCCCTAGTTAGTATTTAATCCGGACTAGGGGGTTGTAGACACCTGATCGGGGAAGCCGATCCGTTGCATAATGCGGAAAAAATCACAAAAGATTTTCAACCTCCGAATAGCTGACCAGCTCTCGCCTCATCATGACAGTCCGTTTTCGGCTTTCTCTACTGAGGTGTTTGCTCGGATAAACCAGAAACACAATCGCAGTAGTTCTCCCTTTACTACCCTAGCTGATAGAGCGGAACATAAGGTAGTAAGCACAGGAGCCGGGCAACCAAACTATTGACCAAAGACATGATTCAGAGCCGATGCATATAGTGCTAAAATTCGGTGTGCCGAACTGTACTATAAAAAGTGTTTGGACTTGCTGCCGTAGTATGGAGCATAATGAAGCCCCTGGCGAATTAGAGCGTACCAAAGTGTACGGGTGCAATCGATAAGAATAGCGAAATAAAATGAAGTAGTAAGCTAGTGCCACGTAAGTTGGGCCGCAAATTATTTTCATTAAAGTTTGATTAATACGTCAAAGCGTATTTGTATAAATAGTGCGATAAGCAACTTGGCTATTTTACATGCCAAGACCAAGGGGGGTCTGCATGCGGGTCTTGAAAATAGGTAGAATGATCGTCAATAAGAACATCTAGAAATTCCCCCACACGTTGGTACTGCTTGCCGCCTTGGTATAGCTAATCTTCAAGAGGACCGATGATCAGGCCGTCGGGAGGGGACTGTGAAAGAAAAGACTAAAATATGGCAAAAAAGAAAACGAAAAGTATGTGTGGGAGCCATATGATGGACCACAATCAAGTTACACCTCCATCTATGCACATGGTATTTTGAATGCGTAGTTATGTACGCGCGGTACATACACCGCCATTTGGTCGGGACTGAGATGGATGCCGAATTGTTAGTAGAGCTTCTGACGAGCTGGACTGTCCTGCTACAGAGTAATCTGGACGCATTTGATAGTGTCTGGGAGCTTGGCCACCTAATTAAGATTCTGCTTGATAAGGCCGCTCTGTACTTCCGCTGCTAGGGCCAAGGTGTGATCCTCGGTACGGAGGGAGCGCTCCGTGTTTCCATTGACTGTTATGACACCGCGTGGTCCAGGCATCTTGAGTTTGAGATAAGCATAGTGTAGCAGCGCATTGAATCGAGCAAATGCAGTTCATCTGAGCAGTGCGTGGTAGCCACTGCAGAAGGGGACAATGTTGAAGATCAAGTCTTCGCTTCGGAAGTTGTCTGGGGATCCGAAGACAACTTCCAATGTGATTGAGCCTGTGCAGCGGGCCTCTACACCTGGTATTACTCCTTTAAAGGTAGACTTTGTGGGTTTGATCCTTGATGGATCGATGCCCATTTTGCGGACTATACCCTGATAGAGCAGGTTGAGGCTGCTATATCCGTCCATGAGGACCCGCGTGAGGTGGAATCCATCAATGATTGGGTCAAGGACTAGTACGGCTGAACCGCCATGACGGATACTGGTCGGATGGTCCGTGCGATCAATGGTGATCGGGCAGGACGACCATGCGTTGAATTTTGGGGTGACCGGCTCTATCGCATAGACGTCCCTGAGCACGTGTTTGTGCTCCCTTTTGGGGATATGTGTAACATATATCATGTTCATTGTTTTAACCTGGGGGGGACTTCTTATGTCCCCCTGTGTTCGGTGGACGGGGCTCCTCGTCATTGTTCTCACTTTGCGACCCCCTCTCCTTGTCTTCAGCATTTAACTTGCCGGCCTGTTTAAAGACCCAACAACTCCGGTGGGTATGATTGGCTGGTTTATCAGGGGTACCATGGATCTGACATGGACGATCGAGTATGCGGTCCAAGCTGGAAGAGCCTGGATTGTCCCTTTTGTATGGCTTCTTCCGCTGACCGGACTTGGAGCCACAGAATCCGGCGTTGACCGCCGTGTCGTCCGTATTGTCGCCATTGTTTCAATGCTTATGCATGTTGCGTCGAGGCTTGTCGTTGCTATTCTTGGCTTCAGAGGTGCCAGGTTCTCTTGCACTATTATTGCTACGGGCTAGCCAACTATCTTCGCCCGCACAAAAGCGGGTCATAAGTGCTGTGAGGGCCGCCATGGACTTCAACTTTTCTTGGCCAAGGTGTCGGGTGAGCCATTCGTCGCGGATTCTATGCTTAAAGGCCGCTAGGGCTTCGGCATCGGGACAGTCGATGATCTGGTTCTTTTTAGTTAGGAACCTAGTCCAGAATTTCCTAGCTGACTCTCCGGGCTGTTGAACTATGTGACTTAAGTCATCAGCGTCCGGAGGTCGGACGTGTGTGCCTTGGAAGTTCTCGCGGAAGGCGTCATCCAAGTCCTCCCAGCTACCAATAGAGTTTGCATGTAGGTTGTTCAACCAGTGCCGAGCTGGTCCCTTGAGTTTGAGCGGGAGGTATTTGATGGCGTGAAGATCATTACCGTGGGCCATATGAATGTGGAGAAGAAAATCCTCAATCCATACCGCGGGATTTGTTGTTCCATCATATGATTCGATATTAACGGGTTTAAACCCTTCTTGGAATTCGTGCTCCATTACTTCATCAGTGAAGCAGAGGGGGTATGCGGCGCCTCTATATCGGGCCAAATCGCGACGTAGCTCGGATGGAGTCCGTCTGCGGTTTTCGGCCCGGACGTGATTATGCTTCTCATGTCCGGCTAGATAGCCATCATCGCGCGTCAGAGCACGCCCCCGCTGAGGGAGTCCTGGATTAAGGGGTCCTCAGACAGCCGGACTATATGCATATGCCGGATGGTTGGACTATGAAGATACAAGATAGAAGACTTCGTCCCGTGTCCGGATGGGACTCTCCTTTGCGTGGAAGGCAATCTTGGCGATTCGGATGGGAAGATTCCTTTCTCTGTAACCGACTCTATGTAACCCTAGCCCCCTCCGATGTCTACCGGAGGGTTTAGTCCGTAGGACAAGAACAATCATAATCATAGGCTAGCTTCTAGGGTTTAGCCTCTACGATCTCGTCGTAGATCAACTCTTGTAATACTCATATCATCAAGATCAATCAAGCAGGAAGTAGGGTATTACCTCCATCGAGAGGGCCTGAACCTGGGTAAACATTGTGTCCCGCTCCTCCTGTTACCATTAGAGTTAGACGCACAGTTCGGGACCCCCTACCCGAGGTCCGCCGGTTTTGACACCGACATTGGTGCTTTCATTGAGAGTTCCACTGTGTCCCCACCATAAGGCTTGATGGCTCCTTCAATCATCTACAACAACGCAGTCCAGGGTGAAGTTTTTCTCCCTGAACAGATTTTCGTATTCGACGCTTTGCGAGCCCTTCGGCAGCCATGCCGAGTAGATCGGCACTCGCCCACAGCTATCGAGGCGGGTTTGGAAGCTTGAACTACACCGCCGACATCCACGGAGACTTGATCTTCGACGGATTCGAGCCCATGATAGCCGTGCCCTGCCGCCACGTTGAATATGACCTAAATCTGTCATCGGGCTATGTGCAGGAGATAGCGCATGTAATCGTTCTGGCCCTAGATCCAGAATAGAGCGCGCCATCCAAGGACGGGAAGCTCAACCACACCTCGGAGGCTACAGACTCAGCGGCTCTAGAGCCGAACACAGATCTGACCTCCAACGAGGCCTGTGTCATCGGAACCTCGAACTCGTCTCCGGCCATAGGCTTCGAACCGCGTGTATCCGCACCCATTGAATCTGACCGGGCGTCGATCTTAGAGTTCAGCTCCACGGACATCTTTCAACACTCACCCCTAGGCGATGTGTTAACCTCATTAAAGTCTCTCTCCTTGTCAGGAGATTCTTGGCCGAACTATGTCCGGCTTGAGTGGGAAGTGGATGACGATTGTCTTTGTTACCCACCCACCACCCACTTGATAGCCACTGTCGACGATTTGACCGACATGCTTGATTTCGACTCTGAAGACATCGACGGTATGGATGACAATGCCGGAGAAGAACAGGAACCACCACCCACAGGGCACTGGACAGCCACGTCTTCATACGACATATACATGGTGGATACACCCAAAGAAGACAATGGCGATGACAAAAAGGATCCAATTGAGGACAAATTTCCTGAGAAGCAGCCTAAGCGCCGACATCAGCGGCGCCGCTCTAAATCACGCCATGGTAAAAATAGCGACACCGGCATGAGAGAAAACAGCACTCCGGACAATGCCGAAGACAACAAAGACCCCGCCAAGCCAAGTTTCGAACAGGCTGAATGGGAAGACGGGCGAGCCATCCCCGATGAACAGGCCGTGAATGATGACTCAGAGGACAGTGATTACATGCCTCTCTCCGAGGATGAGGTGAGCCTCGGCGATGAAGAATTTATCATGCCAGAGGATCCCGTAGTGCAGGAGCGTTTTAAGCGCCGGCTTATAGCCACGGCAAAGAGCCTGAAGAAGAAGAAGCAGCAGCTTCAAGCTGATCAAGATCTGCTCACTGATAGATGGACTGAGGTCCTGGTAGCCCAGGAATACGGACTCGAACGCCCAACCAAAAGTTACCCGAAGCGCAAATTGCTGCCTCAATTCAGTGACGAGGCACTGTAGCCAGCACTACCAGCGCATAATGCGGCTGACAGACCACCGCCTGGCCGAGATAAAACGGCAATTCAGCCCGAACACCAGCCGACACTGCCTCGCCAAACAAATAGAAACACAACAGCTCGGGGATACACACATGACCTGTGGAACGACTTGGAAAACAGAGCAGGACAAACCAGATCGATCTACGGATCGCGGGGGTGCGCCCCAACACACAACGATGGCCACCAAGCCGGATATAACAAATACAAACTTGTCCGGGCCAAATACCATAGACCGGCTCCATACGAGCTACGTCCCGATGTAGCCCGACATAGAGGCGCCGCACACCCCCTATGCTTCACTGATGAAGTAATAGAGCATGAATTCCCAGAAGGGTTTAAACCCGTAAACATTGAATCATATGATGGAAAAACAGATCCCGCGGTATGGATCGAGGACTTCCTTCCCCATATACATATGGCCCGCGGCGATGATATCCATGCCATCAAGTATCTCCCGCTAAAACTCAAGGGACCAGCTCGGCATTGGTTGAGCGATGCGCGGAAAACTCCATTGGCGGTTGGGAGAACACTGGAGGATGCATTCCTTGACAACTTCGAGGCACTTATGTCCAACCTCCGGATGCGATGACTTAAGTCATATAATCCAACAGCAGGAGAGTCAGCCAGGAAATTCTGGACTCGGTTCTTAACTAAAAAGAACCAAATCGATGATTGTCCGGATGCAAAGCCCTAAGCGGCCTTTAAGCATAATATCCATGACAGTGGCTCGTCAAACACCTCGACCAAGAAGCCGAAGTCCATGGCAGCCCTTACGACCTCATGACCGCTTTTATGCGGCGAGGATGGCTGGCTGGCTTCGTAACAACACCTCAAGTAAACACAGCATACGAAGCGGAGATATAGCAGCAAGCCCGGCGCAGACACAAACGTCGAAATAATTGTGATAACACCGAAGACACGGCCGTCAATGCCGGATTCAGTGGCTCCAAGTCCGGTCAGCGGAAAAAGCCATTTAAGAGAAATAATTCGGGCCCGTCCAGTCTGGACCTCATACTCGATTGTCCATGTCAAATCCACGGCACCCCCGGTAAACCAGCTGTCGGTGTCAAAAACGGCAGATCTCGGGTAGGGGGTCCCGAACTGTGCGTCTAAGGCTAATGGTAACAGGAGGCGGGGGACACAATGTTTACCCAGGTTCAAGCCCTCTCGATGGAGGTAATACCCTACTTCCTGCTTGATTGATCTTGATGATATGAGTATTACAGGAGTTGATCTACCACGAGATCGTAGAGGCTAAACCCTAGAAGCTAGCCTATGATTATGATTGTTCTTGTCCTATGGACTAAACCCTCCGGTTTATATAGACACCCGAGCGGGCTAGGGTTACACAGAGTCGGTTACAGAGAAAGGAATATTCATATCCTAACCGCCAAGCTTGCCTTCCACGCAAAGGAGAGTCCCATGCGGACACGGGACAAAGTCTTCTATCTTATATCTTCATAGTCCAACAGTCCGGCATATGCATATAGTTCGGTTGTCCGAGGACCCCTTAATCCAGGACTCCCTCAGTAGCCCCCGAACCAGGCTTCAATGACGATGCGTCCGGCGTGCAGATTGTCTTCGGCATTGCAAGGCGGGTTCCTTCTCCGAACTCTTCAAAGTACCTGTTGTAAATAGCAGTGTCCGGCTTCCCATTTAATGTTACGCTCCTCGGCTTCCGCACCTTAATAGTCTCAGCTTCCACGTGTCGAACGAATGCGAGAAGTCGGGGCATTTTTACATTGCCACCCTAACCATGTAAACAAATTGTCTATTAAGGAGACGGGGATCTTCAGATCCAATCCACACCATCTTCCCCAAGCGAGGAATCATCAGAGTGCGCCCGAAAAAACCACTCCAGCATGGCCGGTGCTCGCAGCTCTTCCTCCCGCTCTCGCAACACCAAGCCGGGCGATTGCGAGAAGTGTACCGTATCCCACGGTCGATTTGTGAAGTTGCAGACCCAAGGGTTTCTATCTCCTGCATATCTAGTCCCCGTTCGAGCCAGATTGGCTTCCTTCGATGGCGGGGAGCAAGCGGAGAACTTTCCCAACCCATCCAGAGGGGAGCGAGTATGCCTTGTTTCCTACTTACTTAGGAGTGTCGGATTTCCAATCTATCCGTTCCTCCGCGGGCTTTTGGAGTTCTACGGCCTCCAGCTGCACAACTTCACGCCTGCCTCCATCCTGCACTTCACAGGTTACGTCGCTCTTTGCGAGCTATTTCTGGGTCGCGAAGCTCATTTTGAGCTATGGAAGAAGTTGTTCTGCCTCGTCCCCCGTAATCAAGGGGGTCAATATTCGAAGTGGGTGGAGCCGAGATATGGTGCATCACCCGGATCGGATACTTATCCGGCACACTGAAGAATAGACTTCCGAGTGGTTTTATATTGAGGACGTCTCCCGCCCCGACCCAATCCGAATGGGTCTTCCTGAGTTTACAAATGTTCTGCTAAGAAAACGCCTCAACTGGCGTCCCTGGAGCCTCAGAGAGGAAGATAGCAGGAAAATCCTTCAGTTGATGAGCAAGATAAGGATTCATGAAGTTTTGCATGAGTTGAAAACCTCTCACTCTGAAGGAATTTTGTCTTGCTCAGTCCGGGTTATCAATAGTTGAGGTTATGTGGATATTCATAATGCGGGGGGTTCAGCCACTCCAATACCGAGGGCATCCCGTGTGGCAGTTCAATGGAGAAGATGACGCCACCCGCTGCGGTTAGAAGGGTCCGGACTCCACCACCGCTCTGGTGGAAATACTGTCCGATTTATACAAGGGGGAAAGAGAGGAGTTCATCCGCATTAAGCAACGGGATAGATTTTCCATGTACAACCCTCCCAACTGGGTGAGCTGCCATCCATCATTCTACTCTATTCATTCCCCGGGTCTTTTGTTTTTATAAGTATTTACTTCGTCCATTTATAACAAGAATGGCGGAAAATAACCAGGGAGTTCCATAGCCCGGCTCCACAGCCGGAGGACTATAACCGGGCCCTTGACCCCAGATTCGAAGAGGATCCGGATATATTCGTGGAGCTCGTGGAAGGGGTGTTTCACCAGGCGAGTTGTGACAGCACAGAAGTGGCCATCATTGCTGACTATCCCGGCCTCCTCCCTGCATCGCATGTAAGTAAACAAGAGACTTATCTTACAGGAAGGTTTTAATCCCTCCGTCTTACCCGCCGCACAATTCTTATGCTCTAAAGGGAAAACGGTCGGCATGCCAAGCTGAACCCGAGGCGACTCGCCAACAAGGGGCGCCCATGCCGGGTAGGCCTTCAAAAAGAAAGGCGAATAGAAACATGGCGGAGCCATCATCAAGGAGGTATGGTTTTAAACATGCTTCGTGGTTGTCATCTTAAAGTATGACACTATCCGTTGTGTTTTATCAGAAAGAACATCCGCCGGACTATGTTCGGGGATCCTGCCAACCGTGCCTCCACTAGCCGGGTCCAGACCCGGTCTCGAGGACGGAGTCCAACCCGGAAGTGACTCCGGACTGTCCTCATATGGAGGATTCGGATAGAATGTCCATTACAAATTATGAAGTGGAGAGCGCCATGAATCATCGGCGCCGGCGGGCCGCACTCGGCGACCCTGGTTTTTCAGAAGAGGCTTTTAATGCCTTCAACTCGAGTGATGCATACATCCGAGCCGCTCAGGATGGGCTTGCTATAGCCACGGACCAGTATTTGAAAGATATATGTGTAAGTATAAAAATCTAATAATTATGTATATCAGTAGCCCTTGAGACTCGAAGCATTTGTACAACCGATTGAAGGATCATTGTATTAATAGTTTCTCTTGGAGAAGAACATCCTATTGTCTCAAGAGCTGGAAGAATGTCGAACCCAGCTAACGACCGCTATGGCTGAGCTGTCCAGATCCGAAAAGGCATCAACTGGTATGTATTCCCGAGTTGAGAAAAAACAATATTGTATGTATAAACCAGTCACACTAACAATATCTGATGACCAAAATCCTCAGATAATTCGGAACAGAATCTGGGAATCCCACAGGAGGGTGAACAAGGAGAGCAAAGGCAAGCAGCCGCTGGCGAGCGTGTACTTACACGGGTCATACAGGAGAAAAACAAACTCCAAGATGCCAATACCCAGCTGGGTGAAGAATTGAAAGATGTTCGGGCCCAGCTAGCTGACTCCGTGAAGGAAAATAAGAGGCTTCAACACGGCATTTTCAGTATGTTCTCAAACAAACATTGATATAGTTCGGCAGAGATAGGAACTATGAGTTATATGCGAAGGTATCTTTGTTGAGTGCGTCCCGAAGAGATGCCGGATCCTCGGGGCGATCTGCTACAAAACTTTCTGGCTGACGAGCAAGTTCGGCGAGGTCATCTGATGTCGCCAAGGCCTTGTGTCCATCCGCCTCCCTACCAGGAAGTATGGGGGAGCTTGTACAACTTTTCAAGGGAGCGCGGCGGCGTTTCCGACTATGGAAGATATCTGCCTGTCGAGAAGGTGCGAGGGAGGCCTGGGCCATGGTGAAAACACGGTATACCAAGCTCGATCTGAATCATATGGACTGGGTCGGACCTGTAGGGTCAAATGGGAAAGAAATTCCCGTTTGTCTGGTATATGACCAGGTAGAATTAGCCACAAAATATTCCCAACAAGATTGTAGGCTAGACAACCTGTTGGATGGCATAGAGGAAGAAGCATTTGAGTCTAAATAACTATGTACTTCAATTTACATATTTGTCCCTAGCCGGATTGTAAAACATTTGTCATGGCAGACCTTTACGCTTCGGCCTCTGGACCCGGGAGTCCGGAGTGTTCCAAATACCCGCTCGGTAATATAAACAAGGGTATGTGTGGAAACCAGGCGTAGGGGTCATAATTGCTTGAACAGACAAGTACCCAACTAGTTATGTTATATTACATGGTTAGTAAGAAACATCTTCCAGAGAGAATAGTTCCGTTAAGGGTTCCTTTCACTGGGTACGCATGCATTAACGTGCATGTCCGAACTGCGATCAAAAAGGGCAGTATATGAAATATCTGGGGGTTTATATTGTGATAGGTAAAAAACATCTTTAGTCCACCGATCGAATATTCCCTTAAGAATGCTAGCTTTCGGCTTCACCCGTCGAGGTACATGTCCAGGAGTACCAGCATAACAATCATAGAGGTGCTCCTTTATGCCTAGCCGAACTAGCAGGGCGTGGGGCATAAAACGAGGAGCCGAACAACCCAGCTTGGCCAAAACTTAAGTCATATCGACGCATATAATGGCGAAGAAAAGGTACATATGGAAAAAGGACGCATATGCAGTGGGCTTGATGCCCAGAAGATAATTATATTAAGCTTCTGTATAAGAAGCCCCCAGGTAAAATGAGCGCACATACTTGAAGATTAGTGCGTCATAAGTGTGTAGTCTAGCCACACTAAAGCTTTAGAGCTTTTCAAAAGAAAAGGCGGGAAGAGAGCTGAAAAGTAAAATAAAAAGGGATGGAGGGAAGGAGACGAACAGGGAGTTCGGTGCTAGGCATAGAATCTTCGGAGTCTGGCCGCGTTCCATGGGTTCGGCTTGAGGCGATTATCTGATGCATCACGCAGTCTG
Organism: Aegilops longissima; assembly: GCA_021605205.1. Classification (NCBI taxonomy): domain Eukaryota; kingdom Viridiplantae; phylum Streptophyta; class Magnoliopsida; order Poales; family Poaceae; genus Aegilops; species Aegilops longissima. The sequence goes on along the minus strand of CM038678.1, from coordinate 163,588,053 downwards.
TACGCTCCTCCGGTGAGAACTTTGTCAATAATGAAGGGACCCTCCCACTTGGGCTTGAGTTTGTCCTTTTTCTTCTCCGGTAGACGTAGAACGAGTTCGCCAATATTATAAGTCCTGGTACGTACTTCTCTGCTTTGATACCTGCGAGCCTGTTGTTGATAGAATGCGGAACAGGCTTTTGCGACATCGCGCTCCTCTTCCAGGGCATCTAAACTGTCCTGCCTCTCTCTCTCTTCGTACATGCGCACTCGAGGTGAGTCATGAATAATATCGCAGGGTAGCACAGCCTCTACGCCATACACCATGAAGAAGGGTGTGTATCTGGTAGTGCGATTTGGCGTGGTCTACAGCCCCCAGAGTACGGAGTCGAGCTCCTCAACCCCAGTGCGTGTCTGATTATTTTAAGGATCGCACTAGTCTAGGTTTAATGCCGCTCATAATAAGACCATTGGCTCGTTCGACTTGACCGTTTGTTTGAGGGTGATAGACAGAGGCATAATCAAGCTTAATGCCCATGTTGCTGCACCAAGTTTTCACCTCATCGGCTATGAAATTGGAGCCATTGTTGGTGATGATGCTGTGGGGGACACCATAATGGTGCATAACACCCGATATGAAGTCTATCATGGGTCCGGATTCGGCCGTTTTAACTGGTTTGGCTTCTATCCATTTGGTGAACTTATCCACCATGACCAACAAGTATTTTTTCTTATGGCTTCCTCCTTTAAGGGGTCCAACCGTGTCAAGCCCCCAAACCGCAAAAGGCCAGGTTATGGGGATTGTTTGTAGGGCGGTGGGTGGCATATGGCTTTGGTTGGCGAAGAGCTGACATCTGACACAATGTTGGACAAGGTCTTGTGCATCTACTTGGGCCGTCGGCCAGTAGAAACCTGTACAGAAGGCCTTGCTTACAAGGGACCGAGCTGCAGCGTGGTGACTGCCGAGGCCGACATGAATTTCAGCTAAGAGCTGCCGCCCATCCTCCTCGGAGATACATCTTTGAAGTACCCCGGTAGCGCTTTTCTTATAAAGCTCTCCCTCATGGACTTTGTAGGCTTTAGAGCGCCGCACAATGCAGCGTGCCTCATTTTGATCCTCAGGGAGTTCGTGCCTGTTAAGGTAGGCCAAGAAGGGTCCGGTCCATGAAGCGATAACAGCCATGATGAGATGGGCCGAAGGTGTTATTTCGGTGGCAGAGCCCCCGATTATGTCAGTGTGTTCGGAATCTGGGGTTGTGGTCGGATCCGGACTGATGTTGCAAGTCTCCCTTTGCCACACCACGGATGGATTGAAAAGCCTTTCCAGAAAGATGTTAGGTGGGACGGGGTCGTGCTTAGCATCGATGCGGGCGAGGACATCCGCCGCTTGATTGTTTTCTCGAACCACGTGATGAAATTCGAGCCCCTCGAACCGAGCTGACATCTTAAGGACGGCGTTACAATAGGCTGCCATTTTCGGATCTTTGGCATCAAAGTCTCCATTTATTTGAGATATTGTGAGGTTTGAATCCCCACGCACTTCTAGGCGCTGAATGCCCATGGGCGGCCATCAGAAGACCATACAGCGAGCCTCGTATTGGCTGCATTGTTGGAGTACATGTGTATAATATTTAGATGCGTATTGAATTTGTATCTCCGGTGGGGATATTAGGACAACTTTTGCTCCCAGACCTGCCAGCATTTTAGAGCCGTCGAAGTGCATGATCCAGTTAGAGTATGTGCCGTACTCTTTAGGGAGTTCAGCCTCTGTCCATTCAGCGACGAAGTCCGCCAGTACTTGGAATTTAATGGCTCGCCGTGGTTTATATGTGATGTCGAATGGGAGGAGCTCGATGGCCCACTTGGCAATCCGGCCCATGGCATCGCGGTTGTTTATTATGTCATTGAGTGGTACTTCAGAGGCCACCGTGATTGAACACTCTTGAAAGTAGTGTTGTAGATTCCGGGATGCCATGAAGACCGTGTATCCTATTTTTTGATAATGTGGGTACCGGGATTTGCATGGTGTGAGGATAGTAGATACGTAGTATACGAGCTTCTGAACCAGAAATTTGTGTTCGTCCTCCTCTTGTTCGACGACAAACACCGCACTCACAACTTGGTGTGTTGCAGCTATGTATAACAACATGGGTTCGCCATAGCGTTCGAAGTGGCCAGAGTTGGATTAACTTGCTAAAGAGCCTTTATTTCCTTGATGCGGCCGTCGTCGCGTCGAGTCACCAAGTGTTCGGTTCGTTGAAGAAGGCGATAAAGTGGCAATGCCTTTTCTCCCAATCTGGAGATAAAGCGGCTTAAAGCTGCCACGCATCCAGTTAGTTTCTAGATTTGTTTGAGTTCTATTGGGGTAGCCAACTGTGACAAAGCTCGGATTTTAGCTGGGTTTGCTTCAATTCCTCTATTGGAAATGATGAATCCCAGCAGCTTTCCGGCAGGAACGCCGAAAACACATTTTTCCGGGTTGAGCTTGATGTCATATGTTCGGAGGTTATCGAACGTGAGGCTTAGATCATCTATTAAAGACTCGGCATGTCTGGTCTTGATGACTACGTCATCGATGTATGCTTCAACTGTTTTTCCGATTTGTTTCTCTAGGCATGTTTGAGTCATGCGTTGGTAGGTTGCACCAGTGTTTTTGAGCCTGAAAGGCATAGTGTTGAAGCAGAAAGGCTAATGAAAGCACCAATGTCGGTGTCAAAACCGGTGGATCTCGGGTAGCGGGTCGCGAACTGTGCGTCTAATAGGAGGTGGGGAACACAATGTTTACCCAGGTTCGAGCCCTCTCGATGGAGGTAATACCCTACTTCCTGCTTGATTGATCTTGATGATATGAGTATTACAAGAGTTGATCTACCACGAAATCGTAGAGGCTAAGCCCTAGAGCTAGCCTATGATTATGATTGTTCTTGTCCTATGGACTAAACCCTCCGGTTTATATAGACACCGAAGGGGGCTAGGGTTACACAGAGTCAGTTCCAGAGAAAGGAATCTTCATATCCTAACCGCCAAGCTTGCCTTCCACGCAAAGGAGAGTCCCATGCGGACACCGGATGAAGTCTTCTATCTTGTATCTTCATAGTCCAACAGTCCGGCATATGCATATAGTCCAGCAGTCCGAGGACCCCTTAATCCAGGACTCCCTCACCAGACAATCATACCAACAGAAAATGTTGGGTCTTTAAACAGGCCGGCAAGTTAAACGACGAAAACAAGGAAAAGGGATTGCAAAGCGATGACGATGAGGATCCTCGGCCACCGAACATAGGGGGACAGAAGAAGTTTCCTCCCCAAGTTAAAATGGTGAATATGATATATGCTAACTATATCCCTAAAAGGGAGTGGAAGCGCTCACTAAGGGACGTCTACGCGATGGATCCAGTCACCCCAAAATACAACCCGTGGTCCTCCAGTTCGATCACTTTCGATCGAAGGGACCATCCGACTAGTATCCATCATGGCGGTTCAGCCGCACTGGTGCTAGACCCTATCATTGACGGATTCCACCTCACACGCGTCCTCATGGACGGTGGTAACAGCTTGAACCTGCTCTATCAGGATACAACGCACAAAATGGGTATTGATCCCTCAAGGATCAAGCCCACCAAAACCTCCTTTAAAGGTGTCATACCAGGTGTAGAGGCCTGCTGTACGGGCTCAATCACACTGGAAGTGGTGTTCGGATCCCCGGATAATTTCCGAAGCGAAGAATTAATCTTTGATATCGTCCCCTTCTGCAGTGGTTATCACGCACTGCTCGGACGCACCGCATTTGCTCATTTCAATGCGGTGCCGCACTATGCCTACCTTAAGGTCAAGATGCCCGGACCTCGCGGTGTTATAACAGTCAATGGAAACACGGAGCGCTCCCTTCGTACTGAAGAGCACACCGCGGCCATTGCAGCAGAATTACAGAATAGCCTTCTTAGGCAAATCCCCAATTCGGCAATAAAGCCCCCGGACACCGTCAAGCGAGTCCGAGCTACTCTGCAACAGGACCGTCCGGCTCGTCCAGAGCTTTGCTAGCAATCCGGCCTTCGTCCCAGCCCCAATAAAGCGGTGAAATTCGTGCCGCGCATACGCAACTACGCACTTAAAATAACATAGGCATGGACGGAGGCACAGCTAGACCTCAGTCCACAATGCATCTCAACCGCTCCTGGATCCGTATACCTTCACTTTTTCTCTTTCTTTCAGGTTTTTCATCTTCTCGAGGCCTTTTCTGATAATCTACTCATGGGACCCATAGCGGGACGGATACACCAAGAAAGATAGGGGCTCGGACGTACTAGGGAATACCCAGGTGGTCTCTGCTAACGATCGTCATACCTGTTTTAAATACCCGCACGTAGCTTGCTCTTGGTCGTGGCATGTTAAATAGCCTTATTCGCTTATTGCACTACTTGTACACATACGCCTTGATGTATTAATAAAATTACAATGAAAAATAATTTGTAGTGTCTGCTTATTACCTAATTTTTTTGTCTATTTATTTTCAATTGCACCCGTACATTCTGGTACGCCTTAATTCGCCATGGGCTTCATTGTACCCCATAACACGGCAAGAAAGTCCGAACACTTTTACAGTATAGTTCGGCACCCCGAACTTATAACATTATATGCATCGGCTCCGAATCATGTCTTTGGTCAATAGTTGGGTTGCCCGACTCCTGTGCTTGCTAGCTTACGTTCCGCTGTATCGGCTAGGGTAGTAAAGGGAGAACTACTGTGATTGTGTCCCGATTCTTCCGGACGAGCACCTCAGTAGAGAAAGCCGAAAACTGACTGTCATGATGTGGCGAGAGCTGGTCAGCTGTTCGAGAGGTTTTCAAATCGTTAGAGATTTTTTCTGCTTTATGCGAGGAATCGGACTTTATCCGATTAGGCGTGTATAGCGCCCCAACTTCGGCCTTCTGAATACCAGGGGCTACGCCAAAATTTAAAATTATAGAACTCCTATGGCTAAGTGAGGGTGATAAAGGTGTATAGTCCGATTGCCTTGTTCATTGCGCTAAACACCTCCTTAAAGGACCAAAAATTTGGATAAAGAGTGTTTAGATTTATACCGAGCACCCCTGTACTAGCTACATGGGGGCAGAAGCCGATGATTGGCCAACTCTCAGATTTCATAAACGGCTGCACAGGAGGTAAAATTTTAAATAACAAGCATTATATTACGTAAAGACCTTGTTCCATATTATAGGACAAGATAAAATAATGCTTTCAGGGGAAAATGATATCCTTGGCACATTGCTCCGCCACATGGCGGGATCCCTCCATGACACTGTCATAGTACATCTCGGGCTTGCGATGCTCCTTGCCACAAGCGGACCCTCGGTCATCAACCCGTGGCATCCATCTTCGCCCGATTGCATCTTGGCGCGAGCGAAAGCCATCCAGCCGCACCTTCAATGCGGACCGACCGGCAGCGGCATCAAGCCGGGCGAGCACGACCAGCCGCTTCACGAGTCTGAAGTAGTTACTGGGCATGGGCTCGGCAGGCCATAGCCAGACTATTAGGTCCTTCATGGCCAGTTCGGCCACCTTGTGTAGCTCAACCAATTGTTTTAGCTGGTCGCTAAAGGGCACCGGATGTTCTGGTCCAAGGTATTGAGACTAGAACAACTTCTCTGTAGAGCTCCCGGCTTGAAAGAACTCTGCAGCATCTGATACGCTGCACGGCATATCCGCAAACGCTCCTGGAGAACTCCAAATTCGGGTAAGTAAATGGAATGTTTCCTTCACATACTTGCTTTGCATAATAAAATACTTACCCGCCGCGATCTTCTTGGCCACCTGGATTTCCTGGAGGGCCCTCTGGGCTTCGGCTCGTCCATCTTGCGTGCTCTGGCGGGCCTTCGCAAGTTCGGACTCTTGAGTGTTAGAATCACGCTCCAAGGACTCATACTTTTTGACCGCGTCTTGGAGCTCTTGCTGGACCTCGCTGACCCGGACGTCCTGATTCTCGCGTGCGGCGCGTTCCTTAGCCGCTTTTTCCTCGGCCTCGGCCAATGCCTTCTTGAGGGCCGCTACTTCGGTCGCGGCCCCTAATAAAGTTCATGACACTTTAGTCAGTATGAACTTTCCATCCTTCCTAAATGTAAAGCACCAGTTAGTGCATACCTTGGATGTCCTCCAGCTTCTTCTTCACGAGGCCGAGTTCTTCCTCGGCCCGCTCCAGATTCTGCTTCAAGCCGGAGACCTCCAGATATGGCTGACAGCGACAGCAATGACGACTTCTTATTCACATAGACATGTTATGTTAGACTCCTGCGAAAATTATTTTGATCCTCTGTTTGGTTTTTCTTTCCGAACACATAGAGCATCAGGGGATACTGCTTACAAGGTGATATTCTTTTACAACTACATTACTTACCTCAAAGCCTGTTAGAAGGCTAATGCAGGTTTCGGTCAGTCCGTTCTTGGCGGATTGGACTTTCTCAATCACCGTACTCATAAGAGTATGGTGTTCTTCCTAATGGGGCATACCGTGGCGCTTCCAGCCAATCTATCTGATGCCTACGGATGGACAGAGGTCACCGGTGGAGGCGGCTGGCCCCCCTCGTTCGGGAGAGGCTGCCCGCCTGAATCCGGAGCCACTTGGGTCTCCGTAGCTTTATTCGGCTGAGGGCCAAACTAGATGCGGCCCCCATCGTTGGGGTCTGTAGGGGTCTTTCCCCCCATGTGTTCGGCAACGGTGTTTTCTCCTCCGGTATCACCGGAAAGGTCTCCCCTTGGCCCGGTATCCTTCGAGACAACACCTCGGTGTTGTCCGCGGCCTTGGGAGAGGTGGCCGTCAGAAGGGACCCGCTGTTCATCACCGACGGATCCAGTTACCCCTCCGAAGAGGAGGATAGCTCGATGTTTGACCGGGTCGGACTGCAGATGCATGGTCTATCACATTAAAAAACGATAAAGTGAAAAGACCGGAAATATTACCGTGTCCGAATACTTACGATTTGGCCAGGGGCTTGACCCTGGACTCCCACTCCCCGTTGTTGTTGGTGGCTGCGGTGGAGTAGCCCGGAAGGGAGATTTTCCCTTCTTGAAGACCTTGGCCTCCCCAATGTGGAGGCCTTCCTCTTCTCTTTCCCACCGGTAAGGGGGGAACATGTCTTCTCCTCCTCCTCCTCCTCCTCGTCTTCAGCAGAGGAGTGTGTCTTGGCGTCTTCGGATGTCACGTCCGAAGCACCCTTGTGTCGGAGACCATCTCTGGTCCCCTTGGCCGCCTTCTTGGCTTTCTTCTCCGACACCTCATATGGCGCCGGAAACAACATCTTCATCGGAAAGCGTTTACGGATCTTGAATGTGGGCAGACGGTCAATCTGCTGCTATCATTACGGACACGAAAAGATTGGCTTGGAGGCTTAGGTTCCTCCCGCAGATATGCCAGTAAAAGGTATGCCTTGCAAACATGAAAGAACTTACCGGATTAGCCCGGCGTTTTGCGCTAAGCACGTGATCTTCGGTCGTGAGCGTTGGTACCTCGCTGGCCTTAAAAAGTACCTTCCAGATGTCTTCGTGTGTCGTGTCGAAGAGCTCCAGAAGCGTCTGGTGCTTGGCCGAGTCGAACTCCCACAAATTACAAGTCCGACTCTAGCACAGAAGAATCCGGCGAAAGAGCATAACCTGGACCACGTTGACAAGCTTGATTTTTTTGCTTATCATGTTCTGGACACATGTATGGAGCCCGGTCACTTCTTTCCCTGAGCCCCAGGCTAAACCCTTTTCTTGCCATGAGGTGAGCCGCATGGGAACTCCGGATCGGAATTCGGGGGGCGCCGCCCAGTTGGTGCTGCGCGGCTCAGTGATGTAGAACCACCCCGATTGCCACCCCTTTACAGTCTCCACAAAGGAGCCCTCGGGCAGGTGACATTGGGAATCTTTCCCACCATGGCGCCTCCGCACTGCGCTTGTTGGCCGCTCGCCACCTTTGGCTTCACATTAAAGGTCTTCAGCCAGAGCCGAAGTGAGGTGGGATATGGAGGAAGTCCTCGCACATGACAATAAATGTCGAGATATTGAGGATGGAGTTGGGGGCCAAGTCGTGGAAGTCCAGCCCGTAGTAGAACATCGATCCAGCAGACGAGCGGGTGGAGGGAATCAGCCAGCAGACCCGAAGTGGGAGAGAAACACCACCCTCTCTTGGGGCTCCGGGGTAGGGATGATCTGCCCCTTGGACGGAAGCCGATGAGCGATGTCTTTGGACAAGTACCCGGCCTCCCGGAGCTTCTTGATGTACTCCTTCTTCACGGAGGAGGCCATCCACTTGCCTCCAGCTCAGGATCCGGACATGATTGGAGTGCGTTTTCGGGCGGAGAAGGTGAGGGATTAGGCGTTGGAGCTCAAGAATGAATGGGCAGAGGAAGAAGAAAGCGTGGGTGAATGAGGAGGAATCCTTATCCCCTTATAAAGACAGTCAAGGTCGTACGCCTCCCTCCTCGCCTTAAAATCCGCCTATTCACCAAGAGCCATGCAGATGGCACGGTTGAGTTACCCATGCCTGCATTAATGATAATCCCGTGATAAGGGACACGATCTCTGCTTTGACATGACGTGCCAATGAAACCGCGCCTCGAAATACAGAGGGGCAGGATAAAAACGGTTCAAATAAAGACTGGGCCATGTCGTGATGTCACGCAATGAGTTGTCAGCAGATTCGACTCGTGGGATATTATACTCTCTACAGTGGTATGTAGGATTTGTTTTATAGAGCCGGACACGATTCTTATGTTCAAGATCTACTTTGGAGTATTCGGAGAAGGAACCCGCCTTGCAATGCCGAAGACAAACTGCGCGCCGGACTCGTCGTCATTGAAGCCTGGTTCAGGGCGCTACTGAGGGAGTCCTGGATTAAGGGGTCCTCGGACAGCCAGACTATATGCATATGCCGGATTGTTGGACTATGAAGATACAAGATAGAAGACTTAGTCTCGTGTCCGGATGGGACTCTCCTTTGCGTGGAAGGCAATCTTGGCGATTCGGATGGGAAGATTCCTTTCTCTATAACCAACTCTATGTAACCCTAGCCCCCTCCGGTGTCTATATAAACCGAAGGGTTTAGTCCATAGGACAAGAACAATCATAATCATAGGCTAGCTTCTAGGGTTTAGCTTCTACGATCTCGTGGTAGATCAACTCTTGTAATACTCATATCATCAAGATCAATCAAGCAGGAAGTAGGGTATTACCTCCATCGAGAGGGCCCGAACCTGGGTAAACATTGTGTCCCCCGCCTCCTGTTACCATTAGCCTTAGACGCACAGTTCAGGACCCCCTACCCGAGATCTGCCGGTTTTGACACCGACACCTGCGATCCGTAGATCGATCTGGTCTGACCTGCTCTACTGTCCAGGTCCTGATACAGGTCATATGTATTTCCCTGAGCTGTTATATCACCACCTTTACGGCAAGGTAGTATGTGCTGGTGTTCGGCCTGAATTGTCGTTTTGTCCCGGCCACGGGGAGGTCGGTCAGCTGCATTACGTGCTGATGGTACGGGGTCCAGTGCCTCATCGTCGAATTGAGGTAGAAGTTTTACGCTTGGGTAACTTTTGGTTGGGCGCTCAATTCGTGATAAATCGGCTGCGGGATGTTAGTCCACCTGTCGTTGAGTAAGTCTTGGTCAGCTTGAAGCTGCTGCTGTTTATTTTTCAGGCTCCTTGCAGTGGCTACTAGCCGGTGCTTAAAGCGCTCCTGCTCGAGAGGTTCCTCGGGCACGATAAAGTCTTCATTGCCGAGACTCGCCTCCTCCTTGCACTACAAAAAAAAGACTCATCCGTGACATTTTGGGCCGAACGAATGAGCGGTGGCGTTGCCTCTGGATGAACAGGACCCCGTGGTGTGGAGGGCTGGATGAACAGTAGACGGTGGAGGGTGGCCGTGGAGGGTGGTTGAACAAGACCACGTGGTGTGGAGGCTAGATGAGCAGTGAAGCGGTGGAGGGTGCGAGTGGAGGGTGGTTGAGCAGTGGCCGGTGGAGTAAGCGGCGGTGGAGGCTGGATGAGCGAGGAGCCCGTGGAGGCTCGAGGAGGTCGGCGATAGCCCGTGGAGGCTGGAGGAGGTCGGCCAGTGGGAACGAGTATCCGTGGAGTCCCGTTTGCGGTAAGCCACACCCTCCCGATGAAGCAGGACACTGTTTACGCCGTAGGAGAGTCCGTTTAAATCCGTTTTACGATGCGCCACACCTCCCGATCAAGCGGGACCTCCGTTTCCGACCGTGAGGAGGTCCGTTTAAATCCGTTTACTCGCCCACCCCTCCCGATCAACGGGACCCCGTTTGACCGTAGGAGGTCCGTTTCCTCCGTTTTGCGGTATGCCACACCCTCCCGATCAACGGGATCCCGTTTGACGTGGCGGTCGAACACAAGGCCGTTCCTCCATTGTGCGATACGCCGAGCCTCGTTCCACCGCTGTTCCGTCCAAGCCCTCCGATGAACACGACCCGCATTCCGTTCCGACCCAGCCGGCTGGCTCCCATGAACCACAGCAGCAGCGCTGTTTCTCGTTCCGACCCAGCCATGTACATATGCGTGAGTAGGCATTGAGACCCTGCCCGTATGTACGTGCGTGGCGTATTTTCTTTCTTGCACCCTCTCCAGTATGCGTGCGTGTACATACTACGTCGGCGCCTCTACATCGACCGTGCGTGCCTCTACTCTGACGGCGTGCATGCCTCCCATCAACCGGTATATGCGTACACTTTCAGCGACAGAATGACAGCGCTACGTGCGCTTGACCAGGTGGGTCCCGGTATTAGGCACTTCCTTGCGAAGATGTAGCTGGTGGGTCCCAACTGTCGGCGAATCGTTTTGGGTTTTAATTTTTGCGGGCGCACTTCCTTGCGTGCGAAGATGTAACTGGTGGGTCCCAGCAGTCGAGGAAATGTTTTTCACGAAATCTGGTGGCCCGTCCGGTGGGTCCCTGCTGTCGGTGGAGGAATAATTATTTTGCGTAATAAGGAGGCACTTCCTTGCGGCGGCCGTGGACCCGGTGTCGGCCTCTCCACGCCAGTACTCTTCCGATGGAAGTCGGTCATTGACCACATTGACCACCCTGCGCGAAGAGCACCACGGTGGGACGGCGAGGCCTAGGAAGGGGCGGCGGGCCGGGGAAGATGCAGCGGTGGATGCCCGTGAAGAGAATCGAGGTGAGGCTATTGTCGTCGCATGAGAATAACGAGGGTGTGGGTGAGTAGAGGATGGCCGTTGGTGGTAGGAGTAGTAAAGGCGGTGAGGCCTCGCCACATCATAACCCGACCACGGGAGGCAGGAGCATGAGGCATGACCGGCGCTGGTTTGGTAATTTGGAGCAAGAAGACCAGAGGTTGAAGAAGCACTCGGCCGTTGGATGGACATCGTCAGGTCCTTTGGAGCTAGAATCGTGCATATTGACTAAGTTGACAAAGCCCTCCGTCCCGTCAACTTAGTAGGCCCTAAGTCAGCCTACCACTATCTTGGGTCCCAGCTAACGGGGAGTATTCATTTTCTTGTGCGTAATAAGGAGGCACTTCCTTGCGTGCAAAGATATAGCTAGTGGGTCCAAGCTGTCGGCGGTGGTAACATTTTTTAGCGAAATCTGAAGGCCCTTTCGGTGGGTCCACGATGTCGGTGGAGGAATCATTATTTTGCGCGTAATAAGGAGGCATTTCCTTGCATGCGGCCGTGGACCCGGTTATCGGCCTCTCCACGTCTGATCCGCCGGATGCATGTCGGTCGTTGACCATGTTGACCGGTAGCGCCGAGAGCACCGAGGCGATGGGCGGCAGCGAGGCACTGGAAAAAGGAACAACGGAGGTAGGGAAGACTCGGCGATTGTTTCCCAGCGGAGAATCTGTTGTCTGAGAGTTCTTGGTTAAATCTGCCGTCGCGGAGAATAACAACAGTGTGGGTGAGTAGAGGATGGCTAGGCCAGCGATGGGAATCTGATGGGGCGGTGAGGCCTGCTTGCCTGAGCACCCGGCATGAGGAGGAGGAGCGCAGCAGTCCCTTGGCGCTTGTTTGGCGGCTAGAGCAGGAAGAGCGAGAGATTGAAGAAGCACGGCCGTTGGATGGCAATCAACGATCCTTTGCTTGTCGTCAACCTTTTAGGAAAGCCTCAAATCTATGGAAAACAGCATCGTCCCATCTGCCATTATTTCTAATAATTTACAGCCCATTTGCTAATTCTTAAGGTTTTTGGAGCCCATATTCTTTTTGTTAGCATTACAGCCCATCTTGTGTACGGTTAAAAATTATCTGAAATTTTGCATATTTTGAGTGCGGTCCGAACTGTTTTTAATCCCGAAATTTAGACTCACATTCAAACTGATTTTAAAAATAAATGTATATCAATATAAAATCCAACAAATTCTCCACGCATAAAAATTAATGTAATTTAAAATCTCGAAATGAAAAAAAGATATTTAAAACTAATTGCCGGTTTGATGTGTTTTAAAAATGTACAGCCCATTTCTCATTACTTATGGGCCATTTTCTCGGCAAGCCGAATGAAAGCTCTCCTCGTCTTGAAATATTTGCAGCCCAACAGGCCTGACAAAGCGACTTACTTGGCAAATCACAGAAAAACTGGGCTGTGGCCGTGGACCCAGCTATCGGGCTCTCCGTCGATACTCTTCGATGGAAGTCGTTCCTTGACCACGTTGACCACACGCATGGAGAGCACCTGCGGCGGTGGGCGGACAGCGAGCCTAGGAAGGGGGCAGCGGAGCAGGGAAAGGCAGGCGGTGGAAGCCAGCGCGAGAGAATCTGAGGTTCACTGGTTGGTTGGCTGCGGTGTTAGGCTGCCGTCGCCGCGAGAACTGGCCAGCAGTGGGAATAGTAAAGCGGTGAGTCCTCAGCTGGCAAGCACAACCGACCACGGGAGGCAAGCAGGAGGCTGCTGCGAGTGCTGGTTTGGTAATTTGGAGCAAGAAGACGAGAGGTTGAAGAAGCACTACGGCCGTTGGATGGACATCGTCACGGTCCTTTGGAGCTAGAATCGTTCATATTGACTAAGTTGACAAAGCCCTTCGTCCCCGTCAATTTAGTAGGTCCACAAGTCAGCCACCCACCAAGGTGGGTCCCAGCTAGCAGGGGGAGTATTCATTTTTTTTTGTGCGTAATAAGGAGGCACTTCCGGTGTGTCGAGGAGCTCACAATGAGGACATTTTTTAAGTGAAATCGGTGGCCCGTCAGGTGTGTCCCAGCAGTCAGGGGGCAAACTTTTTTTTAGCAAAATACGGTGGCCCGTCCAGTGGGTCCCTACTGTCAATTGGAGGAATCATTATTTTTCGCGTAATAAGGAGGCACTTACTTGCTGCGTTGACCCAGCTGAGACTCTCCACGTACAGTATACTTCCGATGGAAGTCGTTCCTTGACCACGTTGACCTCGCCGCGTTCCGTTGCATGCATGCGTCCATGGGCATGGTGTCTCCCCACTGTCAGCCTCTCACGTACAGTCATCTTCCGACGACTCTCGATTGTTGAGCACGTTGATCACACACCGTGCGGCGCGCAAAGCTGGAGCGACCGGAGATGGGGAAGGCGGGCAGTGGAGTTGCAGATGGAAGGTGGGAAACTTCTTTGGTGGTCTTGGTGGCGGCACAGGCTGCAGTGCCGCCCACGGGAGAGCAGGAGCAAACGCAGAGAGGTTGTGAAGGAGCTTCGGCTGTTGGATTAACATCCAGCGGTCCAGCTGCTAGAATCATTTGTTGATTAAGTTGACAAAGCCGATGCGTACCGTCCGCTTAGCAGGCCCACAAGTCGATCCACCGTCAGGCGGGTCCCGGTATCAGCAGGATGAATAATTTTTTTTGCAAAACAAGGAGGCACTTCCTTCCGTGTGAAGATACAGCCGGTGGGTCCCAGCTATCAAGTGGAGGAAACATTTTTTTTAGCTTAATAAGGAGGAACTTTCCTTGCGTGCGACCATGGACCTCGTGGGTCCCAGCCGTCAGGATCTCCACGTACAGTCCTCTTACGATGACTCTTGTTTGTTGACCACGCCACACCGAACACAGCGAGGCGGTGGGCGGCTGGCGAGCCCAGGCCAGGAATGACTAGGAGATGGGAAAGCCTTGGCGGTGGAGTCATGATTGAGAGGAGGAGAAGGTTATAACTGGTTACATTGCAATTCATATCAAACTCAGGTTCACAGGACACGTTCATATTCATAGCCAACATTCACTATCAACAACTCAAAAGATTCATATATACACAAGCTCAGCATATCTATGCATCCAAATGATTGATAGATCACACGACAATATTCATACATAATTCACAAAAGATTTAGATATACACATGTTCATTATGTTTATGCATCCAAATGATTGAGATCACAACCAATATGATCCATGGGCGAACTTTAATTACCTAGAGTGCAATTTGGTAAATGGTGTTAAATCGGAGGTACTTCTTGCTAAAATTAGTTCTTGTCACGAGTAAACTTTCGAGTACATAAGAGGCAACCTGAGACAATCTGAACTTTGCTTGTAGGTTTATCCTCAAATAGTGGCCTCATGCGAGGGAGGTTTGAGCAACTTGGCCACTACTTTCATCCAACTAGTTTCTGGCTCATCTTGGTCCGTATCTCGCCAAAATTCTACATTGCAGGAGCGAGAAAGGAGGCGGTTGAGAAAATGAACCACCCAAATTTTTGTGCAGTTCAACTGAAATGGAGCATCCTTGGCGTGCAGACTGATTAAGTGCCGGATGAATATCGCGTCAACCAACATGCGGAATCTTTAGACTCCATGCCATATAGTTCGCTACCATATGTGCCAATAACCAAAAGGCACAAGTTGGGACCAAAGACCGGACTGCGTTTTTCTAGGCTATGCACCAAGCAATATTTTTGGCATTCACTCTCCTAATACTTGGAGTTTGACAATTGGTTGACACGGTTGATACTCGAATGAATATAGGCACTTCTTGTCAACATCGATGCTTATGCAGTGAACTTTGGAGTACATAGCAGCAGCATAAGTACTATCCATCCGATCATTTTGTGCAGTTCTCTGAAATCACCCGATGTAATGATTTGCTGCGAGTTCGAGGCTCAAATTACTCCTTTATGAAATCGGCAAATAGTAGCACAATACCAAATTACCAATACATATGAGGCACAATAATCGGGATAAAGACCAGTACCAACCTGTGTGAGGTAGCATATCAATTACTATTTCCTTTGGTTGGAAGCATGACAAAGGAGGAAAACAAGCGGAGATTAGCGGTGACAGGAAAAGGACGGAAGGCTATCGAGGCAATGAAGCACCCAAAGTTTTTGTGCAGTTCCACCAAAATCGAGCATCCTGTTGGCACATATATTGAGAGAGTGAGATTCTTTGTAATAGTGGGACTAGTTGATGAAACATACACTAACAAATAGAAGCACCCTCATTATCTTAATGGGTAAAGTTAGCAACATAGTAGTCTTGCTTAAAGAGAGGTATTAGTTTATTTAATCGGTGCCAATTAGCTCAACTCAACACTCAAAGCATTGCCATTTATCATAGGTTGCAAAACTTAAAAGTGCAAAGATAAAGGAGTTTCTCATGGCGATGTACGATACAAATAGAGATGATGACAAACTAATATGGATGAAGGCCTTAGGCCCGTACCAACTTGAGAAAAAAAGCTTATTCATGTAGTCCCATAAGAGATGATAAAGCACTCCTTGGAATCACACAATAGTATATATTTTGTGCACTTCAAATGTATGGTTGAAATCACTCTTGTTTACGGTCTGAGATTATATCGAAGATTATCAAGAACTTCGGGAGAGTTAAAGCCTTGGCTGGGATACTGAGTTCATTGTATTGTCTTGTGTAGTTCCACTAAAATGTATGATTGCCACAACATGATCCCTGTTTGCACAAGTAGGAACAAGGTGAAACCTTCATTAGCTTAGTGAGAAAGGATAGGAAGACATTAGCATATTACTCAAACAGTAGCATCAAATTCATGATGGACAATCATAAAACATTGCCTCATTGAACCAATGGCAATAAATTGACATGCAAAACAATAGCACTATTATGTCATGACACTAATAATATTCCCTCCCTGCTCCACCACATGATTCACCTCCATAGACAAACATTCACACGTACATGATTCAACATAGGGTCCTACTAAAGATTTGTTTAACTCCAATAGGAAAATTACGCAGTAATAAATTATTGGTACTTAAGTACTCCTAATTAATTAAGTGAAACAACAGAAGTGGAAGGGCTCCCTGGAGGATCGTCTCACATGTAAGGTAGTCGTTGCCGGAGCCCTTGAATAGCCTTGACTGAGGCCTCTGGCTTCAGCAAGATCGCCTTGGCAGTGTTTATTCTTCTTCTTCCTCCTCTTCATGCTCTGTTTCTCTTTCTCCTCGCCAGTTGGTGAAACCAAGTACATGATTGGCCTTCTAATTCAGAATTGGTTTTGTCAGTGAGGGAGTACAAGTGTACTAGTAAAAAACAGCATTATTTTCTCATGGCAGCCGGAAATAGAGATGAACACATGCATTAAATATCATTCTTACCTAAAGGAAGGTTATGGCACCAATATGGATGATGAGGATTGGAACACAGATCTCCCTTTGTGCAGTTCCACCAAAATGAACCAACTGTTCCCTCTGACATTCTAGTTAAACAGCACAAAAGTCACTTCTTTTAAGAAGAGTTTTGTGCAGTGCACCAAAAGGCACAACAGCAACCAGGTGAATTCGATATCCATGTTTGCACAAAAAGGCACAGAGGAAATAGTCAGTCTCAAACAATTATAGGCAAAAACATTTGGCTAAACTTGTCAGAGTCTCAAACAATTACAGGCAAAAATAGTGGCATGGCTTCATTTTTACCAGGGACATTATATTAAGAACAGCTAAGGTTGCGTTCAGTTCACAGGTTTGGTGCAGGATTTTCGTAGGAACACGAACACGATTCCTACGGTATTTGTCGGGGAAGCTGATCATGACCCACGAACACCTATGGGACCTGGCGGACCGAGTCCCTTGTAGTTCGGAGGGGGGCGGAGATTGCACAAAAGCAGATCGAGGCGATGCACGAGCAGTTTACCCAGCCGGAGCTCTCAGGAGATAATACTCCTCTGCTGCTTGATTGATTATATTATGTTCTTGCTAGGGAGCAATGGGAGCTACAAAACCTAGCTTGAGTGAGTGTGGTCTTGAATGAGTCGAATGAACGAGCGGGCGAACCCCTCTACGTTGCACTTGGGCCTCCTTTTATAGGCTCAAGGGGTCACCGACAGTGGCAGCGTAGATGAGAAATTCAAATGGAAAAACAGTAGTTGGTACACCCGATTTATGCGATTATACGGTGCATATACCTAACTTTCGGCGACAAGGGACAAGATCAATAAATTCCGTCCATCACCTAAACAGTCTGTGAGGACGTCAAGTGCTCCACCGTTTGCCACGATGGTAAGCTTGTCGGCGCCGCTTATCGCTGCTCCCGCTGGCTGCACTGCCCTTTGACACGCCACGCTGGAATGGCCCCATGGCGACACGTTGGTGGATGAGCTGGGGCGGAGATGAAGAGAGTTGCTTACCCTGACAGCGCCTTACCTTGACTGAATCCTTGTCGCTTGGGGCTTGTCGCTCACCAAGCTTTCGACAAGCTCCTCTTGCAGGGGTCTTATTTCCTTCGTGCCCTGAGTGGCCTTCCAGCAAGCTCCCTTGCGGGGTCTTGAATATTTTGTTCTTGAATGGCTCCAAAGGGCCGCGGAGGACTATGGCGGTCACCAGGCCGGCCCTGCTTTGTAAAGTGCTGCAACTGCCCGTGCATGAGTTCGGGATACTAGGGTACCCTACTCTAGTACACGGACAGGAGCCCGAACTGGGCCACACTGCAGTGCCCGGCGCTGTTGGGCCAGGCCAAAAGCAGTCTGCAGACGCGCGGCTAGAGAACACCGTTACTCGCTCCGGACCCCACGTCTCCCACGAACAGCACGCGCGAGCGTGGCATCGTGGGAGAGATCATGGGGGCCTTCTTTAGTGGGAAAAGCGGGCGCCGCCCCTCTCCCTCCTTATAAGCAGGGGAAGCAGGGGCAGGGCGCCCACTTGCCATTCTTGTCACATCAAAAACCACCGCGCTCCCCTTCTTCCCAAATCCGAAGAAGCGGCCCGCCCCTCCATTGCCACAGGCGCCATCAGCGCCGTCGGACTCCTCCACCACCTCCGCCATGGGCCGAAGGCCGACAAGGGGAAAGGCGTGAAGTCAGCAGGCGCAGCAGCTCAGCGGTGCTACGGAAGGGCGGGCCACCTTGACCCTGCTCGGCGCGCCGGGGGGCTGCAGGCTATCTTGCCTCTTCAGTCGATGGAGGCAGGCGCACACGCACGCGAGGTGATCTCCGCCGCCCGCATCGAGAAGGTTTCCGTCGGGTACCCCTTCTTCGCGCTTTTCTTCTATTGCGGGCTCTGCCCGCCTTTTTCCCAGTTCTTTTGCGACATCATGAACACATATGGCCTCCGCCTCCTTGACTTCACCCCCAGCCGTCCTCACCATGGCAGATTTCCGCACCTTTGCGAGAACTTTGTCAGAGTCCACCCAAATGTAGCCCTCTTCGCCACTACTTCATGCCCAGCGTTGAGAGAGGAGAGCCGCTTGCGGAGGGATTGCATGGATCTCGGGATCGGCAAGAAAGAGGCATATCTGGAGGAGGAGCTTCGTGCAAGTGGGAGGGTGGAAGCCGATTGGTGTTGGATCATAGAGGAGAACCCACAGCCATTCCTGCCCGGCCCAAACTCCCATAGTGCTTGGCAGCGATTGGAGCAACTTGGCGTCGGAGGATCACGAGGTTGAAGATTGCCGTGACCGGATCTTGCGCCTCGGGCATGCCGGAGCTCCTTTGTAGAGTGCTGTTATGCGCGGATTTCCTTCGCCGCCGCGCCTTGCTGCGGGAGAGGAGGAGACCTGCTTGGGAGTTCAAAGCGGCGGAACATCATGAGGCTGCGCCGGGCCTCAGTGGAACTTTCTTGTCTTGGAGCTGGATGCGATCTTCTGGAGCTGTTCAAGCTGACCAGATCGCCCGAGTGGTTCATGTTGCCGAAGTCGTTCCTTTATGCAACAACTCTTGCTCGACCGCATCCAGCAGCGATGATGCCGTTGTGCGATTCCCATGGAATCGTTCCAACTTAAGCAAAAACCCGTCAGCGACATCGTATGAGTTCTTGACGGCTTGGAGGAGGTGCCGATCCGTCTTGACGGCAAGTAGCTCACCGCGACACCACCGGCCGAGCTGCAGCGCGCCGCCACCCGGCTGGAGGCGGCGGAAGCTGCTACCGCCCGGTGAGTTCGAGTTCACCGTGGAGGAGGCGGAGGCAGCCAGGCGGCAAGCCTTGCCGACGGAAGGAGCTTGCGGCGGAGGAGGCGAGGCGAGCCCGGCGGCTGGCGAATGAGCCTGCGGGCGCCTCTCCTCCACCTTTAGATAACTTGCGGGAGGCCAGCAGCCCCCAGAAAGGCGCCTCCAAGAGCAGGGGAAGTGGCCGGGGCGGCAGGGCGGAGACCAACCGTCTCGCCCGCGCGGGCCTCCACGCGACAACCTCTGTTGCAGCGGGAGGCGCCTCCGCTGCCACACAACGGGCCGGGGCCTTAGGACCACGGCTCCCGCACCGCCAAGCGTCGAGGAGCCCACCCTTCTAGCTCGTCACACGGAGGTGGAAGCGGGTCGACTTCTCGCTCTCGGCTCGAGGAGGAGGAAGAAAGAGTAAGATCTTGTCATTGTGCTTGTAATTCTTCAATTTGCTGCTTTCTCTTGTATCGACTTGCCGCTCTGAACCCTTTCCTTCTGCGGGGCTTTGGCTCGGAGGGCGTCGAAGAGCCAAGACCCGGTGGTTGTCATCGAGGCAGTCCCCCACGGCTGACAGGGGCGCGTCAAGACCTTGCGGATCCGGCAGCCCTTCTTGAGCAGCCCCTAGCACAGCCCAGGCGTAAGTAATTGGTTTATTTCTTACGGTTGGGTGTGCATGGTGCTCCTTCTTCACTGATATCCAACTTGTTGATCTGTGTAGGAAGCGAGCAGCCTCATCGAGGAGGCCGGAAGTCACTCGAAGTTACATGCCTTCAACTCGCGCCAAGGGAGAATTCTCCGGCGAGGGCGCTCTCCGGCAAGGGCGCTCTCCGGCAAGGAGGCCTTTCCGGCAAGGGATGCCTCTCCGACAAGGGGCAGCGCCAGCGATCTCAGTGGTGGAAACATGACGCGAGATCCCATCGGGTAATCTCCTTGCTGAAAATTTCCCTTGGGTTCCTTTTCTTCTGTTCTTCTTTTGAACATTTGCTTGAGTGTCCTTTCTTTTACGATCATCAGATCCATCTGCGGAGGCGATGGAGACTGAGGTTACCGGAGGAGGGGAGGGTAACAACAATGCAACGCCGCCAACATGGAGGAGGAGGCTGGCGTGATAGGTCCTTGGCGAGGAGGCCGGCAAGGCTCTGGTGCAAAAGGTGGGGAGTCTGGTGATCGCCAGCAACAACCACGAGGCCGTGGGGCGCCAGGCGCTACGCCGACCGCCGATCCCTCCGCCACGATGCAGCACCGGCTCGAAGAGCCCCCCAGCGCCTATCTCGAAGGCGGCGGCGGTGTCTTCATCAAGCTTCCATGGGCGTCGAGCTCCGAGCGCGGTCGAGAGAGACCTTGACGAGGCTGCTCGCCTCAGCTAGGCTGTCGCTGGTTGATCGCCAAGCAGCAGTAGTGGCGAATCGAGGAGGAGCAGCTGCTTGAAGAAGCTGTCGCTCTACAGCCCGACAAGCTAAGCTGGAGTCGAGGAAGCACTTGCGCGAGGCGGAGGCTGACATGGAGAAGAGCTCGGCGTGCCAACAAGGAAACTCTACAGGACATAGCGAGAGCGGGAGCAACTCTCCGAAGCGCGCGGCCTTCATCCTTGAGAAGGCGAGGTCGAAGCAACAAAGGCTTGCGGCGAGAAGCTATCTGCGCAGAGAAGGCGACTGGCGCAGCGGAAGATCAACCTCGACAGCTATGAGGAAGATCTTGCAGTGCGAGCAATCCATTGGCGGAGCACTCAAGGAGGCAAAGGGCGTTGCCTTGGTTGTGAGGCCGCCAAGAAGATGTTAGAGCGAGGTGGCGCAGCTGGAGGCCACCCTCCGGAGAAAATGGCGAGAGGTCACCGCGCTGAAACCTGGCCTTGAGAAGAAGCCTACACTCTTGGCGAGTTGCAGGCCGTCTCATTGAGAGGATCAAAGAGATCGGCGCCGCCAAGGACTCCAAAGGCGGATCTTGAGCTGAAGCTGTCCACCACAGCGGAGATCTTTGGGCGGCGCCAAGGAAGCGGAAGTGGGTTTGCTAGAAGATCAAGGCCAGCGAGGAGCTGTTGGCGACCCTGACGCCCATACTACCTTCAAGAGAATGTGATGCACTGGGCGGAGGTCTTGTGGATCTGCCGCCGCCATTGACAAGGGCTGATGGAGATGGGGATGGTGGATCTGGGTACTCCAGAGCGAGCATCTCCGGCCCAGCGTCAAGCTCAGCCTGTTCTTCAAGGCGTGTTGGCGGCTCTCCGGTGACTCGGGAGGAGATCCCAAAGCAGCTGGCCGGCGAGTCGCGCCAAATCATCTGAGGGCTCTTGGGAAGGTCTTGATGAAGGTGGCCTTCCGCAATCCAGGCGTCGACCATAGCGTCCTCAATTCCCTGCCGCCATTGCGGCGTTAGGCGCTCAAGGCCCTTATCGCACCATTGTGGACAGGGTGGCGAGTCAAGAGGGTTGATGGCGACCGCATAGACTAGGCCATAAGTTTATCTTTCCCTTGTCAGCTGCAGAGACCATGTTCGGGAGAACAATTTATTACATCTGCGACAAGTCATTTTGTAATATACTCTATCTTAGGCAAGCGATCGCAATGTTATTTCCTTTACTCGATTTCTTCCTTTGTATGTTTGTGCCCTCGCTTTTTAGGGGACTTGTCGGTCTGGGCACCTTTGCATGGCGCTGAGTCTTGAGACGTCGGCAACTTCTTTGGCGATGCCGCCCCGACAAACAACCTTATGCAACTGGTTGCAGCTCACTTAAGTTGTTGAGTGGACTCGAAACAAAGTAAGGCGCAAACCAGCCCTTGAGTTAGTTCCTTAGCGCCGCAGTTTTCCATACAAAGTACTATCGTTCGAGGAAGATAACTTAAAAATTTAAAACTGATTGCTCAAACTTTGGCAACAGCTTTTCTCGTTAAGCTTCGGCAAAGCGATACTTCCTCGGCGACACTTGGCGGCCCACCGTTATCTTCTCCTCCCCGGCTAACTTGTGGGCGAAGGAACTTCCTTTCTTTGAGAAGAAAGAAGAAAATAAAGTCATGGAGCCTAGTGGCTCGTTATCGCTTACGGGTGTGGATGCTGCACAAAATGTTAGATACGCATGCATAAAGGATTATGAAAGCATGCATTTGACAAGTTGTCGCAACACATGATCTTCTTGATGCAGGGTCTGCGCCCGGCTTTGTACAAAGGATTACATGCAACATCGGCAAGACTTGTACAAAAGGGTGGTTGCGGAACAGGTTCGGCAACCGCGCTATAGGTAAAACTTCGAAGATGCTCTATATTCAGGAGTTGCTCACGGGCGCCATCTTCGGTCTCAAAGGCGGACAGCGCCGAGCCTAGTGACTTCGTTTCACCCGATAAGGGCCTTCCCACTTGGCGTTAACTTGTTGGAATTCTTGGCGGACTGAGCAGCGGCGAAGAACAAATTCGCCTTCCTCGAAGCTTACGGCACTAACTGCGGCTATGGTAGCGGCGCAAAGCTTCTTGATAACGAGCAGCTCGTCTGCAGACTTTGAAGGCGATCCTCCTCAAGGAGCAGCGCGTCATCTTATCGCAGCTGCTCTTGCTCAAACTCATCATAGCGAGTACTCGAGGTGATCCGTATCTGAGTTCCGTGGGGAGAAGCTGCCTCTGCTCCATAGACTAGAGTGAAGGTGTCGGCGGTGGCTCGATTTGGCGTCGTCTGATCGACCAAGAACCACCGGCAGCTCCTCAATCCGATTTCTTCCGCTTTTCGCGACTGTCAAAAGTTCTGGTCTTGAGTCCTCGCAGCACTTCAGCATTTGCCCTCTACCTTGACCGTTGCTCCTTGGATGAGCAAGCGAAGCAAGCAGACCTTGGCGCCAAGATCTTGGGCGTATTGCATGAAGGTGCGACTTCGTGAATTGTGTGCGTTATCGGTGATGATCCGATTAGGTATCCCAAAGCGGCAAACAATTGACTGAAGAACTTATTCTTGTTGTCTTGTCACCTTCCTCACTGCTTCCACTTCCGGCCACTTTGTGAACTTGTCAATTCACGACGTACAAGTACTCAAAGCCCCGACAACTTCGGGGAAAGGGGCGAGGATGTCGAACCCCAGGACGAAAATGGCGAGGATAAAGGGATTGTTTGGAGAGCTTGAGCTGGCTGGTGTATCTGCTTTGAATGGGCCAGCACGCTTCACACTTGGTTACTTGTGCGATTTGCATCTGGAGGGCTTCGGCGGAAGAAACCTTGTCGGAAAGCTTTGCGGCAAGTGCTCTAAGCGCCTATGTGGTGACCACATATGCCTCCGTGAATCTCTGCCAACAGCTTATGTCCATCTTCTCGGCAAATACACTTCAATTTCACTCCGTTGAGTCTTCTTCTGTACAGGATGTTGTCGACAAACTGATACATACTTGTTGCCGGGCTACTCTTTCCGCTTCTTCTTGCTCTTGGGAAGTTCTCATGCGAAGGAAATGGGCGATCTGTTGTGCCCATGTTGGAGCTTGCGGCTCGACAACAAGAACTAAAGGCACATCTGCCGCTTGGGAACATCGGCTTCTGGCAGAACACTGCGGCTCGGTAGGAGCTTGATGATCCCGACAAGCTTGCGAGCAAAACTTGTCGGGGCGTGCTTCAGCAGAAACAAACCCTAGGGCTTGTCGGACAGACTGCTCCTCGGCGATATATCGTTGATTTTGGGACCTTCTTGGCGGCGGCAGGGAGCTCTGCCGGAAAGTAGTCACGAAACCAACTTTCTCTTCTTGTTCATCCGAGTTGATGGTGTTACGGTTGGTTGAGTCGGCTTGAGCACAAAATTCCTGGTTCCACAGGTAACTTGAGTGCAGTGCACTTTAACGAGCCATCAGCAATATCATTACGAGATCTTGGAACATGTTCCATTTGCAGGCCTCAAAGTGTTCTTCTAGCTTTCTCACTTCATCAACGTAGGCTTCCATCAGCGGACTCGATAATCTTTGTTCACTTGGCGGACGACAAGCTGCGAGTCACCACGACAATAAGCTTCCTGATCCCAAGGTCCTTTGCAATCTGAGACCGGCAAGCAAACCTTCATACTCTGCGGTATTATTTGTTGCTTGCTCCTTGGGAAAGTGCATCTGGACTATGTACTTGAGGTGCTCTCCGGTGGGTGCGATAAGCAACACGCCCGGCACCAGCCCTAACAGCGAAGGCACCATCAAAATACATCAGCCACTCTTTACTTGCTTCCTTGGCCGGGGATGCTCGTCTCTGGAATTTCTTCATCTTGCGTTGGCGTCCACTCTGCTATAAATTCTGCCAATGCTACTGCTTTGGATAGTTGAAGTGCTTTCAAACTTGAGGCCAAAGCTTGGCGGTTCAATGCCCACTCGACAATCCTGCTGTTGTACGGATTTTGCAATATCCTTTTCAGCGGAAGCGAGTGACAAGTGTTATCCATGTGCTTGGAAGTAATGGCGCAGCTTTCTCGAGGCCATGAGGAGGAAAGCAACTTCGCACACGAGTACCTTGATCTAGCCCCTGCGAAGGGGCTGACAAAATAGTGGCGCTGCACCATCCTTTTACGTATCTTCTCGCAATCCCTCGAGATCCGTTCTTGTCGGGACGAGCTTGTGGAGAAGCCCCTGCTTGTCATTGGATGCATCTGCCTCGGTTGCGGCTCGTCATCGCCTCCCTTTCCGCTACTAACGCAGCACTAACCACTTGATTGGTTGCCGCTATATACAGCAACAACTTCTCTTGTGGCTTAGGTGCGACAAGTATTGAGTGGAGGACAGGTACCTCTTCAAGTCTGCAGCGCAGCCTCAACCAGGAGTCCATTTCATTGGACCTGCCTTTTCAAAATCTTGAAAATGGCGAGTAGCGCTCAGCCAGAACCTAGAGATAAACCTCTTTGAGAGCAGCCACGCAACCGGCAAGTCTTGAACATCCTTGACGCGCTTTGGTGCTTCAATTTGCTCAATGGCCTTGATCTTGTCGGGGTTGGCTTCAATCCCCTCGGAGACCACGAAGAACCGAGAAGCTTGCGGAGGAACTCCAAACACGCACTTCTCGGGATTGAGCTTGAGGTTGATCTTGCACAGATTTGCAAGGTCTCATCAAATCTTGAACCAGAGTTGCTCTGTCCTTGCTCTTGACCACTATGTCATCCATGTATGCTTCTACATTTACATGCATTTGGGGCTCAAAAGCGTCGTGGACCACTCTTGCAAACATTGAACCAGCGTTCTTCAAACGAAAGGCATCCGTATGGAGCGAGTATGTGCCACATGGTGTAATGAATGTGGTTTCTCTTCATCTTCTTACGCCATGAATATCGATGATATCCTGAATATGCATCAAGAAATGAAAGCAAATCGCATCCACCGATGGAGTCAACAATCGAGTCGATCGTGGCAAAGAAATGGGTCTTTAGGACAAGCTTTATTAACATCGTGAAGTCAATACAAAGTCTCCATTTCCCATTTGCCTTGCGTACAACTACGGATTGGCCAACCACGTGGGATGGAGCACTCCTCTAACAAGGCCTGCTGCTTCCAACTTCTTGATCTCTTTGCTATGAACTCTTGGCGCTCCTTTGCTGTTTCGACTTTTTTGTTGCCGGGCGCGCGCGAGGACAGACAGCTAGGTGGTGCTCAATTACTTTCACAGGAACACGGGGATGTCGGGACGGTTGCCATGCAAACACGCCGACATTAGCCCGCGGGAAAACAACGAGCTCGCCTTCCTATTTAGGGTCGAAGTGGCAGCGATGGTGAAGGTACCACCGGTCACCGTCCTCCTTGGCGGGCACTTTCTTGGTCTTGGCGGAGCTGCCATCATCTTCTTGCACTTGCGGTGGAGCTCGATGGTGCGTCCTCGGCGGTGGCGCAGCACTCGAAGAGTGCGCTTGCGGAGTGGGCATCGAGCTCTTGCGGTTGGTCTTCTTCTTCCCCGGGAGCTTGATGACAAGTGACTTGCTACATCGCATGCTCTTGCATCCGGTAAATCTTGTCGGCGCAGATAAGAGCATCTTTCTTGTCGCCATGAACAGAAATGACACTTATCGGGTCGGGCATCTTGAGCAAGTTGTATGCATAATGAGAGGCTGCCATGAACTTGGCGAGTGCTGGACGGCCAAGTATTCCATTGTAGGGCAATGGGAAATCAGCAACGTCAAATGTGACCCTCTCAGTTCTGAAATTCAGTTCGCTGCCAAATGTTACCGGCAACGTGATCTTCCCTTTCGGCTTGCTCCTTCCTGGATTGATTCCTTGGAAAGTGCCAGTCTCTTCGAGCTCGCTGTCAGGGATTTGAAGCTTCTGGAGCACTATGGAGGAGATCAGGTTTAAGCCGGCCCCGCCGTCAACTAACATCTTGGTGACCTTGAGGTTGCGGATGGTTGGTGAGACCAACATCGGTAAACACCCGACCGCAGTTATGCGATCAGGGTGGTCCTCAATATCAAAGATGATAGGCGTGCTGGACCACTTCAGAGGCCTACGTGACTCTACGGATGGCTCTGCTGCATTGACCTCCCGCATCCATTGCTTGAGTTGGCGGTGCGAGGTGAGCAGAGAAGCACCACCGTCAGCGAGAAGAACCTCTGTTGCCTTACGAAACTCCTGCTCATCAGCTTCGCCGTCTTCCATATCCTCGTCATCATCTTCGTCTTCATCCTTATCGCGGCAGCGGGAGAGTCTGTCTCCTTGCCGCTGCTTGGCCTTGCCAGGCGCCCTCCCGGCGGGTCTCTTCTTGCTAGCTGCCCTGCACCTTCTGGGCCTTCTCCTTGTCACGCCCGCTCGTACTCAGCTTTCGCAGTTCAACAAGCTGCTCGACTTTCTTGCAGCTCACGGAGGTCGTGGCCCTTAGTGCAGTGAATCTTGTAATCTTGCTTGATGGAGCTGTCACCTTGTCGGGCGCCACAGCTTAGCGATCGGTGTCGTGACAACCTCCTTGCGGAGCCACCAACCTTTGCCTTGTTGGCGCCACCTCCGTTGCGGACTGCTCGACAACTAGTACCTCTTTGTTTTCTTCCTTACTGTTGTTTAGCTTGCGGCTCTTCTTTGCAGGCGGTCTCCTCAACTGTCGAGATCCTGCTTACGCATTCTCTCACAGGAGTCTTCTCCCTTCTTGACAAATGCACACTTGTCGGCCAGAGCATACAGCTCATCGGCGTCCTTGACTTTACACATCGCCATCTCCTCCCTCATCCTGCGGTTCCATGCGTTACGATGAAAGCGGCTGATCACCTTGGCGGGGTGGACATACAGGATGTTGTAGTGCACACAGGCTGAATCTCTGGATGAACTTAGCGCGAGGACTCTCCTTCCTTACAGGCGGCGGTGAAGGTCACTCTCTTGGCCATGAGGTTTGTGGCCGCTGTGAAAACGCACCGACAAGCGATGGCATAGATCTGCCAAGAAGATATGGAACTGTCCGGCAAGTGCATGAGCCAAGATCGACATTTGGCTTGAGTACCGGCGGGGAAGTAGTTGGCGAGGATCTTGTCGTCTCGTCCCCATAGCCCACACCGCAATGGTGTAGATCTTGAGGAACTCCGATGGGTGCGTCTGCCATCGTGCTTCTCGGCACATCTGGTTTGAAGTTTTTCTTGTTGGGCCCTTTGGACTTGCCGCAGCTCACGAGTGAGCATAGGGCAACCTACGCGTCTGACAAGTCACCTGGTTCCCCAGGCGCTTGCATGTCGACAGCGGGCCCAGTAGCGCTAGTCGGATTGACATCGCTTCTCTTGGCCTTCGATCACGAGTTCGAGCATCTTCTTGTTGCCGTTCTTGAAGAACTTGGCGCTGACCACGGCGAGCTCGTGGATCGGCGATCTGGTGGAGTCATTGTCGAGGTGGATCCGAGGCTGGTGATCTTGGCCTTCGGGATGGAGAGTGCATGGTGGTTGCACCCCCATAGGTTTCGTCGCCACCGGCTCGTGCCTTGTCTTCTCGCCGTGGCAAGGATGTAGTTGGTTGCCGCGGAGTGTCGCCGTTGGCAAAGCCGATGAGACTCTGGATGGTGGCCCTCAATTAAATCGACCTTGTCGGCTGTTGGAGGAAGTAGTCTAGAAGCGATTGAGATCTTGCCAAGGCTTCCGCTGGAGTGGTGGGTGGCAATGGCGTGCGGCGCGAGCGGGATATGCCGGACTTCTAGCAAGTTAGAAGGAGCAGCATCCCGTCGAGCGATCGTACTCGCTTCGTACCGACATCTTTGGCGTGCATCTGGTCTCGAGAACCTCGGGATCCTCGGCTTGGCCTTGATCCAGCGGCGTATGGCGCTACGAGCACCATGGCTTTATCGGTCCGCGCCTCTGAGATGGGCGTGGTGCGTATCAGGGCCCGAGGTCTGCGCCGCCTTGTCCTTGGACTTGGCAGCGTCGTGGGCTCCCTCGGCGACACGGTTCCTCGCCCGGCGTCCTCCCCACCACTCATCGTCTCTGGTGGTGGTGGGTTTGGCATGAGCAGCTCTGCTTGCGCGAAGCCTTCTTCTTGATGGCATGTTGATGAAGGTGATGAAGAAGTTGCTCGTGTGACCGCTGGATCAGGTTCACACATCCTCGGCGCCCTACGGCGCGCCAAAGATGTCGGGAAGCTGATCGTGACCCACGAACACCTATGGGACTGGCGGACCCGAGTCCCTTGTAGTTCGGGGGGCGGAGATTGCACAAAGAGGCGGTCGGCGATGCACACGAGCAGTTTACCCAACCGGAGCTCTCCGGAGATAATACTCCCTCTTGCTTGATTGATTATATTGTGTTCTTGCTAGGGAGCAATGGGAGCTACAAAACCTAGCTTGAGTGAGTGTGGTCTTGAATGAGTCGAATGAACGAGCGGGCGAACCCCTCTATGTTGCACTTGGGCCTCCTTTTATAGGCTCAAGGGGTCACCGGACAGTGGCAGCGTAGATGAGGGTACAAATGGAAAAACAGTAGTTGGTACACCGATTTATGCGATGTACGGTGCATATACCTAACTCGGTGCAAGGGACAAGATCAATAAATGCCGTCCTGTCGCCTAAGCGATTCAACGAGGGACCATCAAAGTGCACCACTGATTGCCACGATGGTAAGCTTGTCGGTGCCGCTTATCGCTGCTCCCGCTGGCTACACACATTGCCCTGACCACCTGCGCTGGAATGGCCCCATGGCGACACGTTGGTGGATGGTGGAGGCGGAGATGAAGAGAGTTGCTTGCAGCGGCAGCGCCTTGCCTTGAACTGAATCCTTGTCGCTTGGGAGCTTGTCGCTCACCAAGCTTTCGGCAAGCTCCCTTGCGGGTCTTGTTCCGCCGTGCCCAGTGGCCTTCGGCAAGCTCCTTGCGGGTCTTGAATATTTTGTTCTTGAATGGCTCCAAAGGGCAGCGGAGGACTATGGCGGTCACCAGGCGGCCCTGCCGTGGGGTGCTGCAACTGCCCGTGCGAGTTAGGGATACTAGGGTACCCTACTCTAGTACACCGGCGGTATTCTTTCCCTTCCAACCGTTGAACACGGGAAAGGTGAATAGTGTTTCATAGGAAGCTGGTGCAGTAAGTCTGATTCCATCGGTTAGAAACATCCACCGCTGCTCATTTTTGGGCGGAAGCCGAGGCGAGCGTTCGCTGCCATCACGATAGACAGGTTGATGTGCTGTGTTTGCCGGAATAAAAATCAACCTATGTGTGGTACGTGAGGTGAGGACAAGAGTAGTCACTCTGCAGCTGAATAAACAAATAGCATCTCATACTACCAAGCATGCTACTCTAAAAAAACAAATCTGTACATTTCGTAGTCCATCCGAACACATTCTCTTGAGAGTTTCCTCCGGTTCGTTGTTCCATAGTTTTATACCTACATTCCTTTCCTATTCCTCTATTTTCATCAAGACCTATGTTTTCTGCCCCTTTATTCTGACCGGAGCCTAAATATTTGGTATGAGGGCATGGGACAGTGGGTGCACCAGCAGTTTGTTGCCCCGAGAAACAAACATCCAAGAAACATATCTGGGTTGGTCCCATTTTTGTTCACTCTAGCCACCTACTCCTATGTGTGGATAGCAAATCTAGTCTGGTCATACCACTTTGTGTGCAGCGTTACCCTATATTTCCTTTTAGACCAAGAGACCGGTTGGATGACCGATCGTACTACTTTCATCCCTTTTCTTCTTGTTTGTACCTAGTCCGATGTACATACTAAATTCCCCCACCCCCACTTTATTTCAATGACAAGTATTTTCGGACGGAGGGAGTACAAGATTCGACTCCATGAAGTAGCTTTACCTCTAACAATAGAAGAAAAAAAAAATAGGTGACGTCGGACCATCCAATTGAGAGGGGCTGAGAGGTAGAAAATGATGCACATGCAGTGACATAGCGAGCTGGGGAAGTAGAGCTAAGGCGGTTTCGAACAAAGATATACCTGAAGGTCGTCGGGATGTGGATAGGTGGGCGGCGGGAGGCCGGATCCGCCCACGAGGCAGCGATGAAGGATCGGAGGACCTCCAGCGCGGGCTCGGCGAGAGATAGCAGTGCGGCGGCGGTGGGTCTCCTCCCTTGCTGTCGACGATGGCCTAGCGCTGCCCTCCTCCCCTTCACGGCGGTGGGGGATCGTCGGATCTGTAACCAGCGGTGAGGATAGAAAGCAGTGTTTTTGAAGGGAGAAAAGCGGTGTTACTACCCCTATCTTGTTTAGATCTGGAGAGGATGAGAGTGTGTGAATAGAGCAGCCCTAGAAAGCAAGCGGAGGCTCGGCCTATATATAAGTAGTGGGGTAGTTTTCCTTTTCACTTCATCAAAACAATCGTTTAAAATTGTGTACTAGTACTACATGCCGGTCGCGGTTTTTTAGTTGTTGATTGTTTTTGAGATAGCTACCGCTTGTTCCAAGTGGTGTTACGGTGTGCGGGGTCGCACTTTGTATCGTTCAAGTCTGGTACTACAAGTCCCTCCATTAAATGAACAACCACCCCTCGTAAAAATTGTGAACAAGCCACGGCTAAAATTAAGCGGAAGCGTGGGTTGCCCCAACATGCATTATTATTTATATTTTCTACTCCTCCGTTCCTAAATATAAGTCTTTTTATTAGCCACACCTAAGACAAGAATTTTTTATTAGCGATGAACCCCACATGTCATAGACACAAAATTGTGGCAAGATTCCCTTAGGCAAGCCAAAGTGTGTCTAACAATTTGAGCAACTCAGGTTAGGCAAGTGTGCCAAGTGTGGGAAAAATAATGTGGCAACATAAGACAAACATAGTCACAATCCAAACAACCCCGTGATTTTTTGTGACATGCATGAAAATTTGGTTAGTTAAATTTATAGTCAAAATTTGGCAAGGTGCATCAAATCAACACATGCAAGTATCAAAAGGAAGGTCACGGCATGGATTCATGCGTTGTACTCCCTCTGTTTCCAAATATAAGTCTTTTTAGAGATTGGAACAAATGACTACTCCCTCGGTTCCTAAATGTAAGTCTTTTTAGGGATTCCACTACAAACTACATACGGATGTATATAGACATATTTTAGAGTGTAGATTCACTCATTTTGTTTCGTATGTAGTTCATACTAAAATATCTAAAAGACTTATATTTTGGAGCGGAGGATACCTCTAAAAGAATATGTCTACTCCTACATACGAAGTAGCCCATTTGAAATGTGTAAAAGACTTTTATCGAGTGCGGTGCTTTGATGTGTCGCGTCAACTTTCGTACAAGACCGAGAAATTTGATTACTCTGACGCCCTCTCCCTCATGGACTGAGCTCGGTGCCTTAACTGCACCTGCCTTTGGCTGCATGACAGGTGGGCCAACCACTGTTGGGCCCCCTGTCATGGGCATAAAGGCGGGAAGCGAGTAAGTAAAGCTTCACAACACGCTATCCCTCCCTTACGAGGTGGGCGGACATGCAGCAGTGGATTCGATCTGTAGAAGTAGGAGTAACATCATTGTTCGTCTTCTCGAAGAAGCAAAACCCACGCATAAATCGAGCGTGGCGATTCACGAATGCTCGCGTGGTGCGGTTCCTTGGAGTACTAGCCAGGCTCTTGCATGAGACAAAATTGCTATTGTTTAACAATTAAACTCCATTATCCATTGGTTGATACTCATTCGCATAGGTCCCAGCGCTTAGCACCGTTTCCTCTGGGGTCACCAATGTTTATTTGCTAATTAGTAGCATTCCATGCAATGAACTAGCCATTGCAAGTGATTGAAAGCATGCACACCTCTCATCTCTTATTGGTTGATACGTATGTCAAGAAACAAGAAACAAGGTAGAAGTTAATGCACCGCGCCTAAGTGTTTTGGGACTATTTGGTTTTCGTAAGATGACTTACACACCTAGACGGAGGGAGTAGTATAGACCTGTAAACCGGAAAGGAGTACTTGCCTTTATAGAGATTTCAACAAGTGATTAGACTTCGGCTCAAAAAAAAACAAGTGACTAGACTACACCGTGTGCAGTACCCCCTCCCTTCCGGTTTATAGGGCTCAAATCTCAAATCTCATGAACTAAGGCATTTTGCGAGTGGAGGAATGTATCTCGTACTTTACAAAACTACCCTAATTAAACTCATGCATTAATTACGTAGTTCTCTCATTTCCCTCTCCGCCTTGGTCGCGGTGCACAATATTGAGAGAGTGCTTGGATACGTTTTAATCTCATGACTAAAAGTAGTGGGACTAAAACTTGTTAGCCTCATCCATGCTTGGATCCAAATACTAAAGAGACTAAAATCAAGTTAATGACATTTCAAAGCATCAGGACGCGTGCCATCCACCAAATCTGCGAGGTGCTGCAGTCGAGACTCACTGTCACCCCGGTGTGGCCGTCATGACCAAATCATATCACAAAACCCACACCTTTACCAGCGGTGGTAAGGTGGCCTCCAAGATGGACTGGGCGAAGCAACCATCATTTCATTGGAACACTTTCGTTCAAGCCCTTTCTTCCCTTTCTTGAAGAAAACCTCACTCTAGGCTACTCACTTCTACCATTTTTCTTCTCTACCGGCGAAGGAAAGGTGGGCGAATCAGTTATGCTGCTATATTTTCATTCAATAATCTTCTTTTTGCGAAGCACCGACCGATTATCACATCCTATTCTTTTCCCATTTTCATTGCGATTGTGGTTTCCTTTTGATTGTTTTTGTTTGTCGGTTCATTGATGGATCACGGAGCACTAGGCAAAGAGTTGCGGCGGACAACCCTTGGAGCAGCGATCTCCGAAGCGAGCATCAACCAATGAGTTGACCATGTTGGCGGGCCAACCCATGGAACGAAGAACTCCAAGAAACAAGCAGGCCAAAGAGTTGAGGGCGTTGGCGGACGAACTCCTCAAAAGTTGGAAGAACAGCAAGGGCCCCACCGTGCCTACCCGGGGCTCGGATTGCCACCTATGTGAGGCTCAAGACCGAGTTTGAGGAGATAGTCGCCGTTGAAGCGGTATTCCCTAGCAAGGTTATGGCCCCCATCGAGGGCGAGAGATGGCCCCGGAGGATGAGATCCCGGTGAGCTGCACAAGGTAAAAATAATGGCTTATTACCATAGTTGTGGTTTTGATTATTTGCAATGTGCTTGCTTTTGATTATTTGCAATGTGCTTGCTAATATGTTAGTGTTGTGCGGTGCGGTGGTTGTCCTTGATGATTCGATGTCTTGGCCCGTCTGTTGGCATCATACGAAGATCGATTCGATGTCGCTGTCCATCTGTGGACATCGCCATGAAGATCGATTCGATGTCATGATCGATCCTATGGACATCGCCCAATCGATTCCCATGCCCTTGTCCGTGTTGTGGTCATTGCAGAGATCGATGACAAGAAATAGTTGGTCGCGCTAATCCTTGAGGTAGTTTGCATCACCACTGTGTCTAATTACGAGCGATGCGTGTTATCAAACCATCTTAGGGCTAGTGCACTGTCTTGTGTGGGCGGATCTTGCTACTTTTGTTTGATAGTGAATCATCACGATGAATCATGCGAACCCTCTCGAGTTATGGAAGCAGATGTATCCTCACCAGCTTTTGATGTAATATATGGCATGCTTAGATGTAAGTTTGAACTGTTTATCATATCAGCGGGGCTTGTTTGATGATTCTTGGTGTTAGTAGGCTAGCTCTTGTGCGAGCTATAGTACTTGCAAAACACTCATCGAAGAAAGCGTTGGGGATGATGAGCTCATGAGTGCGCTTATACTTATCCCTCGTTGATCGACCAATAGCCTAGCTCCTAAAATTGTAAGCTTAGCGATCGATCGGACAATAGTCGACTTACATTACGGCCTCATTTGGTTCATAGGGTAGGAAAATCGTAGCAAAAGTACGGAGAGCGTGCAACACAAAATCATAGCAGTCTGAGGCGTACTCCTCCGTTCTAAAATAGATGACCTAGGCGGGCTAGTTTGGCCTAGTGGGTTTCGATGATATGACATGATGCAGCGCCATCCGGTCTTGGCGTGTGGTAGCGTATTGCGGTGCAGTAAGTTTTCTTGAAGAAGCGGAATTCAACAAAGTCATGATGGTTCCTTCGTCCGAACAACTTACAATGGGAAAGGTTGGGCCTGCGATCGACCGGGGTAGACCGGGATAATTTTGTGCATGGCGGTGGACCGGGATGGTCGGCGTCCCACATGTCGGTGAATGAAAGCATTCTTTCCGATATAGAGGGCCGAGCAGCAGTATTCATTGTTTATTTTGATGAAAGCTATTGTCTCCTTTGTTACTCCTTGACTTTGTCAATGCCTCTCTCCTCCACATAGCGGGGACTACTTGTTATGCATGCAGCGGGCAGCTAAGCGTCTTGAGGGCGAGGCGGTGAGGCGGGCTCGAATGCGGTCGGACTAACATGGCCCACCTCACATTATCACCATATATTTCTTGGAGTCCGTCTGGCGGCGAGGCGATCTATTCTCCTCCCCGTTTCTCTCTTCTCAGCCGATGCCCGTAAGCGATTAGATTTGACTATCGGCGTTTTATTCAATTACGGTCCCACATGTCAGTGAAATTACAAGACAACGCGTGTCCCCTCTTGTGAGCGGCGTGCGAGCCGGACTATCGGGGTTGCGACGCGTACGAGTCATAAGTGTGCCGCCTTTTCCTTTAGAACTTGCGAAGTGTAACATTTTCGCGCGATCGATCGATAGAAATCGAGAACAAAATGACAAGGCGGTGCTTTCCCGCTCGTTAAGCGGGCTCGTTAAGTGATATGACATGCTACTGATGCCGTCCACTTGCTCCATTTTATGTAAGCAGAGTTTACACTCTTCTGTGAGGAGGTCACGAAACACGCGGATCTGATTTTGATCGAGGATAACTGTTCCTGCCAAATAATGGAGGATTGGCTCAAAAAATAATGGAGGATTGTTAGCGGTTATAGCATGATAGTTAGGGCATCTCAGCGCTGTCCCACAAATTTACACGGCATCTGTCCGAGGACAACGATGGATGCCATCCGATGCTGCCGCATACCTTTAGACAACTATATGAACTAACGGACGAAATTCGTGCAAACAAAGCAAATTTCAAATTAACCGGATGAAATTCATTACATTTTGAAAACTTTCCCTACAAACTGGACGAAATTCATTACATATTTCGCACAAACCGTACTAAACCTACTGTAAACCTAATCTAAACGATCACCGGCGCCCGACCACCATGTCCGGCCATGAACCGGAGAAAGCCGGCCATTGTCTTTGCCTCCTCCTCATCCGCCTCGATAACATCCTCCTCCGGCCGGAGCACAAGGTTATGAAGATTTCTGCCTCCACGTCGCCATCAAGCGGCTAATCGGCAGCCGATGTTTTACCCCACCAAGCTTGGCGTCGACTGAGTGGAGTAGCGGTGGACTTCCCGGGACCAAAGCGGCGGCGACCTACCGTGTACTACTCTTCCTCGCTGCCGGCTGCGCCGCGCCTGTTGCCAACCGATGGTCATTGTGGCGGGCGGCCGGGATGTCGGAGATCTCCCGTTTGCTCCTACAACAATCGTCGAAGAGCTTTGGAAGCGCGCCGGGCGGAGCCGTCGTTGTCCTAAATGCTGCTCCTGCGACGATCGTCCAGAAAACCGGGCTTGAGGAGGCCATGGTTGAAGTCGTCTTAAGCGAAGGAAGGGACGGAGGAGAATAAGTGTGGGTGCGTGGCTATGTCTGGGAGGCTGGGGCTCAAGTTAATATAGCGGACGGCCGACAATGAGCGCGGCGGAGCGGATGGATAAGCGGCGCGGAGTAGGTTCGTCGAGGCGTGAATCACGGGCGCTGCTTGATGACTTAAGCGTAGATGCATTTGGAGTTCTTGACATGTGGGCCCAGCAGGCGTCGGCTGCATGTCGGTGACACACCAATTACACTGCGATTAAATCGGTGAATCGGCATTGACATTCTAGAGGCGATGACCGTTTCAGGCGGGGAAGCGCTAGCGATGGAAGGGTTTGGTGTGCGGTGGCACTAAGATTTGTCGCTCGCGATAGTACATACTCCGTACCATACTACCATAGTACCCTCTCTAGCTTAGGTTGTTTTATAGATTGTCGTTGTGATGGGCGATATACATGAGCAAAGCGGTCCGAGTATGACCGTTGGTGTTGAGCGGTGAATACATGTTCGGCGTTCGCGTGAGCCTCCATCAAATGTCTAAGCGGTAATGTCGAGCACCGCCGGCGCGCAGGTGATGGGCTCGCCGTTTGCGTTGCGCCATGAGCAGGACTTTGATTTAGAGGCGGCGTGCATGCATTAGCATGCTTTGACAGCGTGAGCATGAGTGTCGACAGCGAAGTATTTCATTTTCATTTGGTGGCAGTGCGTTGCAGTGGCGAGTCCATGGTTTGATTCCCCACATACGCATAATTTTGGTTTTTCTGATTTCTTTCTCCATTCACGAGGTAGGCCAGCGTAGATAGATAAAGAACACGAGCTGATGAGGTGCATGCGGACTGTTTGGTGGTCAACCATACAAATCTTGAGCTATCTGCTGAGCGGCGACCTTATAATCACCATATCTAGTATACAATGATCAAAGTGAGCTATCAAGACAAGTTCGATGACCGCCAATGCATTTTACTCGGTAATAAATGGCCAGGATTGAAGGGAACCTAATTTGCCGTCTTACGTCCTTGAGCTCTTGAGAAACCAATGCACTATCGGTTGTCCGGCCCTCCACCCAGAGCTCTCACCTAGCGTCGTTCATGCCACCGCGCCGCACACTAACGGTAAGGCAGCGATGGCATCCCTTGCCGCCGAGTTCCTCGCCGCCCACGAACACACACAAAATGGTAGGGAAGCGATGGCATCCCGTCGTGCGAGTTCATCGCTGCTCGCGACCTCACAACTATGTGGGAGGAATTTGAAGATGCCAAGGCGAATGGGCAGTAGAGCAAAAGCGGCCAAAGCCGCCTGAGAGGGCGGAAAAGTCGAAAGCACTCAAGAAAAGAGGGCCCGCCGCGCAAGAAAGAAAAGGGCCTACGCTGCCACGGAGAGGTCGGCGGAGATCCAAGCGCGGTGGGGTGTCCCCGACAAAGCCGGGAAGGAGAGCGCGCGTCGGCCAGCATGTGAAGTAGTAGTACTAGTAGTTAGTGTGTGTGTATGCGTCTGATTACGAGCATGTACCAGTACTACTAGTTACTATTGTAGTTTTTAGAGCAAATTAACAGTACATTAGCCTAGACTAAATGGAAAAATTCCTATCCTATGCATCAAATGGCATCTCTTTCTCTATAGGAATTGAGATGCATGTCATCTCACTTCCTATCATTTTCATATTCCTATCATATGAACGAAAGGAGGCCTCTGTTGGAGTAAATATTGTAGCTAGCGATCTTCTTTGATGCGTAGTTTTCTTCAAGAAGCGAATTCAACGAAGTCATGATGGTTCCTTCGTCAGAAACAACTTCAAAGTGGGAAGTGGGCCCGTGATTTGTGGCTCATTAGTCATTATTCTTTGGTAGCGAAGACTGGGTGACTCTCCCTTGGAGTTCTGCGTGCATGGCAAGTGGACCAGGATGGTCGACGTCCCACATGTATTCTTTCCGATATTGAGGAGCAAGGAAACCGTGTGGTATAGTATCACTGCTGATTGGTTCGCAAAAAAAATAGTATCACTGTCGATTTATAATTATTTTTATTTACGATGAATGCTAGTGTTTCAACTCTTCTGACGAAGGGTGCCAAACACGACGCGTCTTGGATGTCCCTGCGTCGGTGAAAGGAGTGGGACATGAACATCGTGGTAGAGCCAGCGTAAAAAAACAGCGTGGTAGGCGTCTCCACTTCTTCCACTTACGGGTGGAGACCTGCGTAGTAGTACTTAGTGGTATGAGCGATACAAAGTGCGACACGAGAGAAAGACCGTCTAGTTGGAAGGTCTCGGGGCATACGTAAACAAATATAAAAGTTAATATGTGCCTCCAACTAATATAGTAGTAGTAGAGTACTTGAGCACGTACTCCATAACATCACCGTGAATTGCACGTACAACATTTAGTGGTAGTGCGTAGTAAGAGACAAATGCCCCAAGAGTTCCCTTCTCGGCCTACTTTTGGGTGTTTGGTAGAGTGTATGGAGGGTGCATGAGTCCACACTAGTTTAGCACAAATACACTAGAAGCATGCATGAAGAGAGCATGCATGAAGAGGAGTGTTGAGTTGAGCATGCATGAAGAGGAACAACTATCTTTGAGGCGAGCATGACCAAATACACCACATATGCCATGCATGTTCATACCATTTGTGCCTTTCTACTTCACTTCTTGCGCTGCATTACTCAGGTTCGTCGTCCACTCCTGGGTACATGTCCATCTCGTAGTTCGGTGCCATGTGTTCTTGATATAGATGGAGCGATCGTTGCATAACACGTGCGCCTTGATGCTAGATGTCTCGCGTGTTGGCAAAAGGATGAACAAAGCTCAAATAAAAAAATAGAGTGGAAGAACATAGATTCAGGACGACCGAGAAGGAGCAAGGAACCTCGTGGTGGGCGTCTGCAATCATAATATTTAATATTATTCAGCGATATATAATTAACCAATCATCTCCAGTGGTGGAAGAAGTCTGAAACACGGCAGCCCGGTGTAGTTACATCATACTAGTACATGGCTAATTACGCTATCACCATATTTCTTGGCTTCCGTGCGACACCTATCTCTAGTAATCCAGCATTGTATCGCTTCTCCCTCCTCGTCTCTATCAAAGTGCGGGCTGGCGTTTCTGCCGTCTATTGAGGTCGGATAACTATCACATGTTAGCGACATGCCAAGAGCATTCTAAAAAAAATCCTTTCACGTTCCATTTTCAAAAAGAAAAAAAATCCTTTCACGTACAAATTTGCCTCTATGCTTTGAGCAACTTGCATGTCCTATACTGCTCCTATTTGATACTCTAACTTAGCTAGAGGTTGGACTAACTCATGACTAACTCTGAACTAACTGTAGCCAAAGAGGTGTTTGGGTGACAGGGTTAGATTGACAATAAATGCACTTCATGGAGAGAGAAAAGTGATTTTTCAGTGGTCACAATGAGAACTATCTCCAGTTAGCACCTCTTGGGTGGGATAGTTTTTTTTGGTGGGTTCGGTGCAACTTGCTCCAATTTAAACCCTCATGCTTGGATACTTTAGGGCTATTTGAGCCCCAACTAGCTCAAACTAACTCTAATCATGGATCCAAACAGGGCCTATGGCAGATCTCGGCGTGGGCGATCGCGTGCACAGGAAGCGGCGCTCTCTCGGCCGTCGCGCCACTTCAAAGCCAGGCGCCCGGTGAGAGTCACCTTCCCTCTTGCCAGGCATTAATGCGGCACTGACGCTCCAGGACAACGCTGACCGTTTCATGCGCCCAGCGCTTGCAAGGGAGTAGGTTTTGAACTGTTTCAGGTGTAGTAGTAATGGTAGTTTGCAAAACTACTCAATTAATGCACTCGGTTTCCTAAGAAATTGTGGTAAAAGCGTTACTCCATAGCCGCTTCCCTTCTCCTTCCTGCTCGTGATTTACGTGGCCATATTAGCGTGGTTGTGTCAAAAAAATGTCACTTCCTGCTCGTGATTTGCGTTATATAATTACAAGCAAGATTCTCGTGCATTACGCGAACATCAATATGCATTTTTTGCAAAACACCTGTTGTGATTGACCCATGCAGAGTAATCCCATGTGTAAAAACTAATGATATCTCGAGAATTTTATCGGAAAACTGGTATCTCGAGAATGTCATCGAAAAAATGAAAGATGAGAGATAAGGCGAGGAGGTGGGCGTGGTGGTGGTGGTGGTGGAATGGGCGGAGGCATGGGGATGGGCAGGGCGGCGGCGCTGGCGACCACCATGCATGCTAGATTGTTCGAGACTTATTCCTTTTAATTGGTGAGCAATGAGGTTGCGGGAGATAATGATGTGGAGAGAGGTGTGGGTATCTTTTGTAAAATTATCATAGTTTAGTTCCTATCCGAGATATAGATCATACAGTGCGTATTACAAGATGGCAAGCACACCATCGCCAGCTAACTTCGTTTTTTTTATAAAGGGTACAAATGATAAGTTTCTTGACTACTAAAGTAAAGTGGAATCTGTCCATGTTATGCAAGTAAATAAAGGTGATTGTTTATCATACGGGTAAGGTTGGATGAAGGGTGGTAGGAACAAATGCTCCGCCTAGAGCATGTGTGTGTGAGATGGAGTCTTAGTGTGTGTGTGGTGTGTGTGTGTACATGTGTGTGTGTGTGAGAGAGAGAGAGAGAGAGAGAGGAGAGAGAGAGATATGGAGTCTTAGATTGTGTGTGTGAGAGAGAGAGAGAGAGAGATGGAGTCTTAGTATGTGTGTGTGAGAGAGAGAGATGGAGTCTAAGTGTGTGTGTGGGGGTGCGTGCGTGTGTGTGTGTGTGTTTGTGTGTGTGTGAGAGAGAGAGAGATGGAGTCTTAGTGTGTGTGGGGGGGGAGAGGTACGCGTGCGTGCGTGTGTGTGTGTGTGTATGTGTGTGTGTGTGTGTGTGTCGCGGGGTCCTCTGTGGCGGATGTAATTTAAGTGTGCATGGCTTCATCATAGAGGTGATGTGTATGGCAGAGGCCACCAGCGATGGGGTGCGAGAGAAAATGCCCGTGGGGAGGGAAGAGAAGGTGTGTGCGTGTGAGAGGATTCGACATCGAGGCGTGTTTGTTAGAGAAACACCAAGGAAGACTACTATATATCGATGGTGCATGTGGGGAATTAAACAAAGGGCTGGTCTTATTGGTTTCGGGATATAGGGGAAGAGTGAGAGGCGCGGGGGTAGCTAGAAGGAGATTGTTAAGTGTGAGTGTGTGTTTTACCCATCCGGCGGAAGTTATGTGCACAAAGAGGAGAGCGATTCGATGTGGCATGAGGATTGAGGTAATTAACTACGTATGGAGACATAGAGACCTTGAGCGTGCATGTGTGAGAGGTATACATGTATCGTGGGATGTGTGTGTGCGCGCGCGCATGATCGATATAAAAGAAAGAAGACATAAGTCCTAAGATCAACAACATGGGAGAGACGGATCGGTATGACAATTGCATGCATGTGAGAATGTAGGGAAGAAGGCCTGACAATTGAGCATGTGTTTTTGCCTTAAGAGATAGTGGCGTGGGCTGGAGCATGCATCTATGGCGAACAGAGGGGTGAGGCGCAACGATTGTGCAAAAGAGATCAACCTATAAATGCATATGTATGGATAGACATATATAGTGTGGGTGATAGGAAGCAAGACTCCGTGCGAGAAAGAAATGTTGTGGAGAAACTACAGATAGATCTGAGAGATGGAGATGCTAGCTAGGGAGACATCCGTTAGTTTGGGTGTTGGAGATGACCGTCGGGTGGTTCAAAGGGTGAAGTTATATATGTGTGTGAGAGGGCACTTGACTGCATGTAGAGAGAAACATATGTAGTGTGCGTGATAGGAATCAAGAGTGAGGCGAGAAGAAGGTTGATGAAGAAAAGATAAATAGAAAGATAAAGATGCTAGCTAGTGTGCGCTAGAGATAGGAGTCAGTGGATCGGAAGGCTGGGTTATGTGTGTGGTGTGAGAGAGATAGAGAGAGGGTGCATGTGATTCACATACAAACAGATATCGAGAGAGAAATGAGATCGGAGAGGCGGAGTTTTGTGTCTGAGAGAGAAAGATATTTCACAATGAGAGTAATAGCTAGAGAGACATATGAGGGCATAAAGATATCTCTAGGGAGAGAGGATGTGTTTGAAAGCGACATACAAGCGAACAATGGAGAAATATGAGACCACAGGAGGCGAGTTTGTGTTTGTGTGTGAGAAAGAGATATTGAAGAGGAAGAGTCGTGAGGTTCTCATATCTAAGGGGCGAAAGACATCTCTGTATGAGGGGTGTCTGAGTGGCACACATGGGAATAGTTGAGAGAAATGAGACCCGGGAGACAAAGTTTTGTGTTTGTGTGAGAGAAAGAGATTCCACATGGAGAATCATAGCTAGAGACACATAGCAGGGGCGAGATATACTTAGAGAGATAGAGTGATGAAGGTCGAGGGAGAGAGTACCGTCGGTGTGTTCACGAAGATAAAAGATCATTGTCGACATCTGGTAGCACGAGAGATGCACGAGAGGCGATGAGCAGCGTATAGGTCAGAGAGATAGTCCTATATAAGCATGAGTGATAGCTATATGAGGCGAATATCTGGATTAAAGGGATTCAAATATTTAAACTGGAGATCATGACATCGATAATATCATAAAGTTTAAACTGGTGTATCATCGATAATATTTAAACTGGTGTATCAAACATGCATATTCATTTGAATTTGGGCACGTGTAATGTTATAAAGTTTATCAATATTGGTGATCCATAGATTCTTCAATTACAAACAATGCATGATTTATATGCAATTAATGTCTAAACGGGATTACACTATATGTTGCGTGTGTGAAACACATTATACATGTTTGAGGCGTTAAAAAACCCGCATGAAACACCATTAATTGGAGCAGTTAGCGAGGAATGCATACATTGGATTTCAACATAAAGTGTCGATT
This sequence comes from Aegilops longissima, assembly GCA_021605205.1. Taxonomy (NCBI): domain Eukaryota; kingdom Viridiplantae; phylum Streptophyta; class Magnoliopsida; order Poales; family Poaceae; genus Aegilops; species Aegilops longissima. The sequence goes on along the minus strand of CM038678.1, from coordinate 163,544,872 downwards.
GTACAAAAAAGAATGCGCTTTTGCACCCCTATAACTGTGCAGGGCATCTGAGCATGAGCACCACCACGCTGGGTAGGGCAAGGAAGTGAGCCAAGGTAAGACCAGAGCTTGAAAGGAGCAGAATGGCGCCAAGACCAAGACCACAAAGAGCAAAAGAGGCAAGCGGACCCCCCGGCAAGATCCTTGCGGGAGGCGGTTTAACAAACCGGCAAGACCCTTGCCGTGGTGGCTCGCCGCCTATGGGCGGAGTCACCTTTGAGTCCACTTGCCCCCATGGGGCAAGGATTCGGAGACATCCCGTGGTGGCATGCAGATCTTTGTGAAGACATTCAAGATCAGATACACACTCTGAGAAGATGATGACCCTTGGCGGGATCCCAGCCAAGGAGGACCCACAGGCCCCGGCAAGATCCTTGCAGGGGGTGCAACAGCGCCACGGCAAGAACCTTGCGAGGCCCTGGCAAGACCCTGCCGAGGCTACGATGAGGCCCTTGCCACTGAGCACCCATAGGACCACCGCCGGTCAAACCTCCACCACCGTTCGCATGCAGCTGCCGACCCAACCAGTTGGGCGGGCACCTGCGTGGCTGCGAGCAGATCCTCGTGAAGACCCACCATTCGCCACCTCGGCTGCCTACACGCCTCGTGGCATCGCGAGCACCGCTGGCGGGGCGCGTGTCCACGTGAGAGGAGAAGCGGCAGCAGACGGGGCGAGGCTCTCCCGTCCCGATAAAGCAAGGACACCTAAGCGAAGCGCGTCATCGCCTTGTCATGTAATGCGAGGATAAACTTCGCATCATCTGTACCCTTTCCACCTCCCCTGTGTGCCACTTTGGCAACCCCTTTCTCTATAAAAAGGAGGCCCAAGGCGACCGGGAGGGATTGACTTTGGAGCTCCTCCGCCCCATAGCTAGTTCAAGAACACAGATAAACAAACCACCAAAGCAGGAGTAGGGTTTTACGCATACTCGCGGCCGAACCTGGATAAAGGAACGCGTGCTACTGTTTGATCCGCTCTTCTCACGACCCGTGCCCACAACCGTAGTAAAGGGATTCTTGTGATCCCATAGGTGTCGTTCGCACCAAACATCTTTGGCGCGCCGGTAGAAGCGCGATTGTGAAATCGGCTCAAGCAGTTAGTTAACGTTGTTCATCGTCATAGCACCCAAGAAGAATCTGACGGTGGCGATTGGCCCGTCGGAGGCGGGCTTCCGCCCGACGGGAGAGCAGCGGACGATCGCGAAAAGGACCGAAGCGCTGTTCGTGAACACCGGCACCATCCAGCGGCCGGAGTTTGGGAGTCGGCGATGTCCGTGCGCTGATAACGACGCACGCCGCCAAATCAAAAACGGGGCCAGCCCTCCAGCGGGTGTCGCGGGGCCTTCAAAGATCACCGCCGCTACGCCTAAAACGCGCGAGAACTTCCAAGAACACCGCGCCGGTCTTGGCGGCGCGCTCCTCTCAAGCGCCCTTGCCTGACAACGGCGTAATCCGCAGAGGACCACAGGCGCCCGCCCATGAAAGAGCCCCGAGCGCCATTCCCGGGATGTAGAAGTCCTGCCCGCTCGCCGAGGCATTGGTGAAGATGGCATGCGACCTCGGGGTCGCGATAGAACTCCTTCTGACATGGTCAGAAGTCGAAGCGCGTCGCGATCCGTGCAGGGTTCACCGCCGCCAACGCCAGCGGAGGCCCTGGCACGCGCGCAGTTGCTCCTCGATTTCCCTCCCGCTACGGGGAAACTCGACAAATGGAGAGCCACCATCCGAAGCCTTGTTGCGGTGGCCAACCAAGACGAACCGAGTCCGGTGGAGCCCCCTGGTTGATGCTCCGACGGAGTCCCGCGCACCAGTGACAGGAAAGCCGGCGGCGCCGCGACCACGGTGCACTCGCCTCCTCCTCGTCCCGTGCTGCGGACGCCAGTCCGTCGCGACATTATGGGCGACGAAATCTCCATAGCGTCGTCCGACCCACGGACCCGCTGTGACCAGCGTCAAGTTCTGCGGGAATAAGAACATGAAGACGCTCGAACCACTATCGGCGCGGCGTGAGCTTCGCCGCCAATCGAGCAATGAGCGAGGGCCTGCTGTGAGCCACCCGGCACGGAGAACCTGGAGGCCTACCTTACGAGGTAGGCTGTCCGGCTTTTACCCGTGAGCTGCGGCAGTTCCAGTGGCCCACTCACCGCACCTTCAAACCTGGCGTGGGTGAGAAGTACAGCGGCAAGACCCACCCGTCCGAGTTCCTTAGTATCTACACTATCGTGATGCAGGCTGCCGAAGCCCGCGATGATAAGGTGCTTGCGAATTACTTTCCGTTGGCTCTTAAACTCAACGCCATGTCATGGTTGATGCACCTGCCGGTAGACTCTATTTCCTCCTGGTCGGATTTGTGTCATGAGTTCGTGGGCACCTTCACTGGGGGCCACCAAGCCCATGGCCAAGCAAGCGACCTGCACGTCATTCCCCAGAAGTGAGGCGAGAGTCTCGCAAGTACATACAGAGGTTCAGCCGGGTACAGTACAACATCCACGATGTTCACCCTGCCGCCATCATCAAGACGTTCCATCGAGCGTGCGTAACCCTGAAATGCGGGAAGAGCTGGCAATGAACAAGGTGAAAGATGTAGCGAACTCTATGTTCTTGGCGGCGAGATGTGCCCGAGCTGAAGAGGGAAGGAAGTACCCGGCGAAGATGCGGCGTGAAACCGACTCCTCGAGATGAAGATGTTGCCGCCCAGCGAAGAAAGGCGGCGCCCGTAACGAGAAGCGCAAGGTAAATCCGTGCTTGCCGTCGAGGGATCTGACGACACGGCTCCACCAAGAAAACCAAAGCGGATGACCCGGCAAGGAAGTTGCGGGATGCCCCTGCCGGCCTTGGCGGCTGAGAAGCAAGGGAAACTCCAGCGATCTGCAAGATCCATCACACAAAGGCCATGCTCTCCAAGGCTGCCGACAGGTTGAGCTCCTCGTTGAAGCGAGGGCTGGATATGAGGCGGGACAAGGAGAAGGGCCCAAAGCGGTCTTGAGGTCCGGCAAGAAAGCGTGGCGACCAGCGGGCCGTCGCGGCAAGGATAAGCAACAGGAGAGGCCCGCCCGGGCGTGATAAAAAGCCGAAGGCAGCGATCACGAGGAAGGCAGCGAATCCGCGACCAAGAGTTGGGAAGCTGAGAGGCCATAATCGTCGGCGGCGGCGCCTCGCTGCATACCTCTCCCGGCGGCTCAAGCGATTGGCGCGAGATTACAGCGGCGAGCCGTCGTTTGATGCCCAAAAGGCGCTGAAGTGGCCAACACACCTATCATTTTTGGCGTTGAGGATCACCTGATCGCACTCTGCGATCGGGTGCTTGCCGTGTTGGTTTAAGCCAACAATACGCAACCTCAAGGTGAAAAAGATGCTAATCGATGGTGGGGCGGTCTGAACTTGATTTACTTTCCGTGATCGAGCTGCAGATTCTGATGGAGACCTCGAAGAGATGGAGCGCGTTCGAGGGTTGACCGGGAAGAAGCCAAGCAAGGGAAAAGTCACGCTGCGTGACTTTTGGAAGCGACCTGAATTACGGGCGGAGAGGATTGTGTTGGATGTTGCCAAGATCCTTGCCCTAAAGCGGGATCCTTGGCGCCGGTAGCCAAGTTCATGGCGGCGTCACCTCGCCTACAACACCACGAAGATGCGGGACCCATGGCGATCATCACCATCCCCTCCGAGCAAGAAAGATCTGATACTGCGACCAACTATACCGACAGCGATTGCAGCCGCTGCCGCCACTAGGGCACCCGCTCCTGCCGCTGGTATCCAGGGAGGGAAGAAGAAGAAGAAGGCCGGTGAGACCTCGGACACCCACTCCGGCAAGCGCACCTCTCCGGAGTGTAGTGCTGCCGTCGAGGGCGTGCGGAAGAAGCTCCACCGGCGGAAACAAAGCCGAGGGCCATACCGCTGGGAACCAAGAAAGTTCACATCAATGAGGGGCGGCACGGGAGGAGCTTTCACCATAAGCTCCGCCCTTGACGACAAATAGGAAAACAGCGCTCGTCACCTTCCTGGCGGCGAATGTCGATGTGTTTGCATGGCAAGCTTCCGAGCATCCCGGTGTTCCCGGGGAGGTGATTGAGCACCACCTTGCTATCTGCCCTCATGCGCGCCCGTCAGCGAGAAGGTCGAAAGCAAGCTTTGGAACAACAAGAGTTCATCACGAAGAGATCTGGAAGCTGGGCAGCGGGTCTAGTAAGAGAGTACTCCATCCGGCGTGGTTGGCCAATCCGGTGCGTAGTGCGCAAGGCAAGCGGGAAGTGGGCGTGTATTGACTACGAGATATCAATAAGGCTTGCCCTAAAGACCCCTTCCCGTTGTCGCGCATCGACCAGATTGTTGACTCCACGGCTGGGTGTGACCTGTTGTCATTCCTTGACGCCTACTCCGGCTACCACCAGATCTTCATGACAAAAGAAGACGAAGAGAAAATAGCATTCATCACCCCGTGCGGTACGTATTGTTTCATGCGGATGCCTTTCGGGTTGAAGAGTGCTGGTTCAACGTTCGCAAGGGCGGTCCAGATTGGTTTTGAACCCCAGCTCCATAGAAATATGGAAGCTTATATGGATGACATAGTGGTCAAAACCAAGGATAGGGCAACCCTCATACCAGATCTACAAGAGACATTTGCAAACTTGCGCAAGATCAATCTCAAGCTGAACCCTGAGAAGTGCGTCTTCGGTGTCCCGTCCGGCAAGCTTCTCGGGTTCTTGGTGTCACAGCGCGGGATAGAGGCCAATCCAGATAAAATCAAAGCTATAGAGCAGATTGAAGCACCCAAGCGAATCAAGGATGTCGTCGGCTTGCTGGTTGCGTTGCCGCCATGGCAGAGTTCATTTCAAATCGCGGCGCGCCCTTCCCTTCTTCAAGATCACTGAAAAAAGCGGGCCCGATGGATTGGGCCTTGAAGCGAAGCAACATTACGAGATTTGAAGAAGTACCTCTCCTCGCGCCAATACTAGTTGCGCCTGAGCCACGAGAGCCATTCTTGCTATACCTTGCGGCAGCGAACCAGGTGGTCAGCGCCGCACTAGTGGCGCGAGAGAAAGGTTGACGAGGAGGTAATGGCAGCGGCAGAGCCGACACCACCAACGAAGCAGCGCAACCAGTTGAAGCGCGCCAAAGAAGAAAATGATGCAGCGCCGGTCTACTTTGTTAGCTCCCTCCTGCAGGGGCTAGATCAAAAGTATTCGGTGTGCGAAACTGCTCTTCGACCTTCTTATGGCCTCGAGGAAGCTGCGTCACTACTTCCAGTGCGAGATCCTGTCGTCACTCGCCTCCCTCTCGCTGCGGATCTTGCACAATCTGGATGCAACGGGAAGGGTTGTGGAATGGGCCTTGGAGCTGTCAGTTTGGCCTCAAGTTTGAAAGTACTTGACGATTGAGCCGAGTCCTAGCGGAGTTCATTGCAGAATGGACGCGACACTGATGAAGAAGCCCAAGAGACCGCCTCCCGGCAAGGAGGCAAGTTGTGATTGGATCATGTACTTTGACGGACTTTCTCTTTACAAAGTATTTGGGCTGGCGTCGCTTGTATGCGCCACCGGAGAGCACCTCAAGTACCTGATCTAGATGCACTTTCGAGGGAGGTGTCAACGAACAACCTGTAGTCTGAAGGGCTGCTTGCGGTCTTAGGATCATGGCGGACCTCGGAATCGGGGAGACTCATCGTCGGGGAGACTCGCAGCTTGTCATCAAGCAAGTCAACAAGGACTACGAGGGCCCGTTGATGAAGGCCTCGTCGATGAAGTGAGAAAAGCTGGAAAGGCGTTTGACGGCATCTGAGGCTGAACCGTTCCCGGCGGAGAGCGATATCGCCGATTACTGTCAAAAGCGCTGCCCTCAAGCTACCTATGGAACCAGGTACCTTTGTGCTTCAACTAACTCAGCCATCCGTTGATCCATCAATGGCAGAATAAGAGGAGAAATCAGGGCCCGGCAAGTACTTTCCTTGAGAGCCCCGAGCCGCCGGCAAGGATGTTGCGGAGATCTTGAGCCCGCCACAGGACGGCCAGCTCAGTGGGCGTCAAGCTCTTGCCGTCGAGACAGCCGCTCCTATGGCGGAGGAAATGCCTTTACTCCTCGCCGTCGAGCCCCAGGCTCCAGCATGGGCGCATCATACCGTCCGATTCCTCCAAACAAGGGAACTTCCTGAGGAGCAGGAAGAAGCGGAGAAAGTAGCCTGTCGCTCTGCCATGTACCAGTTCGTCGATGACGTCCTGTACAAAAAGAGGCCGAACGGTGTGAAATTGAAGTGTGTCCCTCGAGAGGAAGGACCAGAGCTGTTGGCGGAGATACACAGAGGCATATGTGGATCCACGTAGGGTCGAGGGCCCTTGCCGGCAAGGCGTTCCGGCAAGGTTTCTTCTGGCCCACCGCCCTCCAGGATGCGACGACACTAGTCACTAGGTGTGAAGCGTGTCAGTTCCATTCAAAGAAGCTTCATCAGCCAGCTCAAGCCCTTCAAACCATTCCTCTCTCCTGGCCCTTCTCGGTCTGGGGGCTCGATATACTGGGCCCCTTCCCCTTGTTGTCGGGGCTTTGATACTTATGCGTTGCAATCGACAAGTTCACAAAGTGGCGGAAGGTGGAAGCGATGAGGAAGGTCACCGCCCGATCAGCCGTCAAGTTCTTCAAGGGACTAGTGTGCGTTTTGGCGTACCAACAGAGGTTATCACCGACAACGACACGCAGTTCTAAACCACACCTTCATGCAGTATACCCAAGACCTCGGCAGCAAAGTCTGTTTCGCTTCCGTTGCTCACCCACGAAGCAATGGTCAAGCTGAGAGGGCAAATGATGAAGTACTGCGAGGCTTAAGGACCAAGACCTTTGACAGGCTGCACAAGAGTGGAAGCGCTGGATTGAGGAGTTGCGGCGGTTCTTTGGTCGTCGAGCAGCGCCAAATTGAGCCACCGGCGGACACCTTTGCCCTAGTGTACGGGGCAGAAGCAGTTCTCCCCACTGAACTCATATACGGGTCACCTCGAGTGCTCGCTTATGACGAGCTTGAGCAAGAGCAATTGCGACATGATGATGCAACGCTCCTTGAGGAAGATCGTCTTCGGGCGGCTGTGAGAGTAGCATGCTACCAGCAAGCCTTGCGCCGCTATCATAGCCGCAAGGTTCATGCCCGAAGCTTTGAGGAAGGCGACCTTGTCCTTCGGCGCGTTCAATCGGCCAAGAATTCCAACAAGTTGACGCCAAAGTGGGAAGGCCCTTATCGGGTAACACGAGTCACCGAGGCCAGCGCAGATCCATACAGAACCGAAGATGCCGTTCCATTGAGTAATTCTGGAACATTGAGCATCTTCGTAAGTTTTACCCGTGGTGCGACTTCTTTGAGCCCCGGCAAGCCACCTTTTGTACAAGCATTGTCGATGATGCATGTAACCCATTGTACAAAGCGGTATGAGACCACGAGCATAAATAAATGAAGCGTTGGCGCCCTAAGTTATAGCATGCATGCTAGATCGAGTCTCGTCCTTGGTTAGGGTTGATAGTGCTTGGCGGCGACTAACCCCTAGCTTAGAGGTCGAGTGTGCGTCTCTTTGCCATTCTTTTGTTTTCTTTGGTTCACAGGGCAAATATCCTCGCCGGATCACTTGGAAACAAAAAGGAGAAAAGGGACAGACCGGCGTCTAAACCCCGGCAAGCCAGTCCTGCTGGGGGCTGCAAGTGCAAAGATTCACCCACGGCAAACCAGAGTTGCCGGGGGCTACAGCTCCAGATAAGTTCTTCATCCCTTATCATGCATTCCTTATGGACTGAGGTATGTGAAACCCCGTTTTTTCCTAAAGCTACCGTGCTCCCCTAAAAACTCTAGGCCCCAGGGTTCGTTCAGGGCCAGGTTTGGTCGTAGTCACGGCAGCAAAAGGATGAAACTAGGGGCAGAACCCACCTCATCCTGCCTCCGCCGAAAAGCGTGAGAAAGGTCGGCGAAGTGGGAAGGCGGCAAGGCTTGTTGCGGGCAAGAAATGTTTATCTTAGAGATATGAAGGATTTACTCCTTGTCGTGGGTTTTACCCGCAAACAAATGGCCCGGCAAGCATCCCTTCTTCATTAAAAACATTCCATTCAGGTACAGCCCATGGGGAATGAAAAACATGAATGATGAGATTACAAGTTCTAAATTCAGATAAGGCCCAAAGGCTTATAAACTAAAAAAGATAAGATGTCTGTAATCCCTTTCTTGTCCCTCTCCTCAGGAGGCAGGTCAAGGAGGCGAAAAGGGCAAAAGGGGCGCCTAGGTGAGCTACGGGTGGCAGAAGACACCAAGAGAACATATCGGTGGCCGTCCAAAGGCTGGATGGTGATGGCAGCGCTGGAAGCAGAGCTCGAAGACGAGGCGGCAGGACGTCAGCACGCGTCAAAGGCGTCGGAGCCCGCGTACTCCGACTAGACGGCCTTGCCGCCCGCCCTCTTCCTCTTCCGCAGCCTCCCAACACCAGCCGCCTAAGGAGATGACCCCGAGAAGTTCAGGAAGCCGGCGACACGGATGATGGGGTCGCCGGTGCCGCACGAAGCGGCGCCCGACACCTAGTCGGACCCGTCATCCTGCCGCATGCTACCCTCATCGTCGCTGCCGCTGTCCTCCTCGCCACTCAGAAGAGCTCTCCACGCAGCACCTTGCCCGAGTCCCGAAGAGCCCGAAGACTTTGACGGAGAGGAGGCCACCCTCCATTAGCTTGAAATGGAGAGTGAGCCCCTCCGTCAAGCTGTGGATACGGGCAAACGTCTTCCATCCCTGATGGAGATACATCACGTGAGGGGCTGGGAAGTCGACGCGAACTCGCGTACCGCTGTTCCCGCAGCCCCTCATGTGAAGACGCAATGACTCCGGCGGATCCAGCTCCATCTCCCGCACGAATGGAGTCGGGAGACGAAGACGACGGCGAGGCGGCCGGCGCAGCCTGGCGAAGAACTCGCGAGGGTCGTCCCCAACATGGCCCTCCATGGGAGGAGGAGCTACGGGCGGAAGCGAGGCTGACGCGCCGCCCCGTCCTCCTCTTCCCCGGGCGCCTCGGCCTCGCCCACGGCCTCGCCCCCTTCCCCTTCCCCTCACGGCCGGCTCCGACACCGCGGGTATGGGAGAAGTAGGAACGCGTTGTCAAGCAACGACACTTGACGCCACCGTTGAAGGGCCAGGATTCCTTCCCTCCGTTTATGGGAAGACGCGAACCGCCCCCTTTACTACGACGTGACGCATGCGCGCAGAGCTCAGTCCCACGCATGCCGCCCACGTCACGCACGCCTCCCCACGCCGAGCCACGCGCGGGAAGCATAGGAAGCGCAGCGCACGAAGAAACTTACCACGGTAAACACCGCCCCACCTGCCCGCGCACCATTTTTTTGGGCCTAGCCCAACGACGCGATTGCTCTCACGTGTGGCCCAGGCCCGGGGGCTCCTGTCAGTGTACAAAAAGAGAGGTACGCTTTTTGCACCCCTATAACTGTGCACGGGCAGTCTGAGCCGCGGGCACCACCACGCTGGGCAGGGCAAGGGAAGTGAGCCAAGGTAAGACCAAAGCTCGAAAGGAGCAGAATGACGCCAAGACCAAGACCACAAAGAGCAAGGGGAACGAAGCGGACCCCCCCCCCCCCACGGCAAGATCCTTGCCGGGAGAGGGTTTTAGCAAACCTGGCAAGACCCTTGCTGTGGCGGCTCGCCCCATGGCTACGGAGCGAGTCACCTTTGAGTCCACTGCCCCCATGGGGCAAGGATACGGGAGACATCCCCGTGGTGGCATGCTGATCTTTGTGAAGGCATTCAAGATCAGATACACACTACAGAAGATGATGACCCTTGGCGGGATCCCAGCCAAGGAGGACCTGAGGCCCCGGCAAGAGCCTTGCGGGGTGACCAACAGCGCCTGGCAGGAACCTTGCGTGGCCCGGCAAGACCCTTGCCGAGGCTACGATGAGGCCCTTGCCACGAGCACCCATAGGACCACCGCCAGTCAAACCTCCACCACCGTTCGCATGCAGCTGCCGACCCAACCAGTTGGGCGGGCACCTGCGTGGCTGCAGGCGGATCCTCGTGAAGACCCACCATTGCGCCACCTCGTTTGCACGCCTACCTCGTGGCATCGCGAGCACCGCTGGCAGGGAGGCACGTGTCAGCGAGAGGAGCAGCAGCAGACGGACGGGCTCTCCTCGTCCCCGATAAAGCAAGGACACCTAAGCGAAGCGCATTAAATGCGCCTTGTCATGTAATGCAAGGGATAAACTCGCATCACTATTCCCTTTCCACCTCCTGTGTGCCACTGTGGCAACCCCTTTCTCTATAAAAGGAGGCCCAAGGCGACCAGGAGGGGGATTCGGCTTTTTGGAGCTCCTCACGTCCCATAGCTAGTTCAAGAACACAGATAAACAAACCACCAAAGCAGGAGTAGGGTTTTACGCATACTCGCAGCCTAAACCTGGATAAAGGAACCGCGTGCTACCTGTTTGATCCGCTCTTCTCACGACCCCGTGCCCCGCAACCGTAGTAGGGATTCTTGTGATCCCATAGGTGTCGTTCGCACCGACATAAAGTGGTTTCAAATATTTGAAAATCCAAATTGATGGATACAACCTTATGAATCTGAGATCATGCCATTTGTAAACCATATTTATGTATAAATGGTGTTGTGCTTTTGAAAGTATATATAAAAATGATGTACATAGAATGTAATTCCAATTGAAAATGGATCCCTTGAAAAAATAGTAGAATACAAGCAGGATTGAATTGAGTTGGCACGATGGCGTGCCTTTGTGCAAAATTTGAGCAAGCGGGAAAGTCGCATGAATCTTGAAACCAAAATCTGCGAGATGGAAATCACTACTGCCTATCCCTGCTGCGCAAAGCCTATCTGCTGGATTTCTATAGGTTTCGATAGGGGTAGGTTTGTAATTTCACAAAAAACGTGACGTAACCGCCTCTCACCCGGATTCATACATGGTGGGCGCCAAAACATAGTGTGCCCTCGGCGAAATCGACTCCTTCGATTCATATTCATACACGGTGGGCGCCAAAAACAAACTCTCGTCAGCAAATATTCGGTGTATGCGAGATTAGCGTCCTATCCCCAATCGACTAATGTTGCTGTGATGTAGTAGAAATTTGAAATGGGGGCTAAGTTTGTAAATTTCCTCGCATTTGAGACAAGTGCGCCCTGAATACATGGTTCCCCCCTTCCTTTCTACCTCCCTTTTCCCCATTCGTACTCCGTGGGCGCCAAAACACCCTCTCCACCCCACCCTCCTCCGTTCACCGCCGTCCGCCACCCCATCCACCGACGTCCTCCTCCACCATGCCGGAGCTGATACCCCGACGCCGCCGTCCATTACAAGATATTGACCTCTCTCATCCACGCCTTCGGACCGGGATCCTTGCATCCCGTCCTCTCGCTTCATCCCCGCCGTCGTCCACCTTGCCGGCGCCGCTCCTACAACCGTCTCGTCCACCGCGCCCCACCGCCACCGTCTACCCTCCTAGATCTGCTTCCACGCCGCTGACAGCCATCGCTACCGCAGCACCATCAAATTCTCACCAGATGCGTACACAGCACCGCACCAGAGGCGGTACTCTTTCGTATCTGCTCAACTTATTTATCGCAGCAAGAAAATAGATCGCCACTGATTTACTCTGATTTCTTGTCTTGGTTGCGAAGTTGCCTTTGTCCGGTTTGCACCTTCAGATCTGCCATGGCACGCTCAACACTATAATCCCAATGCTTATGGTTTTCCCCTTTTATATTCCACACTAGTTAAATCACAGTAGACTAAATTTTAAAATTGGGTGGATCGATTTTTCAGAGCTCGCGGAGTTCGCGGTGCGATCAAGGGACTCGGGTGGTTGTGGGGCCTCGCCGAGCGAAGAAAACTCGGCGCTTGGTGGGGGTGGGGGTGGCGGAGGAACATAGGCGGTGGGGGCGGTGGTCCGTACGGCCCGTCTGGTGTTCTGTATGGGAAGAATTAAGAGGCGAGGAAGAAGAAGGGTTAGGAGGCGAGGATCTTCATCCAAGCACCTGAAATGGTCGAGAGACATTTGGGAGTTGCATTCTTAATGCGCTCTGGTTCATCTTGTGTGGGCACTGCGCAACCAACATTTTATTATCCAAAATCTGCTTGCTCTTCTTTACCATGTTCGATAGTGCTGGCCTGTACGTGATCGATAGGCTTTCAATTACTAGCGGCAATACTACACCGTATTTTCAAGCCAGTTCCACTTTCCCGATTTATATATCGTGGTTATGGTGTACCCCATTATGTACACTATGATCTGCCTAGTTCTTGTGTGCTCTTGTTATCATGGTTTGGCAATAAACTCTCTATCTGTTATATTATGAACCTATCATCCGCCAGCTATCCTTACTTACGGAGCCTATTTTTGTGTACTTGTGCGGATTATATAAATGCACGCGATATTACAGCACACATGAGCTCTCTCATCGAGAATCAAGTGATAGCACATAAATGTTTACTGTGGCGCCCCTATATTAGAATATCATCTGCATTACAAAGATAATATCACAACTATTTATGTTTTCATGGTTCTCAGATATTATACGCAATTACAGTGAATATCAGAATCCGCGCATCAGAAGAATATTGTGGAACACCGCAATGACTTACAAAATTGGCACCAAGGCATTGAGTGCCATTTCGAAGCAATGAAACTCATACGCTCCCCACTGTTGATTCTTGTTCGAATATCATCCTAATGACTATTCTAACCTCAAGGAGTCAAAGGCGGATGGCCTGTCTGTTCACCCATCAAGGTGCCTGTTCTAATTTGGCAAGGTTTTATTGATTGTGCGTATCTTGCATATGTTGTCTTGCATTTCTTCTACTTTGTTGCACCACCATCCGCTTAGTTTACTCATCATATAACTCGAGATGCCATGCCCATCCATTATCAATACATATTCCATCATCATCATACCATGTTTTTCCACTCAAATGTTGTTCTTGTGCATCGACATCAAAAGGAAGAGGGTGATTGCGAACTGAAGGAGCACAAGCAAAGTCCTTGAAAACGTGGTGGTACCGGAGAAATCAGACAGCGCCCACTTATATTGGATGTACAACCGGTGACACAAAACATAGGACCAACTCCGGCAGATTGTACCCATACTTCACTTGGCCACACCACTAGCCCCACCACAGGACCTGCACTCCAACCAAAAGGTATACCGATTTCATTTGCCATAGCACCAGCCGTACCACAGAAAAATCCCTCCAACCAAAAAGTACAGCAAGTCCACCATCCGAAGACCTATCCCAAGCTGCGAGAGACGGCCAATTCCTGCAGATTGGAACCCCATTCCATTTATTCCTAGTTTAAAAGACAATGCTTTCAATGTTGTTAGGGACTACGTGCATATATTCCCATCATGGGAAGATTATAGTGAAGACAAACACCATTTTCACATCTTCCTGTCCAACTTACGTGTAAGTGCTATTATTCATGGTTATTATTTTCCTGTTTTCTGCTGATCGAACACATCAATGATTTACATTACATTGTTGTAACTAGGTGAGGGTCAATCTGGATAGTCATGACGAGCAAAGCTTGCTTGTGCTTTTCAAGGAAGCATTGCAGCAGTATCGGTGTTACCTGAGGAAATCACACTTTGATGGCAAGTCTAGAAACGAATTTCTGGTGAAGTCTCCTGTTCTAAATTTAGAAGACATTGAATGGAAAAACCTTGTTATGCACTGGTCTCGTTCCCAGGATGAGGTACTGTCTATGAAATCACATGACAATTTGAACTTCTACTTTTCCGCATGTGCCTTACGGATCTTTTTTGCAGGAAATCAGCTCGAAGAAGAATTCCGGTTTCAAAAGAACGATAGGATATCACAAATATGTTTCCCGCTGCTTTGCTCTTGTTAGTACCTGTTGTCCTGTATCACTGTACTTGCATACATACCTGGTTCATTATGTGACAGCAGTATGCATGATAGCTTGCTTATCAATTGTTCGCTCCAAATTATCTGATCTGTATGAATGGTTACATTAGTGTAGAATATATCCAATGCCAATGAATTTTTTAGCTCTGCATTGTTCTTGTAAGTACATGCTGTCCTTTATCAGTGTACTTATATTGACAGGTAGTTGTTCATGTACCATCACTCTGCAGCTTATTTTCCTTTGCCCTCCATTTTCTACACATCAGATCTATATTTACTCTTACCATAAGGTTGGTACTGAAGAAGTTTAGCTGTGCATTGCTCTTGGCTGTGCCTTTTGCCTGTATCGCTGCACATACATTTATAGCTACTTGGTTATGTAGCATCACTCTTCATCTTCTCTTAAATATTCTCCATTTTTTCGTATATTATCACATCTATATTTACTCTTAACAAAATGTAGAATAAAGGCAATGCTTACGAAGAAGATTCTGTGCTAAACTTCTTGAATCCCCCATCGGCATGGACAAGGGCTTTATAGAGCCTGTCTTCACCATAATGTAAGTTTGTCCTTCTCAAGCCTTCAAACTTTGTTGTGTATATTTGGTTAGGCATGACTGCAACAGCTGTTTACTTTTGGTGTTTGCATCAAATTGCATGTTTAAAGTTTATTATGTAGTTCATAAACAAAAGTTTGTCCTTCTCAATCTAAGTTTTCAGTTGTACAACCAAGTTCCTTCTTCATACCATGTAAATTAAACTATCTGAGCAAGTGATCTTCTTTTGACTTTGCATGTATATACATTCTTCATCCGTAATCCAAAGTGGTGTGGTTAACCTACCCACTATAGCACAATGTCATATTCTGCAATGTCTTAACTATGAACAATGTCATATTATTCTACTATTATTTAAACCGTCTCTTTATTTGCCAATCTGAAATGGGATAAATTGACAGCACACTAACCATTGATACTTGTGAGTTCTTGATCTGTAATCCAGTGGTGTCGTGAAGCTGCCAACTCCTTCACAATGTCATTTCCTGCCATGTCTTGACCTGCACAATACCATATTGTGTTAATGCAATTTTAAACTGTGTCACTTTATTCGTCAAGAAGAAATGTGATGAATTGTCAAGACTTGATACTTTTATGTGCAAAACTGTCATCATCCGTGCGCTTGTTTATCTTTGAGTGAGGAAGATATAAGTGTTGAACAAGCCTTGATCTCATCATCTTGCTCAGCTGCTTGCTTGCAGCTCCCAAAGAGGCTAACCTTTCTTGAACTCTATTGAAGTCTTGTCGGTTTTGTATATTATTTTGTTGGCGTGTTTATTTGCACTGGTGGCGATCTTTGATGCCCAGTGTATGTAATCTGCTGTCTACTTGTGCTTTATTATCATAGTGGCGAACTTTGATGCCCAGTGGATGTAATATGCCATAATTTCTTTATCGTATAGTCTAGGTTTTTTCTTATTCACGATGCTGCAGTTATTTTACTCTATATATATATATATATCTTGTCTTCTCAGTAAACCGGCCAAACCGTAAAATTACGGTACATAATCGGGTCGTCATGCAATCACGATGTATGATCCGCATCATGGGCCCCGTCAAACTGGCCCACTAGTAGATTCGGGCCTTTAATAGGCCAAGTAACCCCAGGTCCTCTTTTCGCAAGAAAACTCAATGGGCTTTTAGGAGGCTGAGAAGTAGGTGGGCTGAAAGCGTCGAATAGCTCACGGGCGGCAGCCGAAATGGACCCCGCCCATGATTGTGCGAATCAATTCACGGGCTTTTAACAGGCCAAAGTTGTCTCGGTCCTTGTTTGGCCCAATCAGATATCGGCTGCGAGCAGGCCAGATGCAAACCGGGCTGTAGATAGGCCCAACTATATGACGGGCTTTTAACAGGCCGAAATTAAAATAGGGCCGAAATGTTAAATGGGCCTTTAACAGGCCGAAACTAATATCAGGCCGAATTACTAATTGGGCCTTTAGCAAGTGGGCCCAAAAGCATAGCGTCCAGTCAACGGGCCGAATCTGATATGGGCCATAATTGAGCCCAAAGCCTCTTAAAGAGCCGGACCTGATCTGGGCCGTGATTTGGCCCAGAAAGTGGGAGGCTTTTAACGGGCTGGATCTTATATGGGCCGTTATTAGGCCCGGAACATGGCAGGCCATTAATGGACCGGATCAATTATGGGCCGGCATTTGGCCCAAAACATGGCAACCAGTTAATGGGCCGGCCTACTAGGGTCCTCAAAATCTTGTGGGCCTACAGCTGGGCCGGCCCATTAATGTCGGCAAAATCTCATGGGCCTTTAGCTGGTCCGGCCCATTATGATCCGCAAGAATTTTGTGGGCCTTTACCTGGGCCGGCCCATTATGGCACACAAAAATCTTGTGGGCCTTTACCTGGGCCGGCCTATTATGGCCCGCGAAATCTTGTGGGCCTTTAGCTAGGCCAGCCCGTTATAGTCCGCAAAATCTCGTGGGCCTTTAACTGGGCCGGCCCATTATGGGCCGCAAGATCTTGTGGGCCTTTAGTTGGGTCGGCCCATTTAAACTTGATTGGTTGTGCCACATGTCGACGTATCATAGGCGCCTTCTGTCCAATGAGTGGATGACATCTGTCCCAAGGATCAGCCGACACGCGTTTCCTCCAGCCAATGATGATTTTACACGTGGAAAATCCCCATTGGTCGGGGTTGTTAACGGGTTATCGGATCCAAAACCCGACCCGATAGCTTAACCGCGTTCCGTTACTGTGGATGCCACGTGTCAGTCACCCTTGACGAAAGCACTTCTGTGACGCGCGATTTATCGTCATGGAAGTGGACACTTCCATGATGATAATTTTAGTAATGTCATGGAACACTTCTACGACAGCACAGGTATGACTATCTTGATTCTGTCATAAATTTGTCATGGATGTATATGCATGACAAAAAACGCGACCTACTGTGACAAACACGTATCATCACAGAAGTGTATTTTTTTGTAGTGTCGGAGAGTGGAAGATAACTGATGTCCTCCGAGTCTTTTTTTACAGCCTGTTCATCAGGGCTAACTTGACCATCTTCCCGATCGTCCTATTCGGAGGTTGTCTCAACAGGTTTTTCTTCGTCTTCGGCATCGTCTAAGAGTGTTGTTTCTCATGCAGGTATTGCTGTCTTTTCCACGGCGTGATTTAGAGCGGCGTCACTGACGTCGGTGCTTTGGTTGGATCTCAGGAGGTTTATTCTCGATTGGATTTTCTTCATCATCACCGCTACCCTCTTTGGGTGTGTCCACCATGTACACGTCATACGAAGAGGTGGCCGTCCAACGTCCGATAAACGGTGGGTTTTCGGCCTGCTCCTCTCCGGCATCATCGTCCATACCGTCGATGTCGGAGCCGTAGTCGAGCATGTCAGTTAAGTCCTCGACGATGGCTATGAAGTGGGTGGTTGGTGGGACGTAAAATTCCCAGCTCTCAGCCCCTAGTACGGGCTAGGCGTAGTTTGGATATTGCTCCTCTATAATGACGACGGATCGCATCAAGTTCATAGCCTCGCTTAAAGGCGAGGTTTGACCAGGGGGAAGCAAATCCAGGGAGTACGGCGGGAGGGAAACTCCTTGGCCGGGCTCACATGATGCTGACTCCAAGGGTTAGGAGCCAGTGTCCAGAGAAGGGTCTGGCTTCATGACGGTTGCCAACAACACTACTTCCTCCGGTTCTCCCGTGCTGGGCTTAACGACCGCAGATAGTCCGGCGGGTTCAGTAATCCCGCCTTCGGACATGTCGACGCGCTCCGGACCTAAAGCCAGAGTGGAGGTTGGGGTCGTGAACCCTTGGAAGATCATGTCTCCTCGGATATCTGTGACATAATCCAGATTTCCAAAACTAATCTGGTGACCTGGGGCATAGCTGTCGATCTACTCTAGATGGCTAAGCGAGTTGGCCCGCAGTGTGAAGCCGCCGAATATGAAGAGCTGGCCGGGGAGAAAATCCTCCCGCGGGGCAGCATTGTTGTAGATGATTGATGGATCCATCGAACCTTCTGGTGACGAAACAGCGGAACTCTCAATGAAAGCACCAATGTCAGTGTCAAAACCGGAGGATCTCGGGTAGGGGATCCCGAACTGTGCGTCTAGGGTCGATGGTAACAGGAGACGGAATGTCAGTGCCAAAACCGGCGGATCTCTGGTAGGGGGTCCCGAACTGTGCGTCTAAGGTTGATGATAACAGGAGATGGGGGACACAATGTTTACCCAGGTTCAGGCCCTCTCTATGGAGTTAATACCCTACTTCCTGCTTGATTGATCTTGATGAATATGAGTATTACAAGAGTTGATCTACCACGAGATCGTAATGGCTAAACCCTATAAGTCTAGCATGTATGATTGTGATTGCCTCTACGGACTAAACCCTCTGGTTTATATAGACACCGGAGGGGACTAGGGTTATACAAAGTCGGTTACAGTGAAAGGAATCTACATATCCGAACGCCAAGCTTGCCATCCACGTAAAGGAGAGTCCAATCCGGACACGGGAAGATCTTATGTCTTGTATCTTCATAGCCCATCAGTCCAGCCCACGTCACATAGGCCGGATGGCCGAGGACCCCTTAATCCAGGTGTCGGTGTCAAAACCGGCGGATCTTGGGTAGGGGGTCCCGAACTGTGCGTCTAGGCGGATGGTAACAGGAGACAAGGGACACGATGTTTTTACCCATGTTCGGGCCCTCTCGATGGAGGTAAAACCCTACTCCTGCTTGATTAATATTGATGATATGGGTAGTACAAGAGTAGATCTACCACGAGATCAGAGAGGCTAAACCCTAGAAGCTAGCCTATGGTATGATTGTTGTTAGTCCCACGGACTAAAACCCTTTGGTTTATATAGACACCGAATAGGGTTAGGGTTACGATTGTCGGTTACAATGGTAGGAGATCTACATATCGTATCGCCAAGCTTGCCTTACACGCCAAGGAAAGTCCTATCCGGACACGGATGCGAAGTCTTCAATCTTGTATCTTCATAGTCCGAGTCCGGCCAAAGATGATAGTTCGCTATCCGGACACCCCTAGTCCAAGACTCCTCGGTACTTCGAACCGGGCTTCAATGGCAGCGAGTCCGTGGCGCATATTGTCTTCGGCATTGCAAGGAGGTTCCTCCTCCGAATACTTCATAGAAGGTTTTGAACACAAGGATAGTGTCCGGCTCTGCAAAACAAGTTCCACATACCACCATAGAGAGAATAATTTTTGCACAGATCTGCTGACGTGTCCCGCGACGTGACATCACACCACGGCCAGGTCTTTATTTGAATCGTTTCTTACTGTCCCATCTCAGCGCGTTTAGCGAGGCGGTTTCCATGGCACGTCTTATCAAAGCGGAGATCGTGCCCCCTTATTCCGGGATTCTCATCAATACGGGCGTGGGTAACCCAACCGCGCCCGTTGGCACGCCTCCTCTATCGAAGGCGAGTCCCAATCGATCACGGGGAGGGCTCTTGGTATTCAACCTCTTTATAATGAGACCGAGGCCCTCTTCTTTTTTTCAATCTCAATCGAATCCGCCTCTCGCTTCGAGTTCCAACACCCAAAGCTTTAGGTTCAGACGCTTCGGACCTTCGGCGATGTCCAGCTCCGAGCAGCACGGCCGGTGGATGCCTTCTTCCGTCACGGAAGAAGATGTGCTAAAGCTGCGAGACGCCAGGTATCTAAGCAGGCGAGATTTCGCATAGGCTACCTGCCCCAGGGCAGGTCATTCCCACTCCCGAGCCTGGCGAGAGCGTGGTGTTCGTGTCTCACTTCCTTCGGGGTTTAGGCTTCCCGACGGATCCCTTTGTGCGGGGGCTCATGTTTTATTATGGGCTGGAATTCCATGATTTGAATCCGGAGTCCATCCTCCACATCTCGTCGTTCATTGTCGTATGCAAAGCCTTCCTCCGCATTACCCCTCACTTCGGATTGTGGCTCAAGACCTTCAAGGTGGAGCCGAAGATGATCAAGGGGCAGCAAGCAGAGTACGGAGGGGCTGTCATAAGCAAGTGCGCTGACGCTCCGGGGCCCGAGGGCTCTTTTCGGGAGGAGCTTGGTTTGTGGCAACAGGAGTGGTTCTATATCACCGCTCCTGGGGGCACCAAATGGGTGGCGCCACCTGCCTTCGCTCCAGTCCACCACAGCGGCGGTGTCATGGGTCAACAAGGGGCTCGGGGGGCATCCAGGGCGTTCCTCATTGCGGGGCCGTGATCCGAGACCTCCAAAAAGAGATCAATCTGGTCGAATGGCGCGAGTTATGCTGATTGGCGCCTTACGCCTGCAAGCGTCGCCCCCTCCGTGCGTGGGAATTTAATCCGGAGGGACCACGAGCTCTCAACATTTTATGGGTGCGACGCCCGTGGAGATGTATAAACTGTTCTTCGGATCATAAGAGAAGTGTCCGGACTTGACCGAGGACGCAGGTCTAAGCTGCAATCGCCCAGATACTCAAGTAAGTAGTCTTGTACCCGGACAGGCTATCCGTTCATTTATCACAAACTTGCCCTTAAAGGAGCTGTTTCTTGAACAGGAGTGGATAGCGAAGGCAAAATTAATAAGGTGTCCGGCCCCCCTCCCAGAGACCACGCCGGATCCCGTGCTGACCAAGATGCTGAAGGTCGCGCCTTTTGAAGAAGGTGAAGGGGGGAGCAGGGAAGAAACTGCCTCCGTGAAGAAGGCTTTCAAGGAAGGAGGGATCGAGAATCTCACCCTCCAGGGGGAGAAGAGGACTGCCTCTGAAGATCCGGAGGCCAAGGCCTCAAAGCGGGGAAAGAAATCTTCGTCAGAGAGTCCGGCGTTGGGAAGTACCCCAGCCGCACTATTTCCTCAAGGGGATCAGCCCTCCAGCGAGCCATAAGTAAAAAAAGGGGGGTCTTGTAATAAGGGACATCCCTGTATTTATTTCTGAAGATAATCGAAATTTTACCTTGTAGTTCGGATCTCAGCCCTTCTCAGCAGAGCTCGTCATCGGGGGATCTTCGTCCGGAGATGATGGAGAGTGAAAAGCCTCCACCTGTCGGACCTTCATGCGAGGCGGACGACCCTGAGGTGTCGTCGCGGAGGGTTTCCCCGAGTCCGGCGGGGCCGGACGGTCCGACGCCAACTGGTGTAAAGTCGGAGGAGCTGAAGGATCTGCTCGGGCGAGCGTCTATCTCAGAAGATCACCATGCGCTAATGGGTACGGTGATTGAAAGGATTGCATCCGCTGAGAGCGGATTGCATGAAGCCGTCAGAAGTTTACTGATGGGGTTTGAGGTACGCAAAAATGATGTACCTTCTGACAGTTATGCATATAGAATGTGCCCTATATAGATAGTAGCCCCTGAGACTCGGTATGTTGTCGAAAGTGACAGCGTGCCGAGGATCATAATCTCAGTTATAACATGTCGCCATTCCTATGTAGGTGGCGGGACGTCCGGTGGCCAGCCGTACTGATGAATTTGCCGAATTGAAGCGGCAACTTGACGAGGCGGATGCAGACATCGCGCTTGTCAATAAGCGGTTTAACGAGTCACAAGGTATGCGACTTCTCCGCGGACACCTGGTAAGGGAGCTTGACGCCCGTGCCTTACTACTTGTATGCTTTAATGCAGATGTGTCGCTACTGTGGAGAAGCTTCGGGTGAAACTCGCCCAAGCTAAGGAGCAAGCCAGAAATAGTAATGCGGCCGCTTTAAGGGCGGCCGAAGAGGTAAAGGCCGAACGGGCTGCTCACTGCCGAAGCAAAGAGGAAATGGCCGATATGGCCCTGAAATTGAAGAATGCTACCGACCGCTGCGGGGTTCTTGAAAAAGAACGTCAAGCGGAGCAAGAGGACCTGAAAAAGGCCACCGCCGAAGCCAAGGATGCCCGCTCCACAATGAGAGCTGCAAAGGAGGAGCTACGTCAGGCTGGGGATATTGCGGCTGGAAAGCCTTTTCTGCTGCGGAGGAAGTTCACGGATCCGAAGTATGCTCAGTTGGACCGGCTGTGGGGTGCGGAGGATGTTTATTTGGACTTAGCGGCGAGTGCCGCGGACGCGATCGAGCACTTCCGAGGCCAGAAGGGGCACAGAAGGGAAGAGATATTTTGGTCGCAGTTCCATAGTCCGGAGCGTCCTCTTCCGTTAACCGATCGGTTGGCCGAATGGGCCGAACTGAATCAATTGTACGGACTTGCCATGAAGCATGTCATGACTCATTTGTGGCCGGGAGGACCTGAGCCGAAGAGTTATTTTGGCTTAGTGCAGCAGTTCCTTGGTGCGGTGCCGCGTATCGACGCAATGAAGCGGTCGGCGTGCATTGAGGGTGCGCGGATGGCTCTTGCCCGTGTCAAGACATACTGGGCAGAGATGAAGGCCACCGACATTTCATCCCTGGATTCGGACGGAAGCCGAGTACCAGTCGAGCGCTATTTTGAGGAAGTTCTTCCGGGCGCTCATTTAATAGAGACGCGGTGCTCGAAGGATGTTATGTTTGAATGACATGTATGATTTATGAAACAACGTTTCAATATAATATAAGAGCTTTTTATACTTGTGCGTTCAAGTAGCAAACTACCTCCTGTGCGCCCGTTAATGTATATGTGTATATAACCTGAAAGATGGCAGTCTTCGGCTTCAGCCCCCACGCACATAGTGCGGGGGTGTTTGCAAAGAAGGCGCATTTTCACACTTAATCCAATGTCTTTGTCCTATAAAGGAGGTGGTAGCATAGCAAACTAGGCAACCGGACTATAATGCTTTATCACTTTCACTTAGCCGTAGGAGTTCGACGGTGGGGCTACTATATAGCCCCTGGGGGCACCGCACTCTCCCAAATTCGGGGTGCGTATGTGCCTAGCCGGGAAACGGTCCTTCGTTAATGCGGAGGAATTCTAAACATTCGGTGGGTCATCCAGTGGTTGACCAGTCTCGCTATATCATGACATCAGTTTTGGCTTTCTCTCTTGAGGTGCTCTTTGGCGAACTGGGCACAATCGCGATAGTTCTCCGGTGCCGCGTTAGCCGATAGAGCGGGCGTAAGGCAGCAAAACACACGAGCCAGGCAAACCCAACATTTGACCAAAGACATGATTGAGCTGATGCATATAAGGCCTAACTCGAGACGCCTAACACTCCCTAAGGTATTCGGTCTTTTTATAAGCGGGCGAACAATGCCCTTGGTAACAAGCCCCTGGTGTCCAGGTACGTGCAAAATTCTGACGCGGCCGATGCCAAAACGCCAGCCTCCTCCTCGGTTATAACAAGAGACCGGGGGATGTGTAACAACAAGAGACAGTGAAAAAGGTTTACACAGGGTCTTAACCTAAAAGAATCCTGCATAGCGGGTCCCTCTGCACGTCTGCGCATGTGTCTCCGTTGTGCCAGTATCACTGGGCCGGGTATAGCACGGCGTTCATCTCGTAAAAGAGAGGAACTTTAGTTGAAAAGATCGTATGCGAAAATGTATTTTGAAATAAGCAGAGTCTGATTCAAAAATGGATAAAATTGAGCTTTATTGTCTCTTGTTGTACATGCGTGGAGCCCCTTGCAAGGGGGGTACGCGGCTAGTAAGCCCCTTGTTTATTTATGCCGGAGTCGCCTAACCGTGTCCGGGATCTGAACGACCTGCTTAGATGCTTTGACCAGCAAAGCCGGATTAGTGTGAGGTTGTCAAGGCAGTCTTGCATTCTTTCATACTCGAGGGACACTTGAAGTTTTCCTTTAGGGAAATGATGCCTCGTGGACCGGGCATTTTAAGTGTAAGAGATGCGTAATGCGGTATTGCGTTAAAGCGGGCGAAAGCTTCGCGTCCCAGTAGTGCTTGATGGCTACTTTTAAATGGGGCGATGTGGAAGACTAACTTTTCGCGACGGAAGTTGAAGGATGAGCCGAACATAACTTCTAATGTTAGGGAGCCCGTACAATGGGCATATGTGCTTGACATTATTCCTTGAAAGGAAGTGTTGCTATGGCTAATTTTGGTTGGGTCTATCCCCATACTGTGGATTTTGTCCTGGTATAGCAGGTTTAAATCACTGCCGCCGTCCATTAGGACTTGTGTAAATTGGAGTCCGTCGATTATAGGATCTAATATCAAAGCAGTCCATCCTGCGTTCCGGATACTTTCGGAGTAATCCTGATGGTCGAAGGTGATTGGTTTTGAAAACCAGTGTTGGGACTCCGATGGGGTAGACTGTGCGCGCGTATTTCAATGGGCGCCGCTCTGTTTTTCCCTTTTGTCACTTGAAGTGAGTTTACTGTTCTGACCTCTTGTGGGAAATTCTTTTGTTTTCCGGTGCTCTGCTTGTGGGGTTCGTCATCATCCTCACTTGGTGTGTCGAGCCCCTTGTGTTCGGCGTTAAGTCGGCGGACTGCTTGAAGACCTAACAATCTCGTGGGTATGGTTTGCGGGCTTCCAGAGTCTGTGTGATTTGGCATATCTTGTCCAAGATTTTGTTTAAATTGGATAACTCGTCGCTATTATCCTTGAGGGGCGGTTTTTTGTTATTCTGCCGAGAGCTTTTGAATCCGGCGTTGACTGCCGTGCTCTTCGGACTGTTTCCCCTGGTCCGGCGCTGGTCCTTGTTGCGTCGTGTTTCCCATTTCCATCCCTGACCTCGGATGTGCTTGGGTCGCTGGTGCTGCATCTTGCTAGCCAGCTATCCTCTCCCGCGCAAAAGCGGGTCATGAGGCTTGTTAATGCGGCCATTGTTCTCGACTTTTCTTGGCCGAGGTGTCTGGCGAGCCATTCGTCTCGGACGTTGTGTTTGAAAGCTGCTAAGGCTTCGGCGTCGAGACAGTCGACTATTTGGTTCTTTTTGTAAGGAACCTGTTCCAGAATTTCCGGGCTGACTCTCCGGGCTGTTGAGTTATGTGACTTAGATCGTCTGCATCCGGAGGGCGGACATAAGTCCCCTGAAAATTTGCCCGAAACGCATCCTCAAGCTCTTCCCAACTTCCAATGGTGTTTTCGGGAAGGCTTTTAAGCCAATGCCGGGCTGGCCCTTTGAGCTTGAGGGGTAAGTATTTTATGGCGTGGAGGTCATCTCCTCTGGCCATGTGTATGTGCAGGATGTAATCCTCAATCCAGACTCCAGGATCTGTTGTTCCGTCGTATGCCTCTATGTTTACGGGCTTGAATCCCGCTGGAAATTCGTGATCCAGCACCTCATCGGTGAAACATAGGGGATGTGCGGCGCCCCTGTATTTGGGTGTGCCGTGATGTTCGAATACTCAACGTGTTGTGTTGCTTTCTAGAGCTTGCTTTCTTGGCCCATAGATAGACCTGACTGGGCCATCCTTTTGGTGTGATTCCTTGTGTGGATCGCGTGCCGGCTTGTGTGTGGCGCCGCTTGCCATTCTATGTTTGCCGTGTGGTCGTCTATCCGACCGGGCGGCCTCTTTGTTTTTTGATCGTGGGGGCTCTACGGCCTCCTCCTCGAATTCGGGCAGTAGTTTGCGCTTTGGGTAGCTCTTTGTTTGGCGGCTGTCGCCATATTTGTCTGCGGTGTTGAGTACTTTACTCCATCTCATTCGGAGTGCATCTTCCGCTGTTCTGAGCCTCTGTTTCTGCTTTTTCAAGCTACGTGCAGTGGCGACGAGCTCTTTGTGGAGGTTCTTCTGTTCCAATGATGTGTCCGGCGTGACATCGTCCGGACTGTTATCTTTGCCGGGGACGTGTTGTTTGTCCAAGTTAGTCTGTTCGGATGGTTGCTCAATGGCGTCGTCGGCCGGTTCACCCTGCTCTATGGCTGGGTCTGTGTGGACGCTGTCTTTGTCGAGGTGGGGTTTTGAGCGGCGCTTACGCCGCCGTTTTGACTGCTTTCGAGGGAATTATCCTTCGCAGCGTCCCGTTGTTCCTCTTTAGCGCTTCCCTTAGGTGTGTCCACCATATATACATCGTGAGTTGAGGTGGCCTTCCAGTGCCCGGTAGGCGCTAGATCTTGGTTGTCTCCGGCATCGTCGTCCATACCGTCGATGTCTTGGGAGTCGAAGTCGAGCATGTCGGTTAAGTCATCGACAGTGGCTACAAAGTGGGTGGTGGGTGGGTGTTGAATTTCTTCGTCGTCCGAATCCCAACCTTCCTGACCATAGTTCGGCCAGGGCTCTCCTGATAAAGAGAGAGACTTTAGTGAGTTCAGGATATCGCGAAGGGCGAAGTCTGAAAGATGTCATGGCGGTGAACTCCATAACGGCGTGATCGGTTCGGTGGTAGGGGTATGAAGGGTCGGAGTCCGGAGAGAGTCCGCACTGGAGTCACGAGCTTCGCAAAGGACAGAGATGTTGTTCGGCTCGATCGCCGTAGAGATCTCAGCCCCCGAGGTGGTGTCCAACCACCCATCCTCGATCGGCGAAATCGGATCTGAATTAATGATCGGAGCGGACACTGGTGCGGCCTCCAGGGCACTGTTCGGCGGCAAAGCTAGATCATACCCATCGAGACAGTGCGGCACGCTCGGCTGCGGCTCGAATCCGTCAAAGATCAAGTCTCCGCGGACGTCGGCTGTGTAGTTCAAACTTCCAAATCTGACCTGATGGCCAGGGGCGTAGCTTTCGATCTGCTCCAGATGTCCTAGCAGATTGGCCCGCAGTGCAAAGCCGCCGAATACGAAGATCTGTCCGGGGAGAAAAGTCTCACCCTGGACCGCGTCATTGTTGATGATTGAAGGAGCCATCGGGCCTATAGGTGACGACACAGAGGAACTCTCAATGAAAGCACCAATGTCGGTGTCAAAACCGGCGGATCTCGGGTAGGGGGTCCCAATCGTGCGTCTAGGCGGATGGTAACAGGAGACAAGGGACACGATGTTTTTACCCAGTTGGGCCCTCTCGATGGAGGTAAAACCCTACTCCTGCTTGATTAATATTGATGATATGGGTAGTACAAGAGTAGATCTACCACGAGATCATAGAGGCTAAACCCTAGAAGCTAGCCTATGGTATGATTGTTGTTAGTCCCCACGGACTAAAACCCTTCGGTTTATATAGACACGAATAGGGTTAGGGTTACGATGTCGGTTACAATGGTAGGAGATCAACATATCCATATCGCCAAGCTTGCCTTCCACGCCAAGGAAAGTCCTATCCGGACACGGGACAAAGTCTTCAATCTTGTATCTTCATAGTCCAGGAGTCCGGCCAAAGATGATAGTTCGGCTATCCGGACACCCCTAGTCCAGGACTCCGTCAGGAGGCCCTGATCCAGGCATCAATGATGAGTTGTCTGGCGCGCAAATTTTCTTCGGCATTGCAAGGCTGGTTCCTCCTACGAATACTCCATAGCATCCTCTGAACACAGAAAATGTGTCCGGCTCTGCAAACCAAGTACCACACACAACCGCAGAGAGTATAGTATTTCACGAGTCCAATCTGCCGACAACTTTTGTAGCTTGACATCACGTCCCAGACCGGTTATTATTTCGAACCGTTTATTAGCCCCCCGCTCCATGTTTCGAGATGCGGTTTTATTGGCACGTCTTGTCGAAGCAGAGATCGTGTCCCCTTATCACGGGATTCTCATCAATACGGGCGTGGGTAACCCAACCGTGCCGTCTACACGGCCCTTGGGGAATAGGCGAGTTTTAAGGCGAGTGGGGAGGCTCTTGATATTCGCTGCCTTTATAAGGAGATAAGGATTCACCCCTTTTCACCCACGCCTTCTCTTTCTCTACCCATCCATTCTCGAGCTCCAACGCCCAAGTCCTCATCCTCTCCGCCTCAAAAAAGCACTCCAATCATGTCCGGATCCGGAGCGCAGGGCAAGTGGATGGCCTCCTCCGTCAAGGATAAGGACATTACCAAGCTCCCGGAGGCTGGGTACTTGGCCAAGGAAATCACCCACCGGCTTCCGGCCAAGGGACAGATCGTCCCCACCCTGGAGCCCCATGAGAGGGTAGTGTTCATCCCCCACTTCGTCCGCGTGTTGGGATTTCCTCTCCACCCGTTCGTCTGTGGACTTATGTTCTACTATGGGCTAGACTTGCATGATCTGGCCCCCAACTCCTTCCTCAACATCTTGACATTCATTGTTGTGTGCGAGGCCTTCCTCCGTGTCCCACCCGACTTCGGATTGTGGTTAAAGATCTTCAATGTGAAGCCGAAGGTCGTGGGCGGTCAACACGCAGATTGCGGAGGCACCATGGTGAGCAAGATGCCCAACGTCACATGGCCAATAGGTACCTCCGTGGAGAACGTCAAAGGGTAGCAACATTAGTGGTTCTACACCACAGAGCCACGCGACACCACCTGGGCCGCGGCTCCCGAATTCCAGTCCGGAGCCCCGATGCGGCTCACCTCCTAGCTAGAGAAGGCCTGGGCTGGTCTTCGTCGGACGAGCTGACAGCGCTTCAGACACGCATCAAGAGCATGGTAGACAAGAATATCAAGCTTGTCAATGTGATCCAGGTGATTCTTGTTCGTCGGATCGTTCCGTGCCAAAGCCGGACTTGCCATTTGTGGGAGTTCGATCCGGCCAAGCACCAGACCTTGCTGCAGTTCTTTGGCACTACGCACGAAGACATCTGGAAGGTGCTTTTCAAGTCCAACGAGACGTGGCCGGATATGACCTAGGACCATGGGCACGACTTGGCCCATCCCGCTAGTCCGGTAAGTTTTTTCATGTTTTCAAGGTGTATCCTTTACTTGCATACTAGAGGAAGATGCCTAAGCCTCCCTACCGATTCTCTTAGGGCTGGACAAAGAAGGCGGAGCGGATTTGATGTCCGGCTCCGCTGCTCGAAGACCCAGCAATTCCACTTCTGGCGAAGATGCTGGTTCTGGCGCCCTATCAAGCGCCGGAGAAGAAGGCCAAGAAGAAGGCCAAGAAGAAGGCCAAGGGGACCAGAGGTGGTCTCTGCCATAAGGGCACTTCGGACATGACGTCCGAAGATGCCGAAACCCATTCCCCTCCCGCCACCGACGATGAGGAAGAGGAGGAAGAAGAAAGCCATCCCCTCCCTGAGGGGGGAGAAAGAAAAGGACGGGCTCCACGTGTATGGAGGCCAAAGCGTCCAAGAAGGGGAAGGCTTCCTGAAAGTGCAACTATCCCTGGGTGGTTTTGGTAATGATTAACAACATATAGCTCATTGAACTAATGCCATTGCAATATAAATATTTCAGGAAAGTTCAATGATTGGCATGGCATGGATAAGGAATGTGGACCCCTCAAAATGCTAAGGACAAAAGATTGGCTCAAGCTTCAAAGTCCAAGACTCTAAATTTTCCATTTTAGTGATCCAAGATCACATTGAGTCTATAGGAAAGCCAATACTATTAAAAGGGGATGAGGTGTTGCTTAATGGCTTGCTTGCTCAAAATGCTTAGTGATATGCTCCAAAAGCCCTCAACCACATTCTCATATCCACATATATCCCAAACCAAAAAGTCAAACTCGGCCCCACCAATTTGATCCATCTGGCGCCACCGAGTTCATTTGACATAGCCACTGCCAGAAACCCTAATCTTTTTGGTCTCACTGATAGGGATCTCGGTCTCACCGAGATGGGGTTGCAAACTCTCTGTTTCCCTTCGTAACGTTTCAGTCTAACCGAGGTGAGCGATCGGTCCCACCGAGTCTGCAATGCAAACTCTTTGTTTCCTATTCGTAACGCTTCGGTCCCACCGAGACGAGCGAATCGGTCCCACCGAGTTTGCCTGACCAACTCTCTGGTTAGCTTATTACCAAAGTCGGTCCAACCGAGTTTGAGTAATCAGTCCAACCGAGATTACATTATGCCCTGACCCTAATGATATCGGTCCCACCGAGATGACATGTCGGTCCCACCGAAATTGTCTAACGGTCACATATGTACTGGATCGGTGCGACCGAGTTTTGTGATTCGGCCCCACCGAGTTTGGTATAATGTGTGTAATGGTTAGATTTTGTGTGGAGGCTATATGTACCCCTCCATCATCTCCTCATTCGTGAGGGAAGCCATCAGAACGTACCTACACTTCCATTACCCATTTTCTGAGAGAGAGCCACCTACTCATGTGTTGAGACCAAGATATTCCAATCCAACCATATGAATCTTGATCTCTAGCCTTCCCCAAGTTGCTTTCCACTCAAATCATCTTTCCACCAAATCCAAACCTATGAGAGTGAGTTGAGTGTTGGGGAGACTATCATTTGAAGCACAAAAGCAAGGAGTTCATCATCAACACACCATCTATTACCTTTTGGAGAGTGGTGTCTCCTAGATTGGTTAGGTGTCACTTGGGAGCCTCCGAAAAGATTTTGGAGTTGAACCAAGGAGTTTGTAAGGGCAAGGAGATCGCCTACTTCGTGAAGATCTACCCTAGTGAGGCAAGTCCTTCATGGGCGATGGTCGCGGTGGGATAGACAAGGTTGCTTCTTCATGGACCCTTCGTGGGTGGAGCCCTTTGTGGACTCGCGCAGCCGTTACCCTTCGTGGGTTGAAGTCTCCATCAACGTGGATGTACGATAGCACCACCAATCGGAACCACGACAAAAACATCTGTGTCTCCTATTGTGTTTGCACTCTCCAAACCCTTCCCTTTACATTCTTGCAAGTTGCATGCTTTACTTTCCGCTGCTCATATACTCTTTGCATGCTTGCTTGAATTGTGATAAGATTGCTTGACTTGTGGTAAGTTGTTAAAATCTGCCAAGAACTAAAATTGGGAAAAGGTTAGGTTTTTATTTGGTCAAGTTGTCTAATCACCCCCTGTCACGCCCAATATGCGACCCTATCCAAAAGGAACTCGACGGTCCCACCAAGGATAGACCCGCATATTGAAACGCTTTTGCAAGGAGGATATCATTACATCAACATTACATAATACATAGGGATACATACATAAGGCACAAATGCCACAAGAATACATCAACAACATACACAAGATCAGCATCCGACTACGGATGAAACATAAACAGAAACTCAAACGACATCCACCTGCTAGCCCAGCTGCCGACCTGGAACCTATCCCCGATCGAAGAAGAAGCGGAAGAAGAACTCCAACACAAGCAAACATCGCTCTCACGTCATGATCATCGCAAACCTGTACACTGCAATCTGGTGGTGTAGTAATCTGTGAGCCACGAGGACTCAGCAATCCCATTACCATGGGTATCAAGACTAGCAAAGCTTAATGGGAAAGGAAGGGGTAAAGTGGTGAGGTTGCAGCAGCGGCTAAGCATATATGGTGGCTAACATACGCAAATGAGAGCGAGAAGAGAAACAAAGGAACGGTCGCCAACTAGTAATGATCAAGAAGTGATCGTGAACTCCTACTTACGTCAAACATAACCCAAGAACCGTGTTCTCCTCTCGATCAACCCCGAAAAGAGACACTCACGGTTACACACACGGTTGGTGTATTTTAGAAGAGTTTGCTTCAAGTTTACTACAACCGGATATTAACAAATTCCCATCTGCCACATAACCGCGGGCACGGCTCTCGAAAGTTTATACCTGCAGGGGTGTCCCAACTTAGCCCATGATAAGCTCTCGCGATCAACGAAGGATATTCCTTCTCCCCGGGAAGACCCGATCAGTCTCGGAATCCCGGCTACAAGACATTTCGACAGTAATAAAACAAGTCCAGCAAAGCCTCCCGGCGTGCCGACACCCTGATAGTAGCCGCGTGTATCTCGTCTCAGGCCACGACCGGATAAGCGAAGCGTACAGGAACCGACGTAACCCAAGTTGCCAAGGGATGGTCCCGCACGGTGCTCTAGTTTGGACCAACGCTTAGACAAGCACTGGCCGGGGGGTAAATAAAGATGACCCTCGGGATGCGCGACTCCCAAGGGAAAAAGGCTAGGTGAGGCAAATGTAAAACCAATGTTGGGCCTTCTTTGGAAAAGTCTTATTCAAAGCGAACTGTCAAGGGGTCCCATAAATCACCCGACCGCGTTAGGGACGCAAAATCCGGGAACATAACACCGATATGACGGAAACTAGGGCGGCAAGAGTGGAACAAAACACCAGGCATAAGGCCGAGCCTTCCACCCTTTACCAAGTATATAGATGCATTAATTAAAATAAGATATATTGTGATATCCCAACAAGTAAACATGTTCCAACAAGGAACAACATCTCCATGTTCCAACAAGGAACAAACTTCATCTTCACCTGCAACTAACAACGCTATAAGAGGGGCTGAGCAAAGCGGTAACATAGCCGAACAACGGTTTGCTAGGAAGGGTGCAAAAGGTTAGAGGCTGACATGGCAATTTGGGAGGCTTGAGGAACAGGTAATAGGTAGCGCAGCATAGCGATAGAACGAAGCAACTAGCATAGCAATGATAGTAATGAGATCCAAGGTAGCGGTCATCTTGCCTGAAATCCCGCAAGGAAGAAGAACGAGTCCATGAAGAAGATGAACGGATGAAGCCGAACCAAGCGTGAGCGAACGAATCCTCACGATCGCATAGAAAGCAGGAACTAACAAGAAGAAGCACACAACATAGTAAACACACCACACATGAACAAGACATGATGCACAACCAAGCATGATGCATGACAAAGCTACATGAAGCTACTCATGGCAAGAGATGATGCAAACAAGAACAACACATCAAAGCAAGTTTAAATGAGGCCGGGAACAACATACAACAATTCCGGTAAGTCCTCATATGCAAATTTTGAAATTGGTCCAGATCTGAATAAACCTTATGTTCAAGTGGTTAAACAGCAATTTAAGATGCAACACGATGATCTACACGAAATTCTAGTCAAGTTACATATAAAGTTCATTAGATTCGGAGCTACGGCCTAGAAGAGATGAGCAAAACAAGATAAGCATGGCATTGATGCAAAATGCATTCAAACATCAAGCAAACACCTCAAAACAAGGATGCAACATGATAATATGAAGATACATGCAAAATCAAGCAGTTTCATATAGAGCACACTCAAAACGGAGCAACGGTTCAACACATACACACAATACAAGTCATAGCAACAATCTGTCCAAAACAGCAAGTAGGCATATTGCAAGCACCAAAAGAACATGCTACAGCAACTTAACCTGAAAACAAAAGGCATGGGCATGATGTACAGGTAAAGCATTACAAAACATGAACACTGAGCTATCTCCAGAAACAAATAGAACATGCTCAAAATGACATGGCAAGATTGCAAATAATAACAATTTCAGGCATTGGCAGAAATAACATCAGGTTGCAATGTTTAGAGCTATGAAACAACATGTTACAGGAACTTATCATGGCAAACAAAGGCATGGCATGAATCTACTCAAAGCATAGAACAAAAGTACTTTACTGACCATAAGCCAAAAAGGATCAGAAAATATGATGGCACCCATGTAAACATGGCAAGTTATATTACAGATTCATACATGGCAGGAACAACGATGAGTAGGCATGTTGGTGAGCTTGAATCACTCACCACAGAGCAATACATGGCATGGCAAGGCAACTCACAGTAAAAAGACATGGCATAGAAGCTATACATGGCAAGAACAACATCATAGCATGCAAGGATCAACTACAACAACCTTGGCAAAATTGAATAACATGTAAACAATCTGCCAGGAAACATTTTATAGCAAAAGTAGAGCTCGATTGACTCAAGCTATGGTACTCCAAAATTGCAAAAAAGGGCATGGATGGATAGAGAAATACATGTTTAACAAAACATCCTTACTGAAGTATCTCAAAATATGCATGGATCTCTCTGTAGCATCAAGTTAACATGGCATAAAAATATCAGCAAAACAGGGCTGAAATCAGCAACATCAAGACACCTAGTTTGCATGCTTGTTCTAGTCACCACATTGATCACAAAAATACATGGCATACACCCCTGGAAAGATGGCATGACATATTACAAAACACATGTAGGACTCAAATCCATAGGGTGCACACATCAATCATAGCAAAAATAACAAAAGTGCATGTTCTGTTAAGAAACAGAAACTAACATCACATAGAACACTTCTAACAGCATTTCGGGCATCAATATGAGCTCAAATGAAAATGATGCAATGAGATGAAATGATCTACTCTTCGAGACGAACATTTTGACATATTACACGCGCAAAATGGAGCAACGATGACAGAGTTATTATGCGTTGAAAATGCAACAAAATTACTGCAGATTTCGGGACTTAGTGGATTTTTACCCTCCGAGGAGTCAACGCGGGATGAGGAGAAGCGGGACGGAGGGATCCGAACGGGGCGGGGCGTTTGGATCGATGGTCGGGTGGATCTGATCCCGATCCCGCCGGATCCGACCGGCGACGAGTCCGGCGAGCGGCGCAGCGGCCGGAGGGGCGAGGCGATCTCCGGCGGGGAGGCGAAGCCCGGCCGGCGAGGAGGGAGGGCGGCGATGCTCGGTGGAGCACGTGGGCGGAGGCGGCGGCCCCGGCGAAAGCACCTGGCAGGCGGAGATGGCTGGCGCTGGCACGGGCCGGGCGGCGGAGGCGCTGCCGAGGGCGCTGGGCGGCGGCGATTTTGGGCGGCGCCGACCGAGGGCGAAGCACTGCTGGCCGAGGCGGCGGCAGCGGACCAGCGAGGAGGCGGCGGGCGGCGAGCTGGGCGGCGGCGGACGACGGCTGGCGGGTTCGATCCGGACTCGGCCGCAGCATAGCGGGCGGCGCAGAGCGCCATGTGGCACTTCCTGGTAGGGCGGGCGGCGGCAGAGACGTCCGGCCGACCGGACATGTCCGGCTTGTGTGAGGGACGATTTAGGGTTTCGGGAGGGATTTGGACTGCGATTTTGGAGGGGAAGGTGTTTATATAGGTAGAGGGAGCTAGGAGAGTCCAAATAAGGTGCAGTTTTCGGCCACGCGATCGTGATCGAACGACCGAGAGCATGGAGGGGAGTTTGGTGGGTTTTGGACCAGTTTGGAAGGGGTGTTGGGCTGCAAACAAAAGAGGCTTTTGCGGTTACCCGGTTAACCGTTGGAGTATCAAACGACCTCCAACTGATCCGAAACTTGACAGGCGGTCTACCGGTGCTATACCAAGGCCGCTTGACAAACCTCGGTTCATTCCGAGACCGTTTAACACACGCATACGAAAAAGAGGTAAAAGGGGCGCCGGAGACATAGGAGTGCGGATTGCAAAACGGATAACGGGGAAAATGCTCGGATGCATGAGACGAACACGTATGCAAATGCGATGCACATGATGACATGATAAAAAATGCAGATGATGACATGGCAAAGTGCAACACGCAAGCAAATGACATGGCAAAGACGACGAATAACTGACGGACACCTGGCGCATCGAAACCGGGGCGTTACAACACTCCTCCACTAACAAGAGATCTCGTCCCGAGATCTTAGGACCGAGACGGAAGGGACTGATACCAACTTGTCATGCCCAATATGCGACCCTATCCAAAAGGAACTCGACGGTCCCACCAAGGATAGACCCGCATATTGAAACGCTTTTGCAAGGTGGATATCATTATATCAACATTACATAATACATAGGGATACATACATAAGGCACAAATGCCACGAGAATACATCAACAACATACACAAGATCAGCATCCGACTACGGATGAAACATAAACAGAAACTCAAACGACATCCACCCTGCTAGCCCAGGCTGCCGACCTGGAACCTATCCCCTGATCGAAGAAGAAGCAGAAGAAGAACTCCAACACAAGCAAACATCGCTCTCACGTCATGATCATCGCAAACCTGTACCTGCAACTGGTGGTGTAGTAATCTGTGATCCACGAGGACTCAGCAATCCCATTACCATGGGTATCAAGACTAGCAAAGCTTAATGGGAAAGAAAGGGGTAAAGTGGTGAGGTTGCAGCAGCGGCTAAGCATATATGGTGGCTAACATACGCAAATGAGAGCGAGAAGAGAAACAAAGGAACGGTCGCCAACTAGTAATGATGAAGAAGTGATCCTGAACTCCTACTTACGTCAAACATAACCCAAGAACCGTGTTCTCCTCTCGATCAACCCCGAAAAGAGACACTCACGGTTACACACACAGTTGGTGTATTTTAGAAGAGTTTGCTTCAAGTTTACTACAACCGGATATTAACAAATTCCCATCTGCCACATAACCGCGGGCACGGCTCTCGAAAGTTTATACCCTGCAGGGGTTTCCCAACTTAGCCCATGATAAGCTCTCGCGATCAACGAAGGATATTCCTTCTCCCGGAAGACCCGATCAGTCTGGAATCCGGCTACAAGACATTTCGACAATAATAAAACAAGTCCAGCAAAGCCTCCCGGCGTGCCGACACCCCGATAGTAGCAGCGTATCTCGTCTCGATAATTTTTGCAGAGATCTGGCGGCGTGTCATGACGTGACATCACACTACGGCCCGAGTCTTTATTTGAATCGTTTCTTCTGTCCCATCTCAGTAGCGTTTGCGAAGCGGTTTCCATGTACGTCTTATCAGCGAATCGTGCCCCCTTATAAGGATTCTCATCATCTGGCGTGGGTAACCAGCCGCTTGGATTAGCTTCCTCCTCTATCGGCGAGTCCCAATCGATCCGCAGGGAGGAGGCTCTTGGTATTCAACCTCTTTATAATGGACCAGGCCCTCTTCTTTTTCAATCTCAATCGAATCCGCCTCTACTTGAGTTCCAACACCCAAAGCTTTAGGTTCAGGCGCTTGGACCTTGGCGATGTCGACTCAGGAGCGCCCGGGCGATGGATGCCTTCTTCGATCACGGAAGAAGATGTGCTAAAACTGCGAGGCCCGATATCTAAGACTCCAAAATTGCAAAAAAGGGCATGGATGGATAGAAATACATGTTTAACAAAACATCCTTACTGAAGTATCTCAAAATATGCATGGATCTCTGTAGCATCAAGTTAACATGGCATAAAAATATCGACAAAAGCAGGGGCTGAAATCAGCAACATCAAGACACCTAGTTTGCATGCTTGTTCTAGTCACCAATTGATCACAAAAATACATGGCATACACCCCTGGAAAGATGGCATGACATATTACAAAACACATGTAGGACTCAAATCCATAGGGTGCACACATCAATCATAGCAAAAATAACAAAAGTGCATGTTACGTTAAGAAAGCGAAACTAACATCACATAGAACACTTCTAACAGCATTTCGGGCATCAATATGAGCTCAAATGAAAATGATGCAATGAGATGAAATGATCTACTCTTGAGGCGAACATTTTGACATATTACAGCATAAAATGGAGCAACGATGACGAGAGTTATTATCGTTGAAAATGCAACAAAATTACTGCAGATTTCGGGACTTAGTGGATTTTACCCTCAGAAGTCAGCGGGATGAGGAGAAAGCGGAACGGAGGATCGAGCAGGCGAGGCGTTTGGATCGATGGTGGTGGATCTGATCGATCCGCGGATCCGACCGGCGACAAATCGGCTGGCTGGCCGGAGCGGCGATCTCGGGGGTGGCGAAACTCCGGCGAGAGGCCGAGCGGCGATGCTCGGTGGAAGCGTGAAATGAGCGGACCCCTGGCAAAGCTACTGTGCGGAGATGGCAGCTGACCGGCCGAGCGGGCCTTGGCCGGGCCGGATGAAGCGAGCAGGCGCAGCGGCAGCCGGGCCTGTGGCTGAACCAGTGCCGGGCACGCAGCCCAGGGCAAGGCTGTGAGCAATGAGCGGCCGAGAGGCCAGGCAGAGCCAGATCCGGAGCTCAGCAGACTGCGCGAAGCGCTGAGGCGCCATGTGGCACTTCTGGTAGGCGAAGGCGTGAGCGGAGACGTCCGGCGGACCGGACTATGTCCAGGCCTTGTGTGAAGACGATTTAGGGTTTCGGAGAGGATTTGGACTTGCGATTTTGGAGGAAGGTGTTTATATAGGTAGAGGGAGCTAGGAGAGTCAAATAAGGTGCAGTTTTGACGCACGCGATCGTGATCGAACGACCAGAGCATGGAGGGAGTTTGGTGGGTTTTGGACCAGTTTGGAAGGGTGTTGGGCTGCAAACAAAAGAGGCTTTTGCGGTTACCGGTTAACCGTTGGAGTATCAAGCGACCTCCAAGCTGATCGAAACTTGAGGCGGTCTACGGTGCTATACCAAGGCAGCTTGACAAACCTCGGTTCATTCGAGACCGTTTAACACGCTGACAAAAGAGGTAAAAGGCGCGGGAGACATAAGTGCGGATTGCAAAGCGGATAACGGGGAAAATGCTCGGATGCATGAGGCGAACACGTATGCAAATCGATGCACATGATGACATGATAAAAATGCAGATGATGACATGGCAAAGTGCAACACGCAAGCAAATGACATGGCAAAAGGCGACGAATAAGCGGCGGACACAGGCGCCGAAGCAGGCGTTACAACACTCCTCCACTAACAAGAGATCTCGTCCGAGATCTTAGGACCGAGCGGAAGGGCTGATACCAACTTGTCATGCCCAATATCGACCCTATCCAAAAGGAACTCGGCGGTCCCACCAAGGATAGACCCGCATATTGAAGCGCTTTGCAAGGTGGATATCATTATATCAACATTACATAATACATAGGGATACATACATAAGGCACAAATGCCACGAATACATCAACAACATACACAAGATCGACATCCAGACTACGGATGAAACATAAACAGAAACTCAAGCGACATCCACCACAGCTAGCCGGCTGCCGACACAGAACCTATCCCCGATCGAAGAAGAAGCGAAGAAGAACTCCAACACAAGCAAACATCGCTCTCACGTCATGATCATCATAAACCTGTACACCTGGCTGGTGGTGTAGTAATCTGTGATCCACGAGGACTCGCAATCCCATTACCATGGGTATCAAGACTAGCAAAGCAATGGGAAAGAAAGGGGTAAAGTGGTGAGGTTGCGGCGACTAAGCATATATGGTGGCTAACATACATAAATGAGGCGAGAAGAGAAACAAAGGCGATTGCCAACTAGTAATGATGAAGAAGTGATCCGAACTCCTACTTCGTCAAACATAACCCAAGAACCGTGTTCTCCTCTCGATCAACCCGAAAAGAGACACTCACGGTTACACACACAGTTGGTGTATTTTAGAAGAGTTTGCTTCAAGTTTACTACAACGGATATTAACAAATTCCCATCGCCACATAACGCAGACACGGCTCTCGAAGTTTATACCTGCGGGGTTTCCCAACAGCCCATGATAAGCTCTCGCGATCAACGAAGGATATTCCTTCTCCCGGAAGACCGATCGATCTCGGAATCCGGCTACAAGACATTTCGACGATAATAAAACAAGTCCAGCAAAGCCTCCGGCGTCTGAACACCCGATAGTAGCAGCGTATCTCGTCTCGAGCCCACGACCGGATAAGCGAAGCGTCTGAGGAACCAGCGTAACCCAAGTTGCCAAGGGATGGTCCCACGGTGCTCTAGTTTGGACCAACGCTTAGACAAGCAGCGGCGGGGGTAAATAAAGATGACCCTCGGGATCGTGACTCCCAAGGGAAAAAAGGCTAGGTGAGGCAAATGTAAAACCAATGTTGGGCCTTCTTTGGAAAAGTCTTATTCAAAGCGAACTGTCAAGGGGTCCCATAAATCACCCGACCGCGTTAGGGCGCAAAATCCGAGAACATAACACCGATATGGCGGAAACTAGAAGCGGCAAAGTGGAACAAAACACCGGGCATAAGGCGAGCCTTCCACCCTTTACCAAGTATATAGATGCATTAATTAAAATAAGATATATTGTGATATCCCAACAAGTAAACATGTTCCAACAAGG
Source organism: Aegilops longissima (assembly GCA_021605205.1). Lineage (NCBI taxonomy): Eukaryota > Viridiplantae > Streptophyta > Magnoliopsida > Poales > Poaceae > Aegilops > Aegilops longissima. The sequence continues at coordinate 163,505,302 of CM038678.1, read as the reverse complement.
AACAACATCTCCATGTTCAACAAGGAACAAACTTCATCTTCACCTGCAACTAACAACGCTATAAGAGGGCTGAGCAAAGCGGTAACATAGCGAACAACGGTTTGCTAGGAAGGGTGCAAAAGGTTAGAGAGGCGACATGGCAATTTGGGAGGCTTGAGGAGCAGGTAATAGGTAGCGGAGCATAGCGATGAAACGAAGCAACTAGCATAGCAATGATAGTAATGAGATCCAAGGTAATA
>CM038678.1:163135619-163504963 GCA_021605205.1 Aegilops longissima | reverse complement strand
GAGCAAATGAAACACAATTTCCACCACCGTAACCTTATGTATCCGCGAAATCCCATCTTGGAGCCTTCGCCAGCGCTCCGCCGGAGGGGGAATCGACCATGGAGGGCTTCTACATCAACATCCTTGCCCCTCCGATGAGTTGTGAGTAGTTTACCACAGACCTTCGGGTCCATAGATATTAGCTACATGGCTTCCTCTCTCTTTTTGGATCTCAATACAATGTTCTCCCCCTCTCTTGTGGAGATCTATTCGATGTGAACTCTTTTTGTGGTGTGTTTGTCTAGATCCGATGAATTGTGGGTTTATGATCAAGTTTATCTATGAGAAATATTTGAATCTCCTCTGAATTCTTTTATGTATGATTGAGTTATCTTTGCAAGTCTCTACGAATTATCAGTTTGGTTTGGCCTACTAGATTGATCTTTCTTGCCATGGGAGAAGTGCTTAGCTTTGGGTTCAATCTTGCGGTGTCCTTTCCCGGTGATAGCAGGGGCAGCAAGGCACGTATTGTATTGTTGCCATCGAGGATAAAAAGATGGGGTTTGAGGGAGTCCTGGACTAGGGGGTGTCCGGATAGCCGAACTATCATCTTCGGCCGGACTCCTGGACTATGAAGATACAAGATTGAAGACTCTGTCCCGTGTCCGGATAGGACTTTCCTTGGCGTAGAGGGCAAGCTTGGCGATACGGATATGTAGATCTCCTACCATTGTAACCGACTCTGTAACCCTAACCCTATTCGGTGTCTATATAAACCGAAGGGTTTTAGTCCGTGGGGACTAACAACAATCATACCATAGGCTAGCTTCTAGGGTTTAGCCTCTCCGATCTCGTGGTAGATATACTCTTGTACTACCCATATCATCAATATTAATCAAGCAGGAGTAGGGTATTACCTCCATCGAGAGGGCCCAACCTGGGTAAAACATCGTGTCCCTTGTCTCCTGTTACCATCCGCCTAGACGCACGCTCGGGACCCCTACCGAGATCCGCCGGTTTTGACACCGACATTGGTGCTTTCATTGAGAGTTCCTCTGTGTCGTCGCCGTCAGGAAGAATGCCTCATCCCGTCTTTAAAGACGACACTATCGCCAAAGGAGCCTTGGCCACCTGCCAGACTCTTCGGCTAGGTGGTTTTCTTATGACCGCCAGTTTGGCCGCCGCGCCGACGATGACTTCTCGGGTCATCGAAACCAATCTTCGTGTTAACTCGGAACTTGCCGAGCAGCTGGATCCGATCGAGCTCGCCTCTGTAAACGAGCTCTTGGATCACATCGCCGCCCTGGGAGTCGCTATAGACTATGATCAGATCGGGCCTAAAACCGATAAGAGAGAGATCAACTCTCCCCAGGCTACCCACCACATTGCTGTGGTAGAGGAACAATGCAGCAACACCTCTTCTATGTTAAGGACTAGTTACGTCCGGATTCCCGACCCCTCCATGCCGGATTCCCGCGGAGGGACGAACGTCGATCAAATCCTGAACTTAAAGTCAGGCGGCGGGTTGGATTCATGGGATAGCACCCAAAAACCCAAACTTCCAAGTGTGGAAACCTCCCGGCCCCTGAGCCTTAGGTCGGACGGGGTTCCGGATTCAACTCCACCCGCCCACCCATACATTAGCGATCTATCCCGAATTCGGCAAGAGCCCGCTGAAACAGTACATCATTACTGGGCCAGATTCCTCCTGGTTATGGACAGGATAAAGGACTGCCGAGAGGAGGACGCAATCTCACTTTTCTGCAATAATTGCACGGACAAGGGAATCCTAAACGCCATAAGTCGTCGTGAAATTACACGCTTTGTTGACTTGGTGACCATAGTACAAAAGTATTGTGCGATGGAGAGTGCCTGAAAAACCGAAAGTAAATTTTGGGATAATCCGGCCCCGAAAATACAGCCCTAGTCCGAAATAAAAGGGTGCATCATCACCAAGCACCTAGGTTAAATACCAAAAGACAAAAACCCCCTAAAGGGCATGGAACCGTACTGGAGGGATGGCTCAATGGACCCTGCAAAATTCATAGCACAGAGGGCGCCACTCCAACTCATAACCTTCGAGCATGTTGGATACTACGGCAGGTGGCCAAAAGTGGCGAAGAGCTTCTAGCTTCAGAGTTCCACCCCAGCAATACCAGTACGGTATTAACAGTCTTCGAGACTTTCGCATCAAATAACATGCGGAAACGAACACTCCGCAACCTTGCCGAAGTCTACTAAGTAGCAACAATAAATCCATGGAGTGACACGGCTATTACCTTTAATGCCGTGGATTTAACCTAAATTCGAACAGCCCGAGCACCACCGCATTGGTCCTCAGTCCAATAGTGGACAGCTTTCGCCTTACTAAGGTACTCATGGATGGCGGCAGCGGATTAAACCTCATCTACGAGGAAACCCTCCGAAAAATGGAAATAGACTGGAACCGCATTGAGCGAAGCAGCACAGCCTTTAGAGGAATAATCCCTAGCCGGGAAGCATGTTGCACAGGAAAAATCACACTGGACGTAGTGTTCGGATCGCCGGACAATTACAGGTCCGAGGAGGTCACATTTCAAGTGGCCCCGTTCAGCAGCGGATATCACGCTTTATTAGGACGAGAGGCATTCACAATTTTTCAAGCTATACCCCATTACGGGTACATGAAGCTTAAAATGCCCGGACCCAACGGAATCATCACTCTCGCTAGTGACCCGAACATAGCACTCCACGCCGAAAACAGGACAGCCGCACTAGCCCTCGAGGCACTATCCGAAGCCCTAGCGGCCGAGGAACTCACTGCGAAGCGCTCCACGGTGAACAGGGACGATGTGATACTTGATAAAAGATCCAAGTCCACCTCTTTTAAACCAGCGGATGAAATAGTCAAATTCCAAGTCCACCCAACGGACCCTGAAAAGACGGCCTCCATTGGGGCACAATTAAACCCTGATGTAGACGCCGCACTACGAGAATTCCTACAGGAAAACTGGGACATTTTCGCCTGGCACCCTTCAGATATGCCAGGAATCCCACGTCGGCTGGCCGAGCACAGCCTAAATATCCTAAAAGGATTCAAGCCAGTCAAACAGGCTCTTCGGCGTTTTTCCGAACCCAAGAGACAGGCCATGGGAGAAGAGTTAGCCAAACTTTTGGAAGCCGGATTCATCAGAGATATAAAGCATCCGGACTAGCTAGCAAATCTGGTGATGGTACCAAAGAAGGACAAATCATGGCGCCTATGTGTCGATTTCAAAGACCTCAATAAAGCTTGCCCAAAGGACCCCTTCCCCCTCCCTCGCATTGATCAAATTATCGACGCCACAGCAGGACACGATTCATTGTGCTTCCTCGATGCGTACTCCGGCTACCACTAAATCAAGATGGCGGAACCAGACCAAGCCGCAATAGCATTCATCACTCCATACGGCCCATTCTGCTTCAACACAATGCCCTTCGGGCTCAAAAACGCCGGCGCAACATATCAGCGCATGATTCAGACATGTCTGGCAAACCAGATCGGCAAAACAGTGGAGGCATATGTAGATGACGTGGTCGTCAAATTCAAGCATGTGGAAACTCTAGTAGACGACTTGAGGCTCACATTCGACAATCTCCAAAATCGACATTAAGCTCAATCCGAAAATGCGTCTTGGCGTTCAACCGGAAAGCTCTTGGGCTTCATTGTGTCCGTAGAGGAATTGAAGCAAACCCAGCCAAGATCCGAGCTCTGTCACAATTGGATATCCAAAAGACCTCAAACAAGTACAAAATTGATCGATGCGTGGCGGCTCTAAGCCGCTTTATTTCCGCTTGGGAGAAAAGGCGTTACCCTTTACCGCCTCCTCCGCGCCCAACACTTCGAGTGGATGATATGCCACGGCGGACTCAAGAAATAAAAGCCATATTGGCAACAACCGTCTCTGGCGCGCCCAACATGGGCGAACCAATGCTATTATATATCGCCGCAACACATCAAGTGGTTAGCGCGGTACTCGTCGTCGAACGAGAAATGAGACGGACACAGTGTTCCCTCTTCAAAACCCGCTTACTATGTGTCCACCGTCCTAACTCCATGCAAGTCCTGCACCGCATTATCAAAAGATAGCGACGCGGTGTTCATGGCATCCCGGAAGCTGCGACACTACTTTCAAGAGTGTTCGATAACAGTAGCCTCCGAAGTACCTCTTACCGACATTATAAACAACCGCGACGCGACGGGCCGGATTGCCAAATGGGCCATAGAGCTCCTTCCATTCGATATAACCTATAAGCCACGGCGAGCTATTAAGTCTCAAGTTTTGGCCGACTTCGTTGCCGAATGGACCGAAGCCGAACTCCCTAAAGAGTACGGCGCATATTCCAATTGGATCATGCACTTCGACGGCTCCAAAATATTGGCCGGCCTGGGGGCTGGCATCGTCCTGACGTCCCCAACCAGGGACACAGTCCAATACGTCCTTCAAATAATGTACACGGACTCCAACAACGCAGCCGAATACGAGGCCCTTTTGCACGGCCTCCGGATGGCAGTCTCCATGGGCATTAAACGCCTAGAGGTGCGCGGGGATTCGAACCTCGCAATATCTCAAATAAACGGAGACTTTGACGCCAAAGATCCGAAAATGGCAGCTTACCGCAATGCGGTCCTAAAAATGTCAGCACGGTTCGAAGGGCTCGAATTTCATCATATAGCCCGGGACAATAATCAGGCGGCGGACGTATTGGCACGCATCGGTGCAAAACGCGATGCCGTCCCTCCTAACATCTTCCTAGAACGGCTGTTCAAGCCATCCGTATTATGGGAAGGGAATTCCAGAAACAACAGTCCGGACCCAACCGCACTGCCTGACACCGAACAATCTGACACAATCGGAGGCTCTGCCAACGAAATAACACCTTCAGCCCATGAAATAATGGCAATCATTGCCCCGTGGACGGAGCCATTCCTAGCCTACCTAACTAGGCAGGAACTTCCCGAAGATCAAAACGAGGCTCGCTGCATAGTACGGCAATCCAAAGCATACAAGTCCATGAGGGAGAGCTTTATAAGAAAAGCACAACCGGAGTCCTTCAAAGGTGTATCTCCGAAGAGGAAGGGCGGAACCTCCTGGCTGAAATTCACGCCGGACTGGGTGGGCACCACGCCGCAGCCCGGGCCCTTGTAGGCAAGGCCTTCCGTACAGGATTTTATTGGCCAACGGCCCGGGCAGATGCGCAGGATTTAGTCCAACGATGCGTCGGTTGCCAGCTTTTTGCTAACCAAAGCCACATGCCACCCACCGCCCTCAAAACTATACCCATCACCTGGTTGTTCGCGGTCTGGGGGCTTGACATGGTTGGACCCCTTAAGGGAGGAACCCACAAGCAAAAATACCTATTGGTCATGGTGGATAAATTCACCAAATGGATAGAGGCCAAGCATGTTAAAACGGCCGAATCCGGACCTGTGATAGACTTCATATCAGGGGTAGTGCACCGTTACGGCGTCCCCCACAGTATCATCACTGACAACGGCACCAACTTCACGGCCGATGAGGTCAAACTATGGTGCAAAAACATGGGCATTAAGCTCGATGACGCTTCGGTCTATCACCCTCAAACTAACGGTCAAGTCGAATGGGCAAACGGTCTAATCATGAGCGGCATTAAACCCAGACTAGTGCGGTCCCTCAAGGAATCTAACACGCACTGGGTAGAGGAGCTCGACTCTGTACTCTGGGGGCTGCGGACCACGCCGAATCGCACTACCGGATTCACACCATTTTTTATGGTGTACGGCGCAGAGGCAGTCTTGCCCTGCGACATAATTCATGACTCACCTCGCGTGCGCATGTATGAAGAAAGAGAAGCCGAACTCGATCGGCAGGACAGTTTGGACGCCTTGGAGGAGGAGCGCGATGTGGCAAAAGCTCATTCCGCATTTTATCAACAGCAGGCTCGAAGATATCAAAGCAGAGAAGTACGGGCCAAAGCTTACAACATTGGCGAACTAGTTCTACGCCTGCCGGACAAGAAAAAGGATAAACTCAAGCCCAAATGGGAAGGTCCCTTCATCATCGACCAGGTCCTGACCGGCGGAGCATACCGTCTGCGAAACGCATCGGATAACCGACTCGAGCCAAACTCATGGAACGCAGCCCGTCTACGAAGATTCTACGCCTAGCGCCGGACTCTTAGTTCGTCTCTTTCCTCCATCCAAATTTTATATTTTAGCTGTCTTTTATTTATCTCCTTCCTCTTGAAGCCTTTAGAGGCCCGCTTGCGCTTAGTTCGCACATACTTGACGCGCTACCCGCGCTTATTATACCTTGGGGCTTCTTTAACAGAAGCTTATTTATACGGGCTTTATGCCCAACACATGTGTCAAACTTTCGCATGTACCTTTTACTCACCATTATATGCATCGATATGACTTAAGTTTTGGCCAAGCTGGGTTGCCTGGCTCCTGTGCTTACCCCTACATTCCCGATTGTTTGGCTAGGTGGTAAAGGGAGCACCTCTGTGATTGTTACTGCTGGGTCAGCCGGATGTGTACCTCAGACTGGGTGAAGCCGAAAGCTAGTGTTCTTAAGGGAATATTCGGTCGGTGAACTGAAAGATGATTTTTAACTATTTATCCATCTGCCCCCAGATGATTTTCTGCTTTCTTAGAAGCTTGGACATGCACTTTAGGGCATGCCTCCCAGGGAAAGGAACCCTTAACGGAAATATTCTCCCTGGAAGATGTTTCTTACTATCTATGTAATATAACATAACTAGTTGGGCACTTCTATGATACAGCAATAATGACCCCTACGCGTTATCTCCATGCATGCCCCGGTTCTTACATAACTGTGAGGGTATTCGGACACACTCCGGACTATTGGGTCCCGAGGTCGAAGCGAAAAGGTCCGCTATGACAAACGATCTACAATCCGGCTAGAAGGCATTTCATATGTCATATTCAATTACATAGTCAACTTGACTGATTGTATTCCTCCTCAATGCCATCTAATAGGCTGTCTAATTTACAATCTTGCTGGGAATACTTTGCGGCCAACTCTACTTGGTCGTACACTAAGCTTACAGGGATCTCCTTCCCGTCAGGCCCCACAGGTCCGACCTCGGCCATGTGGTTTGGGTAAGCCTTCGTGTATCGTGTCTTCACCATGGCCCAGGCCTCCCTGGTGCCTTGACGGCAGGCCGATATCTTCCATAGTCGGAAGTGCCGCCGTGCTCCCTGGAGCTGCTCTGCAAGCTCCCCAACGCCTTTGGGCAGGGAGATAGACGGCCACAAGGCCTGGGCGACGCCTTTCATCACCTGCCGAACTCGTTCGTGCAGCTGACGTAGTTCGGGAAAAAGATCACCCGAAGAACCGGGCATCTCCTCCTCAGGACGACCTGTGAGCATACCTACATACATGATTATGTTAGTCGACTTCCTCGCCGAACTCTTTCAAAGTTTGTTTAAGCAATTACTAAAAATGCCGCGATGAAGCCGTCGATTCTCCTTAACGGAGTCAGACAACTGGGCACGAACATCCTTTAGTTCCTCACCCAGCTGGGTGTTGGCATATTGGAGGCTATTTTTCTCCTGCCGCACCCTCGTAAGCACGCTCTCGCCAGCCTTTAGCTGGCGCAAGAGCTGTTGCTTGTCCGGATCAACCCCAGCGCTATCTGCAATGTTAATGCCAGATTTATACACATGCCGCACTTTGCAAAACTAATTCTATTTTGAAAGGCATATATTACCAGGGGGAGTCTTCGTGGCTGCCCCGGTCGCGGCTAGTGCGGCCTCAAGTTGGGCCTTGCACTCTTCAAACTCCTGGGACAAACGGGTATTCTTTTCGGTAAGAACCTGCATTCCAAATGATCCTTAAATAAGTTATTCTAACTATTTCAAGTCTCGGGGGCTACTGGCATATAAAACTGTCAAAATTCCTTACCCGTATGTCCTTCACATACTGCTCCGTGGCTCTGGCTAGGCCATCTTGAGCGGTACGGAGGTGCGCTTCTCCCGAATTAAAGGAGTCCAACGCCTCTTGGGAGAAACATGCGTCACGTAGAATAGTCCGGCGGCGCCTATGGTTCATGGCGCTCTCCACCTCCGACTTGGTGGCGGACAGTCTGTCGGCATCCTCCATTGGAGGAGCACCCGGTGCACGCCTCGTGTTCGCATCCCCTTCCAGACTCGGCTTTTGAGCCTGACTGGCAGAGGTCCGATTGGCAACCTCTCCGGACTCAGTCCGGCGAGCGCTCTTTTTCCTAAAAAAACCATGAGCGTCAGTATGCCTTCTGGGAGTCTTTCCTTAAAACACGATGGCACACCATACCTTTGCGGTGACGTCTCGACTCGCGCACTTCTTTTTCGCCTGCCGGACCGGGCTGCCCCTTGTTGGACGGCCACGGCAGGCTCGGCTTCCCTTTCCGAAGGCACCCCCTGCGAAACACCATCGATACGCGGTGATTAGAAATAACCACGGGTGGGTCATAGTATCCGGACTTCGGTCACGGTTACCTGGGAGGCCGGAAATAATTCGGGGTAGTCAGCCGTAATGGCGACCAAGGCATTATCGATGCTAAGTTGATGGAACACCCCGTCGATCAACTCCACCTTTATATCCGAGTCCTCTTCGGAGGCCGGATCGAGGGATCGTTCTGGATCCTCGGGTTGTGGAGGCGGGCTGTGTATCTTCTCTACAGCCCGGCGCAGTTTCTGCGTAGAAACCATGAAATGAGATATTTAACCACGGGAATACGGATCAGACAGGTCGCAAAGATGTTCGCTTACCCAGCTTTGAGGATTATTCATAGAAAACCCGTTCAGTGGACTGACGCGGAGAAAATCCTCCTCTTCCCCTTTGTACATAGCGGACAAGATCTTCACCAGTTCGGTGACCGATCCTGGCCTTTGCGGCCATGGCGGGTGGCATCATCCTCCCCGTTGAAATCCCACATGGGGTGGCCCCTATATTGGAGTGGCTGCACTCCCCTCATAATGCAGATTGCCATGACTCCAATCATGGTCAATCCGGCATGAGCCAGCAATCTTATTCAGCTCATCAAGTAAAGGATGTCCCGGTCATTTTCCCTCTGGGGGCTCCGCGGGCGCCAACTTAGGCGCTTCTTCAGAGGAGCGTCGCTAGACTCCGGAAGGCCGATCCGAATAGGATCCGGCAGCAGGACGTCCTCCATATAAAACCATTCTGAGGGTCAGTCCTCGGACGCCTTCTTTGGGGTACCGGATAAGTATCCGGTCCCGGCAATGCACCATAGTTCGGCTCCGCCCACTTGATATATTGACCCTTCATGAGAACGGGGCACAAGGCAAAACAGTCTCTTCCACAGTGCGAAATGGGCCTCAACGCCCAGAAACAGCTCGCAAAGGGCCACGAAGCTCGCGATATGCAGGATAGAGGCAGGTGTAAGGTTGTGCAGCTGGAGGCCGTAGAACTCCAGAAGCCCCCGGAGGAACGGATGGATTGGAAATCCCAGTCCTCTCATTAAATAAGAGATGAAGCATACCCGCTCTCCCTTAGAGGGATCGGGGACGTTCTCCGCCTGCTTCCCGCCCTTATAGGTGGCGACTCCGGAGTGAACCGGGACCATAAAGGCCGGGGGAAGGAATCCCTTGGTTTGGAGCACCACCAACTCGTTGTGCGGGACTGAACATCTCCCCCAATCTCCAGGCTAAGGGCTGGGAGCGCGAGAGGAGGAGCCGCGTCGACTGTCCATGATGGAGTGGATTTTTGTCAAAGGCGCTCTGATGAAAGCTCGCGGAGGGGGGATGGTGTAATCCGGATCTGGATCCCCGTCTCTTTTATAGACGGCTCATTTGTACAGCAAGGGGGGTAAATGTAAAGATACCCTGACTTTTCACATTCATTCGACACGTGGAAGATGGCCATTATTGCGCGTGGAAGCCGAGAAGCGCGATATTCACAAGAAATCCGGACACTATTCAACACAGGATTCGGAGGAGAACCCGCCTTGCAATGCCGAAGACAATCAACGCGCCGGACTTATCATCATTGAAGCCTGGTTCGGGGGCTACTGAGGGAGTCCTGAACTAGGGGGTGTCCGGATAGCCGAACTATCATCTTCGGCCGGACTCCTGGACTATGAAGATACAAGATTGAAGACTCTGTCCCGTGTCCGGATAGGACTTTCCTTGGCGTGGAGGGCAAGCTTGGCGATACGGATATGTAGATCTCCTACCATTGTAACCGACTCTGTGTAACCCTAACCCTATTCGGTGTCTATATAAACCAAAGGGTTTTAGTCCGTAGGACGAAGAACAATCATACCATAGGCTAGCTTCTAGGGTTTAGCCTCTCTGATCTCGTGGTAGATCTACTCTTGTACTACCCATATCATCAATATTAATCAAGCAGGAGTAGGGTATTACCTCCATTGAGAGGGCCCAACTCGGTAAAACATCGTGTCCCTTGTCTCCTGTTACCATCCGCCTAGACGCACAGCTTTGGGACCCCTACCGAGATCCGCCGGTTTTGACACCGACGGGTTTATATAATATTGCTTGAGTTTATCCTCTACATCATGTCATCTTGCTTAATGCGTTACTCGTTCTTATGAACTTAATACTCTAGATACAGGCAGAGTCGGTCGATGTGTGGAGTAATAGTAGTAGATGCAGCAGAGTCGGTCTACTTGTTGTGGACGTGATGCCTATATACATGATCATGCCTAGATAATCTCATAATTATTCGCTTTTCTATCAATTGCTCGACAGTAATTTGTTCACCCACCGTAATACTTATGCTATCTTCAGAGAAGCCTCTAGTGAAACATATGGCCCCCGGGTCTATCTCTTATCATATTTGCTTCCAATCTACTTTTATTTGCATCTTTACTTTTTGCATCTATATTATAAAATACCAAAAATATATTTATCTTATCATACTATCTCTATTAGATCTCACTTTCGCAAGTGGCCGTGAAGGGATTGACAACCCCTTTATTGCGTTGGTTGCGAGTTCTTTGTTTGTTTGTGTAGGTGCGTGGGACTTTTGAGGAGCCTCCTACTGGATTGATACCTTTGTTCTCATAAAACTGAGGGAAATACTTACGCTACTATTGCTGCATCACCCTTTCCTCTTCAAGGAAAACCAACGCAAGCTCAAGACGTAGCAAGAAGGATTTCTGGCGCCGTTGCTGGGGAGGTCTTCACTCAAGTCAAGACATACTAAGTACCCATCACAAACTCATCTCCCTCACATTTACATTATTTGCCATTTGCCTCTCGTTTTCCTCTCCCCCACTTCACCCTTGCCGTTTTATTCGCCCTCTCTTTCCCAATCTCCTTCTCTCTCTTTCGCTTGCCTTTTTCTGTTTGCTTGTGTGTTGGATTACTTGTTGCCATGGCGCAAGATAATACCAAATTGTGTGATTTCTCGAATACCAATAATAATGATTTCCTTAGTACTCCGATTGCTCCTCTTAATGATGTTGAGTCTTGTGAAATCAATACTGCTTTGCTTAATCTTGTTATGAAAGATCAATTCACCGGCCTTCCTAGTGAAGATGTCGCTACTCATCTAAACAACTTTGTTGATTTGTGTGATATGCAAAAGAAGAAAGATACAGATAACGATATTGTTAAATTGAAGTTATTTCCGTTTTCACTTAGAGATCGTGCTAAAGTTTGGTTTTCGTCTTTGCCTAAAAATAGTATTGATTCTTGGAACAAGTGCAAAGATGCTTTTATCTCTAAGTATTTTCCGCCTGCTAAGATCATCACTCTTAGGAACGATATTATGAATTTTAAACAACTTGATGATGAGCATGTTGCCCAATCTTGGGAAGGAATGAAATTGATGATTCACAATTGCCCTACTCATGGTTTGAATTTATGGATACTCATACAAAAAATTTATGCCGGTTTGAATTTTGCTTCTAGAAATCTCTTAGATTCGGCCGCGGGAGGCACGTTTATGGAAATCATGTTAGGAGATGCTACAAAACTTCTTGATAATATTATGTCTAATTATTCTCAATGGCACACCGAAAGATCTTCTAGTAAAAAAGTGCATGCTATAGAAGAAATCAATGTTTTGAGTGGAAAGATGGATGAACTTATGAAATTATTTGCTACTAAAAATACTCCTCTTAATCCCAATGATATGCCTTTGTCTACTTTGATTGAGAATAATAATGAATCTATGGATGTGAATTTTGTTGGTAGGAATAGTTTTGGAAACAACGCTTATAGAGGAAACTTTAATGCTAGACCGTTCCCTAGTAATTCCTCTAATAATTATGGAAATTCCTACAATAATTCTTATGGTAATTTTAATAATATGCCCTCTGATTTTGAGAATAGTGTGAAAGAATTTATGATTTCTCAAAATAATTTTAATGCTTTTCTTGAAGAAAAATTGCTCAAAGTTGATGATTTGGCTAGGAACGTTGATAGACTTTCACTTGATGTTGATTCTCTTCAACTTAGATCTTCATCTCCTAAGTATGATATCAATGAGTCCCTCAAAGCCATGAGAATTTCCATTGATGAGTGCAAGGAAAGAACCGCTAGATTGTGTGCAAATAAAGATTGCTTTATAAAAGCATGTTCTTCTAGTTTCCATGAAAATAATGATGAAGATCTTAAAGTTATTGATGCGTCTCCTATTAGATCTTTGTTTTGCAATATGAATCTTGATAATTATGGGACTGATGATGAATCAACTTTGCCTAGAAGGCGTCCCAAAAATTCGGAGTCTTTAGATCTTGATGCTAAATTTGGTAAAAGTAGGATTGGAGAGGTCATGACTTTAAATAGCATTGAACCCACTATCTCGGATTTCAAGGAATTTGATTATGATAATTGTTCTTTAGAAGGTTGTATTTCCTTGTTGCAATCCATTGTTAATTCTCCTCATGCTTACAGTCAAAATAAAGCTTTTACCAAACATATCGTTGATGCCTTGATGCAATCTTATGATGAAAAACTTAATTTGGAAGTTTCTATACCTAGAAAACTTAATGATGAGTGGGAACCTACTATAAAGATTAGAATTAAAGATCATGAGTGTTTTGCTTTGTGTGATTTGGGTGCTAGTGTTTCCACGATTCCGAAAACTCTATGTGATATTCTAGGTTTCCATGATCTTGATGATTGCTCTTTAAATTTGCACCTTGCGGATTCCACCATTAAAAAGCCAATGGGAAGGATAAATGATGTTCTCATTGTTGCAAATAGAAATTTGGTGCCCACAGATTTTATCGTTCTTGATATAGATTGCAATCTTTCTTGCCCTATTATCCTTGGTAGACCCTTCCTTAGAACGATTGGCGCGATTATTGATATGAATGAAGGGAATATTAGATTACAATTTCCATTAAAGAAAGGCATGGAGCACTTTCCAAGAAAGAAAGGAAAATTACCTTATGAATCTATCATGCGAGCTACTTATGAATTTAGTGCCAAAGATGGCACTACTTAGATCTATCTTCGCTTTTATGCCTAGCTAGGGGCGTTAAACGATAGCGCTAGTTGGGAGGCAAACCAATTTTCTTTGTGTTTTTTGTTTTTGTTCCTGTTTAGTAATAAATCTTGCATCTACCCTCTGTTTAGATGTGTTTTTATCTTTTGTTTAGTGTTTGTGCCAAGTAGAACCTATAGGATAACCTATGATGATAGTTGATTTGATTCTGCTGAAAAACAGAAACATTGCACGCACGAATTTAGTTTTGTTAAATCACAGAAATGTGCTTTTGCGTTGATTATTTTTTTATGCTGATCAATAAACAAATTTTCCAGGACTTCCTATTTTGGTAGGATTTTTAAGGTTCCAGAAGTTGGCGTTAGTTACAGATTTCTACAGACTGTTCTGTTTTTGACAGATTCTGTTTTTCGTGTGTTGTTTGCTTATTTTGATGCATCTATGGATAGTAAAATAGTTTATAAACCATAGAGAAGTTGGAATACAGTAGGTTTAACACCAAAATAAATAAAGAATGAGTTAATTACAGTACCTTATGTGCTGGTTTTGTTTTCTTTCACTAACGGAGCTTATAAGATTTTCTGTTGAGTTTTGTGTTGTGAAGTTTTCAAGTTTTGGGTAAAGCTTTTATGGACTATGGAATAAGGAGTGGCAAGATCCTAAGCTTGGGTATGCCCATGGCACCCCAATATATTCAAGGATAGCCAAAAGCCTAAGCTTGGGGATGCCCCGGGAAGGCATCCCCTCTTTCGTCTTCGTTCATTGGTAACTTTACTTGGAGCTATATTTTTATTCGCCACATGATATGTGTTTTGCTTGGAGCGTCGTGCATTATATTAGTCTTTGCTTTTTACTTTACCACAATCATCCTTGCTGTACACACCTTGGGAGAAGCCTACTTGATTAGGATTTGCTAGAATACTCTATGTGCTTCACTTATATCTTTTGAGCTTGATAGTTTTTGCTCTAGTGCTTCACTTATATTTTTTAGAGCACGGTGGTGTCTTAATTTTGAAGAAATTGCTAGTCTCTCATGCTTTACTTATATCTTTTTGAGAGTCTTTTAGAACAGCATGGTATTTGCTATGGTTACAAAGTTGGTCCTAGAATGATGAGCATCCAAGTTGGGTATAATAAAAACTATCATAGAAAAGAATTGGATGCTATGATCAATATGATGCTTGATAATTGTTTTGAGATATGGAGGTAGTGATATTAAAGTCATGCTAGTTGAGGTAATTATGAAAAATACTTGTGTTAAGGGTTGTGATTCCCGTAGCATGCACGTATGGTGAACCGCTTTGTGATGAAGTTGGAGCACAATTTTATTTATTGATTGTCTTCCTTATGAGTGGCGGTCGGGGATGAGCGATGGTCTTTTCCTACCAATCTACCCCCCAAGGAGCATGCGCGTAGTGCTTTGGTTTTTGATGACTTCTAGATTTTTGCAATAAGTACATGAGTTCTTTTGACTAATGTTGAGTCCATGGATTATACACACCTCACCCTTCCACCATTGCTAGCCTCTCTTGTGCCGCGCAACTTTCGCCGGTACCATACACCCACCATATACCTTCCTCAAAACAGCCACCATACCTACCTATCGTGGCATTTCCATAGCCATTCTGAGATATATTGCCATGCAACTTTCCACCGTTCTGTTCATATGACATGCATTACTTTTGTCATATTGCTTTTTGCATGATCATGTAGTTGACATCGTATTTGTGGCAAGGCCACCTTCATAATTTTCATACATGTCGCTCTTGATTCATGGCATATCCCGGTACACCGCCGGAGGCATTCATATAGAGTCATATCTTGTTCTAGCTTTGAGTTGTAATTCTTGAGTTGTAAATCCATAAAAGTGTGATGATTTTCATTATTAGAGCATTGTCCTAGTGAGGAAAGGATGATGAAGACTATGATTCCCCCACAAGTCGGGATGAGACTTCGGACTTTACAAAAAGAAAAAAAGAAAGAAAAAAAGAAAGGCCAAAAAAAGGCCAAAGAAAAAAAGAAAAAGAAAAAAGAAAAAAATATAAAATGAGAGAAAAAGAGAGAAGGGACAATGCTACTATCTCTTTTTCCACACTTGTGCTTCAAAGTAGCACCATGATCTTCATGATAGAGAGTCTCATATGTTGTCACTTTTATATACTAGTGGGAACTTTTCATTATAGAACTTGGTTTGTATATTCCAATGATGGGCTTCCTCAAAATGCCCTAGGTCTTCGTGAGCAAGCGAGTTGGATGCACACCCACTTAGTTTCTTTTATTGAGCTTTCATATATTTATAGCTCTAGTGCATCCGTTGCATGGCAATCCCTACTCACTCACATTGATATCTATTAATGGGCATCTTCATAGCCCGTTGATACGCCAAGTTGATGTGAGACTATCTTCTCCCTTTTGTCTTCTCCACAACCACCATTCTATTCCACATATAGTGCTATGTCCATGGCTCACGCTCATGTATTGCGTGAAAGTTGAAAGAGTTTGAGATTATTAAAGTATGAAACAATTGCGTGGCTTGTCATCGAGGTTGTGCATGATTAAATACTTTGTGTAATGAAGATAGAGCAACAACCAGACTATATGATTTTGTAGGGATAACTTTCTTTAGCCATGTTATTTTGAGAAGACATGATTACTTTGATTAGTATGCTTGAAGTATCACCATTTTCATGTTAATATGAACTTTTATTTTGTATCATTTGGATCTGAACATTCATGCCACAATAAAGAAAATTACGTTGAGAATTATGCTAGGTAGCATTCCACATCAAAAATTCTTTTTTTATCATTTACCTACTCGAGGACGAGCAGGAATTAAGCTTGGGGATGCTTGATACGTCTCCAACGTATCTATAATTTTTTATTGTTCCATGCTATTATATTACCCCTTTTGGATGTTTATGGGCTTTATTTTACACATTTATATCATTTTTGGGACTAGCCTACTAACCGGAGGCCCAGCCCATATTGCTGTTTTTTTGCCTATTTCAGTATTTCAAAGAAAAGGAATATCAAAGGAGTCCAAACGGAATGAAACCTTCGGGAGCGTGATTTTTGGAACGAACGTGATCCAGAGGACTTGGAGTGCAAGTCAAGAAGCAGCCGAGGCCTCCACGAGATAGGAGGGCGCACCCCCCCCCCTACAGGGCACGCCCCCTGTCTCGTGGGCCCCTCGGGCGGTCACTGACGTACTTCTTCCTCCTATATAAGCCTATGTACCCCCGAAAACATCCAGGGAGCAAACGAAACACAATTTCCACCGCCGTAACCTTCTGTATCCGCGAGATCCCATCTTGGAGCCTTCGCTGGCACTCCGCCGGACGGGGAATCGACCATGGAGGGCTTCTACATCAACATCCTTGCCCCTCCAATGAGTTGTGAGTAGTTTACCACAGACCTTCGGGTCCATAATTATTAGCTAGATGGCTTCTTCTCTCTTTTTGGATCTCAATACAATGTTCTCCCCCTCTCTTGTGGAGATCTATTCGATGTAAACTCTTTTTGCGATGTGTTTGTCGAGATCCGATGAATTGTGGGTTTATGATCAAGTTTATCTATGAGAAATATTTGAATCTCCTCTGAATTCTTTTATGTATGATTGAGTTATCTTTGCAAGTCTCTTCGAATTATCAGTTTGGTTTGGCCTACTAGATTGATCTTTCTTTCCATGGGAGAAGTGCTTAGCTTTGGGTTCAATCTTGCGGTGTCCTTACCTAGTGACAGCAGGGGCAGCAACGCATGTATTGTATTGTTGTCATCGAGGATAAAAAGATGGGGTTTATATCATATTGCTTGAGTTTATCCCTCTACATCATGTCATCTTGCTTAATGCGTTACTCTGTTCCTATGAACTTAATACTCTAGATGCACGCAGGAGTCGGTCGATGTGTGGAGTAATAGTAGTAGATGCAGGCAGGAGTCGGTCTACTTGTTGCGAACGTGATGCCTATATACATGATCATGCCTAGATAATCTCATAATTATTCGCTTTTCTATCAATTGCTCGACAGTAATTTGTTCACCCACCGTAATACTTATGCTATCTTGAGAGAAGCCTCTAGTGAAACCTATGGCCCCCGGGTCTATCTCTTATCATATTTGCTTCCAATCTACTTTTATTTGCATCTTTACTTTTTTGCATCTATATTATAAAATACCAAAAATATATTTATCTTATCTTACTATCTCTATTAGATCTCACTTTCGCAAGTGGCCGTGAAGGGATTGACAACCCCTTTATTGCGTTGGTTGCGAGTTCTTTGTTTGTTTGTGTAGGTGCGTGGGACTTTTGAGGAGCCTCCTACTGGATTGATACCTTGGTTCTCAGAAAACTGAGGGAAATACTTACGCTACTACGGCCACGAAGAGGCTGTGCCTGTGAAGTGTGAACTGTGATGGGGGCCTGCGGTCCGAGGTGCTGGACGTGACGAGGCTTGTGGACGTCCATGTACATGAGGAAAGGACGCCTACGCTGGGCGCCCCGCATGATGAACCCGTGGGCGTAGTACACTAGTACTACTACGTATCATTTTGCAGCGATACTCGGTGGTTTCATCCGTGGAGGAGCAGTCCTTTCGTATCTCTCCCGGGACGCACCGCAACAACTTCCCTTTTTTGCCCGAAACGATTCCTTATTTAATACTATTTTGAATTTCATTTCCTTATTTAACACTGGAAAAAAAATTCACTATCTAACAACGAGTTTAAATTTTATGCCTTTTATAACACTTTCTTCCATTTTAAGCCTAAATGACACTAAAAAAGACCCCTTTACCCTTTACCCCTTATGTGATGTGTGTGTGCACGTGTTAGTAACGCACACTGATACTACTCAAATAGCTATAAGACGATTTAATGGAGTGGCCCTAATCTTTCACTCATGCAAACAGCTAGAAGATTTATGTGGAAGAATTATTTAGTGGCTAAGAAAACAGAAGATAAATTAGAAAGACGAAGATAGTGGTGTATGTGTACGTGTGGAAGGAATAGTAGCTAGACTAGATGGTTGGATTATAGGCGTATAGGCGTGTAGTAACCAAAGAAAAATATAGTGGATGCAAGGAGCGCCGTGGTGTAGTACTAGAATATATGGATCGATTATACTGATGACGATTAGGAGCGGGGGCGACGGAGTAATTAGTAGATGGAGATCAGGAACTAGTAGAAGTAGATGAACAATAGGAGGCAGTCAACACACACGCAACATCACACATGCACGCACACGCACACGCACACAAACACGCAACATCACACACGCACAACATCAGTAGCACACAGTTGTGCGCGCAAACAGACAAACGCAGCAGTATGCACGTACAAACATACCTTATGATGAGTAAAAGAATCTTTTCAGGTGTTATATATGCTTAAAATAAACAGAAGTGTCATAAAAGGCATAAAATTTAGACTCGTCGTTAGATAAGAAAAAAACAATTTAACAGTGTTAAATAAGGCATAATATTTAGACACAGTGTTAAATAAGAAATTCTCTCTTTTTGCCCGATGGGGCGCACGTACGAGATCGCTACTGTTACAGCGTGGGCCTGCCAGGAGATCGCCACGGTCACGGCATGGAATGAAATCGCTCGACGATTTTTGTCCCCCGTGTCCATTCGGAGAGATCACCTGGTCGAACGGCCTATATATATGCCCCCGTTCCAGACTTCTAGTGTACCACTCGCACTCCTTCCCGTCATACATACCTTCTCGCCTCTTGAATCTAGAAATGTGAAGCAGAGGAGAGGAGGACGGACACCTGGTCTAGCTGTAGCTACTCATGGCTGCCACGAACGTCCTGGCTTGCCACGCTTCAAGTAGGAGCGCGGCAGCCCGGCGAGGTGCTCTCCTCCAAGAGCCAGTTTCCGCCGGGGTGCGCGGTACTCTCCATCTCCGGCAAAGGTGGCGCATCTTCCACTCTACCGACGGGTCGACGACCAGCTCGCATTCCCCCTGTCTTCCACTCTACCAACGGCCAGATCGCAGCAGGTGTGCGGGATGCCCGCGTCCATCCCGCACCAGCGCACCCGGCTTCTTCACCCCTTGTGTGCTGTCGTTGCTGCCTTGCCTTGTTGGAGAGGAGCCACTTGTGGGCGTTCATGGCGAACGACTCCACGGCCTCCACGCCGTCGATCGGGCACGCGGGTGAACTCCGGGCAGACCAGCGCGGAGCCGGCGCATGCGGCGTCCCCGTGCGCCCGCACGCCGTGTGGTGCTGAGACGGCGCCCAGCTCGCCGACGGGGTCGACGGCGATGGTCTGGGTAGTCCCTACCGTGGCGCACAGGAACAGTGGAACCAACCCCGCGTCCATCTCTATCTGCAGCCCGAGCGCCCGGCCGAGGGCGAGCAGATGCTCGCCTCCATGGGCCTGAACGCCGTGTGCGTTTTCTTCGACGACACAGCCGGCGCGGCCACCCTGAACGGCCTCGCCGACGCGGCCGGCACTGCGCCCTCCGCCACCGCACAGCCTGACGGCCTGGAGGTTCCTGCGCGTCGATGAAGGCGCCATACAAAGCGCGCGCGCTCCCTCCCCATCGACTGAGAGGTCGTCGCCCCATTGCTTGCGGGCGCTCGACAGCCAACTAGAGTAGCAGTAGCAGGCCCGGACGTTGTTGGGATTTGAAGCTGAAAACTCGTCTGTGTATTGCATCGTAGAACGAATACTCTTTACACAATGTACTGTAAAGAAATAAATCGATATACACGCTGCTGCCAGAAAAAATACATCTAATCTGTGTGCGTGCGCGTTGCATCCATAGATCATTCTCACTAGGCAGTTCGATGAACCGCATCCATTAATCAACAGGCAGACGCGTGTGTTTCCACTCGAATATGCTGACAACCGTGGCGGCAGAGCTCATAAAAATGCTTACGCTGTCAATTCAAATGATGCACCCACGCATACGCTCACTCGCTTCGTTTGTGCATTTCCTACGTGACCTTTACAGCATTACCTGCCTTCCACGCACAATGTACAGGATCGCAGTCAACCTGTTTTAAAACGGCTGAATAGCAACGCAAACTATAGGAATAACAGCGACAATCGATCGGCACGTCAAGACGTTAAAATATCATTCGTTTTGATGATAATAACAGCCAATGAGATAACAAGGAAACATGTTTTTGCCACAGAAATTACTCTTAATGGCAGGTTTTTCTAATGGTTGCTCCATCCATCACAGATTTGTCTGCGAGATGCGGGACTCTCAAGGGTCTGATTCAGCCAGTGCCAGTCCCTTTCCAACAGTTTCGCGAAAGGGGTGGTTAAAGGAAGAAATCGCTCCCCCGTTGCAAGGATCTAAGCAGAAACATAATGGTTTCACTGGATCGCGGAAGCCATAGGTGATGGTCAGGCAGCCTTCCCGTCAACAATCCAGTGTGTAGCCGAAGCAGTCAGTTAGACACCACCCTATTCAAACGTGGCTTCACCGGGGTCTTTGAAGGGCTCACCCTGAACCACAATGCCACCAAGTTTAGCAAATACACAGATATCTAAATTTTGGGTAGGGAACATAAATGGATACGAGTCGGGGGGGTCATGCCTGACTGGCAGTGTGCCCAAAATCATCCCACTGCAATTCAGAGCCTGGATAGCACCCTCAGCCTGCAATTGCGAGCATTTAGCATGAGAGGTGATTGTAAAAAAACACATATGAAATGGGCTCTCTGATGGGAAGAAATGACACGTATAATGCAGAGAATGTACCACAAGAATATATAAGTAAGAGTAAAGAAAAGCAAGGGGAGAGGTGAAAGAATGGAAATCAGACATTCTTTTCAATTTCTTAGCGTACTTATTCACCAGAGTGCAAATATAAAAGAATCCTACATGCTTATGCTGTTGTGCAAGTGTTTTGTGGGGAAGGCACTTTAAAGTTTGAATCATTTCTAACTGAGGGAGCTTCACGGGGTTATGTCATCATGGTTAGCCTCAGCCAAGCTTGGCTCCTAGTTCTTGATAAACAACTTTCAAATGACCAAGAAACCATAGCCCAGGTTCACTTCCTTACAAACTCAAAACTGGCAATATACAATAGACGTTTTGTAGTCAGTCTAAGGAAAATGGTGTTCAGGGCAGTACTAAAATAGCATCTTGGTTGACACTTCAAAACGAAGCAGCAGAATGTGAATGGTTGGAGCTTGGAACAGTGGCTAATGTTATTCTAGTTTGTACTTCGTACTCATGAAAACAACAAACAGGAGCTATGCTGACCATCCAAATAGTGGACAAACTACAGGCACTGACCATGCATTTGGTTAACTAATATCACAGCAAGTATTTTAAAGTAATAGCTACTGAGCTAGCAGAAAATCGTTTGATTAAACTGGGAGTTAGGCTACGGATAAATGGGCTTGGGCTATTTGTTCTTACATTGTCAAACTCAACAAAAGCAATCCTTGTTGAATGTACATTGTCGCCTAGAAGTCTCAAACGAGAGACCTGCAATTACAACAGCAGAAACATTAAGCAGACAGGATACTCATTTAAAAGCTGTATGACAGGATTTCCGCAATAGCTCACCTCACCACAAAGTTCTTCAAAGAAACTCTTTACATCTAATTGGGTAACCTGCAGGAAAACAGGTAAAATGTAATAAAACATTTCATTTGATTGTCCTGTCTCAGTTGTTGAGCATCTCACAGCTAAATTAAGAACCTCAATGTAATGAAAAGTATGATGAGAAAATGAGCAAGTGAAAGACAATAAGATGACAAAGTAGGACAGAGATGGGTACCTTCTTATCTATATTTGTACAATAAACCGTCCGTATGACCATTTCCTTCTCATCCTCCGTCTATGGGCCAAGCAGAATAGGATACTATTATTAGTAATTGTGGATTAGCAGAATAGGTGTCACAGAAGGTGAAAACCAAACAACTTACCGCTGGAAGAAATTTTGGATTCACAGGTAAGATAGCTGTCTTTGAAGGCAAGACTCTAACGGGGTAGAACCCAAGCATTGTGCCACCAAGGTTAAGTGCAGCTCTAGCACCCTCTGTAAAAAATGTACCATGTAGCAGACCATCAATTGACTGCTGAAAAACATAAATGTAGCATGTGAAGATATAATACCTTCACCAGAGAACTCAATGAATGCGAACCTCATAACAGAATGTGGATCACCACAGATTCTGCAATCGACAACCTTCAGGACAAAGAGAAA
Source organism: Aegilops longissima (assembly GCA_021605205.1). Taxonomy (NCBI): domain Eukaryota; kingdom Viridiplantae; phylum Streptophyta; class Magnoliopsida; order Poales; family Poaceae; genus Aegilops; species Aegilops longissima. Next base: position 163,482,359 of record CM038678.1, on the reverse strand, counting down.
AAACAGTTTCACAGATTTGCATTACAGAGAATTACATTACAAAATACTCTATAAAAGAGCAAATCGAAATGAGCTCGCAAGTAATTTTTCTTTAACACCTTTTCCCCTGTTTGATTTTTGATAACCAAACATGCATGAAATCTATAGAACAGGAAATTGAGAAATCATGTCGAGGGAATAAAGTTTAAAAATGTTAAATAACCAACAATTGCTAAAACCCAACCAAGTAGAATTGTGTCAACCTGATCTGAGAGAGCAGTTAAATAGACTAACATCTCTGTGTAGCATTTCTAGTATCTAATATCAGTGCAAATAAAGCCTTCAAGTTAAAGTAACTTACTTGCCCACAATTAGCAAAGGTTTCAGCAAGTCTTTCCTCTGTCACCTAACAGATGGTCAAAAGCATTAGATCCAACAGGCCCTCAAGAATATAGCTATGCACAATAATACAATCATCAATTACTCACAGTATGGTCGAGTTCAGAGACATAAACGGTTCGCCGGATGCTCTCTTCCCTGTCTGCACGCCTCGCCCTCTCGTTTGTCCTCCTCCTTCCATGATTGATGTATACATTCCTCCTCTCATTATCTACAAAATTCCTCCTCTGGTGGAAAGGAAAAACACTTATCATTTCTTATTCCTGCTAGTACCTTCCCAATGGAATCATACTACCCAAACTTAATTATTACAAGCAGCTGATCTGGAGAAGAATCATATTATTAAACAACAGACATCTGAATCAGAACCATGGAAAAGTAGTCTCAAATTTCGATATCTGAAAATGAATCGCTCTAAATATCAAAGTGAAAAGGTATCCACATTCCAATTTATGTTTTCTCTGAACTGAATTGATAGATTCAGAGACTACCTAATAATAGGAAAGTGTACGAGTAGATCAGGGTTACATATATTATACATTTAATATCTGGATGTTACATCTGTCTGAATTCTTAAGTGAAATGATATGTTCTAGAACTCACATGAACCGGGATATTTTACCCAATTCAATAGGATCTAAAACCAGAATATTAATCAAACACACCTACGATCTAAGCAGCATAGAAAACATATCTCACAGATAGATAGTGCACTAGTCGTGACTCTGAAGCGAAACCTCACTGTAACCAAGGGAACCTCGAAAAGAAGAACAGGGCAAGGCTTTCACTAAAGAACGCCAACAACCACACCACGCAAACCACCAACCGCCGGTAACGCCATCCAACGCAAATGAGGGAAAAAGATAACGTGCCCATTCTTAACGTATCAACTAATGCAAAAAAGTAATCACGTCAAATCCCCCTCCGCATAGGGGAAAACCACCCGCTCCGATCCGAGCCTTCCAACCAAGTCCCAACCTCTGAATGATTGATGATAGTACTAAAAGAGGCTGCGGAAATTTACCACGCGCTGCTGGTACCCAATGTACCCGGCGTCGGCGCCGGGGTACCCGGCGATCCCCCCGTTCCGGCCTCCGATCGGGCCGTAGTAGAACACCGGCGCGTCCGCCGACAGCCCCTTCCTGGGCGTGGCGGCCGCGGAGGACGGGACGAACTCCTTGGCGGCCGGGTTCAGCTTGGAGAGCAGGTCCACCAGCTTCTGCACGTCCTTGCGGTACTCCGCCTCCTTGACCGCCGCCGCGGAAGCCGCGGGCGAGCCCTCCGCCACCGCCGCCATCCGCGCGGTCGCCTTTGACACACCGGACGCCGACGACGACGCCGCCGGCCCTGGTCGAACCGCGGGGCGGATTGGATTGGTTGGTGGGGATTCTACAGAGGCGAGGCCGTCTGGTGCAGGCTCTGCTCTGGAGTGCGGGGGAGAAGGAGGGGGGCGGGGGGGGTGGGAAGGTTCGCGTGCGATGCGTGGCACTGTGCCGCGCTCGTGCTCTCGCTAATGGCGTCGATTAGTCGCGGGTGGGTTTTGCTTTTACGGGGTTTTTGGCCATTTGCGGTGCGGAAAATATATGCCGAGAACCGGGGAGAAAAGGACGGGTGCGAGGGGCTGGCTTCTCCGTGGACGCGGTCTACGCTAGATCCATGCGCCGGTACATTTGGATTTAATGTTGGTTGATGGTTTAATGTCGACGGTTACTCTTAACCTGCAAAGCGGGCCGAATTACTGGTCGCTGAAATGGATGTATGTATTTCATGAACTATGCATTTGTTTGAACATTCAGCAAAGTGAGTAATTTTTGTTAGTCTGTACGACAGTTGATACGGCAATCATTTCTAATGTATTCCACGTTCTATAGAAACGACAATAAACCATGCTATATGATGGAGTGTGTTATATGTACTCCCTCCGTCTAAGTGTGTAAGTCATCTTACGTTCTGCACCGCGACCAAAGTGGAGAGGAAAACAAGAAAACTTAATGTCTTTTTGCTAATTAATAACATTGCATGCAATGAACTAACCACTGCATGTCATGTTTGGTAGTCTCAAGTCATTGAAAGCATGCACGGCCCATATCTTTTATTGGTTGATGGCAACATATTTGGTGAATCCTACCTAGTTCGTGTATCCGTGTAGCCGTTCCGTTTCAACCCCACGATCTCAATCCCGAGCATCACGTGCAGCCTAGGGACTAATTACATTTAGACGCCCGCTTTGTAATCTAACATCCATCTTACTTCACAGAAAACCCCCAAAACCTATTACCCAAGAGTAGCCCGACTGCTTCTGCGCGTCTTGCGCCGCCGCCGCCGCCGTTATGTGCTCCGATTTCCGTCGACTCGATCCCGACGTCGTCCGGCGCCCGTGACAAAGCAAACCAGGCGGATGCCTCGACGGCGAGTCCATGACGAACTGACGTTGTTCGGCGCCGGCGACGAACCAGCCCAGGCGGTCGTCTCAAGGCAAGGCCATGACGAACTGTCGTCGTTCGGCTCCGGTGACGAAGCCTCTCAGATCAGGCGCTATCTCCCTAGATGGCCTACCCCGACAAGGGTGATTCCTTCAGAGGAAGTTGTAGCCTCTCGTCTGCAGGAAGGCTGTAACAGATGAACTTATGCAAGTACTGTCCTGTAGCATTCGGCTGACTGACATGCACATTACTAGTGCAAAAGACCGTAGCAGTAAACTGTATCATTTTTGCAGCATAATGAATGGCAATGGCAGGTTCAAATCAGAGGCTTTGCTTGAACTTTTTCCTGTTAGTTTACTTGGCATTTGGTAAAAAAAAGAGTCCTCTTTGCTGTTGCCAAGAAGGCTAGTGACTTATTGAGTTATGCGTTAGTAAAACAGGTGACCATTTCAGTAAAGCTTTGAAGTACAGAAGAGGCCTGGGATGGCTATGCAGTTTTGCGATCAAAGCTATAAGCAAAAGTCACCATCATAAGTTTTCTGAACACCTGCAAACTTCATTCTGTGCTACTGGCAATGTAAGTCTGATCAAAAAAATCAGGAGGAAATAAACATGCAGTATTGCCACAGTACAAGTTTTAATATTATAAAAAGAAATTTAATCATGCTTGCATAGCTGGTAAAAATGTCTGAAATTGATAAATATGTTTGATGTTTTGTAGCAATTTGACAAGCAGTAAACTTGTCAAAAATCAAGTCAACTTTAATTTGACACGACGCAAATTCTCATCCATTACATAATTCACTACATCAGAGTGTGCATGATAATATAGATAAAATCATTCTTTGCTTGGACTGTATCAGGAGGCACCTTTTGGCTGCATATCTTGCAAAGTCACACTCCCTCCTTTTTTGCTTGGACAATTATGACTATCATGAAATACCATTTGCTTGCACGTCTTGCACAAGCGTGCGACCTTTGCCTTGCCTTCTTTGTCCTTATTTTTCTGACCCCCCTCCTTGATCTCCTTTCCTCGCTTTATTCTTTTGCATCTCCCCACGGTACGAACATCAGTCGGCGGATGAATATGAACTTCAGTGGGAATATTGCAACCAATAAAAGCCTCGTATTCCTCTTGCCTAGTGCTTTGGGTGGCTTCAGGGATCATTTGGCCCAAAGGCGCCTCAATGTTCATCACACTTGATGTTAAGAAGTCCAATGCTTCATCTGAATGTTTCGCCTTTTGAATAAGCTCTTCCATCTTATCTCGTACAACTGAAATCTTCTTTCTTGTGGCCGCATCAAGTGAATCCATGGGCTTTTCTTCTAGTAGGTTCCCCTGTTCATCATAAACATTCTCCCTGCAAAACAAAAGAATGTTGCTAGTCATATGATTATGGAATAACAATAAGAAATCGGTTGGCATGCATTACTGTTTTTACCTTTTGCACCTTTTCAATCCTCAAAACTTGGATAATATGGCGGCATGGAATACCGAGTGACTCAAATAACTTGCACGAACAATTTGCTATCATGCTTCGAATGTCATAGCAAACCTCCCTAATCTTACCAGGCCGACCTCTCAGGGTCACATTTTTTACCCCCACACCTCGTGTAATATTCTGAACACAACAATGGTCTCTAGCAGCAATAACTTGTAGCTGAAATTTCTCGAACACCTCATATGTGAATACCTCACTACCTTGTTTCTCCATTGTCCATGGCGTAAATAGTTGTGGGGTGGTATGTATGCTTCTGTTGTCTGCCATTAATTCTTCCTCACGTTGACATTCTAAAGCTGTGTCAAACCTAAGCCAAAACTCAACAAAAGCAAGCCTTCGATGAATGAAGCGGTTAAAAAAGGAATTTGCACTTTCTGATCTTGAAGTGGTTCGGAGAATGCCCGCTAGAGATATATCCATAAAGTACGCCGGTATCCATTTATCTCGAATGCTAAACCTTTTACTCAACCACTCATTTTCCTCCAACCCAAAATCTGTAATGATGGAATTCCATTGTGACTCAAACTCTGTTGAAGTTTCCGAACCCCAAACACATGAGTTCAATCTCGTCCAAAATTCAGAATATTCTCTAATCACAGGTCCAACTTTTTCAGGAACCTTTTCCATTATGTGCCACATGCACAACCTATGAACGGTCGTTGGAAGAACTTCGTCAATACCATTCTTGATGCTAGCGGCTTCATCGGTTATGATGAGTCTAGGTGCTATCCCTCCCATTGCACTTAAGAAGGTCTCAAATAACCAAATGTATGACTCATCCTGCTCATTTGATAAGAACGCAGCAGCGAAAAATACACTTTGTAAGTGATGATTAACCCCAGTAAATGGTGCAAATATCATGTTGTACTGATTAGTGGTGTATGTAGAATCAAAGGATATGACATCACCAAAGTGACTATAGTTCTTCCTGCCCGTGGCATCCGCCCAAAACACACGCATTAGCTTCCCCTCATCATTCACATCAAAATCATAGAAAAATGCTGAATTCACTTCCTGCTTTCTAGCTAATTGGGCCACAAACATTTGAGCATCTGCATCTCTGATTTTATACCTGAGTGCTTGGTAGTAATTCTGCAAGTCCCTCTTTGAGCAGCCAACATTCGGAATTCCGCCCTCGCTAACTTGCAGGAGCCTATATGCTTGAGAGGTTCCAATGCTTGCCTTATGACATGTGTATAAAGTATTCTTTGCCCTCTCACTAACTGTACGATTCGATCTATCAAATGACGCTTATCAAGTGATACAAGACCATGAACGTGGTGCTCAACCCATGAGTCTATCTTGTAGGTGTTATCCCCACAAAGTCTAACAAAGATATGGGCATCACAACCGCATCGCGTATTTGTCTGCTTACGCCTCTTCTTCAAGGGGTCATCTATCTCCTTACTATCTTTTGACTTGAATCCTTCCCTATTACACATGAAACGCTTAGTCCGGACCACCTTATTATCAATCTTTTTCTGTTGTCCGATTCGAACACCAAAACCTGATTCATGTGCATATGCCTCGTAGAATTTCTCTACTGCTTCGAGTCCTTCAAATGCCATACCCACTTTAGGCTTCAAGTGCTCATCACATTCAGGTGTAAAAGATGAAGACTGCAATGTCAAGAATAAACCAGAATAAGCACTTCATGCATAGATTCAGTTGTTAGTGCAAACTGAACTTACAAAGAGGGGTACGTCAGTGTTCTTTTGGGGTGTACTAAGTCCTCCATGGCTCATATGCATTTGAACGTTATTGATTGGATCGATACTGCTGCACACATGGCCACATGATTAGCCTTTCAACCTACACTCACACGTGTATACACAAGGATTGAATTTATGTGTAGTTTTACCTGAAACTTTTGATGCCCTCCGTGTCGCTGATTGCAAATGACATCGTTGTACTTGCTAGTTGCTCATCGGTAGTTGCCGCTGCAGCAAAGTATTACCAGTTATATGGGATATAGGTCTACGTAGAGAAGTACATGCACAACAGACTAATGCATAGGGCGTTTGCCGATGGTTGTCAGGTTCATGTTAACGTGGGATCAGACAAGCATGTACAAGACTGGGACGGTACCTGCCTCTCGTGGGCGCCGGACGACATCGGGATCGAGTCGACGGAAATCGGAGCACACGACGGCGGCGGCGGCGGCGCAAGACGCGCAGAAGCAGTCGGGATACTCTTGGGTAATAGGTTTTGGGGGTTTTCTGTGAAGTAAGATGGATGTTAGATTACAAAGCGGGCGTTTAAATGTAATTAGTCCCTAGGCTGCACGTGATGCTCGGGATTGAGATCATGGGGTTGAAACGGAACGGCTACACGGATACACGAACTAGGTAGGATTCACCAAATATGTTGCCTTGGTTGATATGTCACAAAACAATAAACGAGGAGGGAGTTAATGTACCGTGCCTAAGTATTTTGAGATTATTTGGTTTTCATAAGGTGACTTACAAACCTAGACGGAGGGAGTAGTATTTAATGTGGTAAGCTCTTACAATTATGTGATATCATCCATCGCAAAAAAAGAAAACACCAGGTATCCTATGCGCCACTAAGACGTTAACATGGACAATATTTGAAGAGAGGAAAATTGAACAAAATATTAAGTAACTCTTTTCTAGGCAAGAATTGGTACCTTTTAACTCTCGCTTAAATATGCAATTATGAGGCATTTAAGAATGGTCAAACCTACTTTATGAGCCACCTGATCTGGTTGTATATGATGGTTCATATGAGTGAGAATATCAATGAAAATGCTAAATGGAGGACGAGCTCCATGAAGCTCTTTATTTTGAAAATTTTGAAATCACATTTTTAAGTTTAAAAAATTGTAAAAAAAAGGCACATGTTCATACGGATGTATACAACATATGTGTAAAATTTAAAGATGGTACACACTACGGTTAGAGCTACAAAAAAAGGACAAAATCGTGATTTTGAAAATGATGAACATTATGTACACTATTCACTATTAAAAATGCATGAATTTTTCTTTTTTGTGTATCTCTGACCATAATGTATTTCATCGTCAAACTTTATACACAGTCAACATGTATGATTTTTTTCCAGAATTTTTTGGAACATGGAAAATGTGATTCTTGAATTTTTCAAAAGAAAAAGGAGCACCATGGAGCTCGTCCACCAAAATGCCCTACTCTAATATCAAGTACTTCTTACTACAAAAAAAACTAAAAAAGAGTATCATGTGAAGCATTGTCTCTGACAAACCTAAAGTTCACAAGTGCGAATAGTCAAAGTTAGATGAGTTTGACCGCACAGTTTGTAAACGACATTTCCGCATTTCGGGACAAGGTAGTACTAACATTGAACAGTCTCTTCGTGGAAGCCGAGTAAAATGTCAAATGATACCGCAGAGGACAGATCATTTGGCATATGCCTGCATCTGTAACGGAGGGTCTTTGCTTAAACCAGCAATCTTTACCAAACTTTTCCCTTAATAAAGGTTGATACGCCCTCAAAGTTGCGGCTATTCAGAGGGACCGGTCCATGAACTAGGCTTAGGCGGTTAAGGTGCCGATTCTAGCCTGTACGTGCGCTCTTTATAGCTGCAAGTCGTTTAGCTCACTGCACCACGAGTATCTGTAGGTTTGATCGTCAAACTTTCCAATGCTTTAATCGTTATTTTGTGTGAAAAGTTCATGGGTTTGACCTGAAAATTTGTCACCGTATCTGTGTTGCATGATTTTGCTTTTCTTAAGAACCGGTATTGACACGGCGTTTCCCGAGTGGCGATCGTAGTCGCAGTCCAATCTTCAGCCTTGCGGTAGAGATTATTAAGGTCTAAAACCACACGCGTTTGTTAAACACAAGTTGAGAAAGGTGCTTTGTCCGTCTTGATTAGCAGCTGGCGACCTGAGCTTATGTGATTGCTAAAACAATCAAACAAACAAAAATTGCAACTGCACCTTTTCAAACTTTTTGTGCCACAACTTTTACAGGGATTTGGTGCTGGTTTATTAATATTATTAATAATTATATGTTTCAGTGAACTGGAAGGACACGCACGCGCGCACACACCGAATATGTGGCTGCGACCAGACGCTCACCAAACATGGCTTCAGACTGGCGTGCTTTGAGTTGTTATTTGTTTATCATTTCCCGGCAAGAACGTGAGCGCCTGATGATGGTCAAAAAAAAAAGAAAGAACGTGAGCGCCTGATTATTACTAGGTTCTTTGATCCTTCACAGAGGCTTTGAGTTACCCAACTGGAGCTATTAGTACCTACGTCACATCAAAACCAAGCCGAGACAAAGCATCAAAAAACAGATGAAACTCAAATCTGATGTGCGCGCACAAGCAACCACATCCAGGTTATTCGCTCAAAAAGAAGAAAGAGAGAGTAGCCCTAACGGCCTAATGTGAAGTACACGCATGAGCGACCATATTGGTTACACAATACACATCCAGCAATAATGTACTAGCTATGTAGTACTGTGATGTAGGCGCTATCAGTTTAGACTTGAGTATCTGACGTATCTCTAGTAATTAGAGAGTACTCCCTTCGTTTTTATGTACTTTACATATTAGATTTGGCTGAAGTTAAACTTTATAAAGTTTGACCAAGTTTATAGAAAAAGACATGAACATTTACAATAGCAAATCGATATGATGGGAAAGTGTATTCAATAATGAATCTAATGGTATTCATTTATTATTGTATATATTAATATTTCTGTATATATTCCCGCACAAAAATTGTATATAAACTTTGTCAAAGCTTACAAAGTTTGACTTTGGCCTAAGCTAATATGCAGAGTAAATAAAAATGAAGGGAGTAATAATACAACATAAGAGATGGGCTAAAATATGAAACCTTTCCATTCAATAAAGTTGGATGGGCTAGACTTGCATATTGGCTTCACCGAAGAACTCAAAGAACTAGTGTCCGGGGGAAGTTTGAAGCGGTCGTGGTGGATCGAGTCGTCGCTCTTTCGGTGCATCCTAAGTGGGAAACAATCGTCGCATCTCAGATGTTATTAATTAGGGCAATTTCGTTGACACGTGGTTTGCTTCGTTGATGAAATGCTCAATCTCCGGTCTAAGAATATGTTTCCATCTTCTCCTTTTTCCATTCCACGGTTAACAAGCGCGTGAGACGAGACGACTCCGCGATCCACATTATTAGTAGCAAAAAAAAAAGGATGAAAAAAGAAAGGAGAAGGGCGACTTTGAAGGAAAAGAAGGCAACAACTTTGAGTGTGAAGACTCTAATCCCGTTCCATGCATCATGCAAGCCACGCGCGCAAGAGGAGAGGAGCACTCCACAAGCTTTCCGTTTCGTTAACCAACAGGCGCAGATCGGCAGATGTGGGGCCATACCGAAGCAGAAAGTTGATGCTTATATACCCGTGTTCTTCATTGAACTGTTTTTTCTTCTTCTCTCGAACGATTTATGAAAACGTTTGGAGCGTTCGTTTGCGTAGGACGCGATGTGGCCATGTGCAAGTTGCCTTGGTTTCGAAGTCCCTGTGGTGGAAAGTTGTAAGACCTGCTTCGAAGACCCTGTTGTACGCATTATTATGGCACAATGACTAGGAATTCTACTGTAGGATGCAAGACTTCGGCGTTCTGGAATTTTCGGTGGTTCGGTGATTTGCATGCACCATTGGAAGTACTGATTGCACTTGATGCGGTACCATTGGATGAAACAGCTTCAAACCACTGTGCTACTCGTAGTACTAGTACTAGACATCAATGGTTACTGGTACTGGTTCCATTATTCTGGTGCTCTTACATTTTCGGCTTGACCGAACCTCATAATTGCATTGCGACGGACGGAGTAGTAGTAGCCACCAACTGTTTGCTCACTTCTGCAAGCAAGCAACTGAGTTGTAAGAGCAACTCTAATGGGGCGACCCATTTCGTCCCTCCGTGTCTGTTTGGGTCAGCGTGGGTGGCGGCTCAACGCGGCCGACCCAAACTCAAATCGTGTCCGCCTGGCATCCGCGCCGACTCATTTCCCGCCCAAAATTGCTCCTGGAATGCGTCGGCGCAGGCGCGAAGCGGACGCGCCGCGCGTCTCCTCGCCGTCCGCCGCGTCCCCATCTGGCAACCACCCAACCGTCACCGGTCGTCTTATTTATGACGACCACCGACAGCGGGCCCACGTGTCAGCCAGTGGAAGCGTCCTTTTTTAATCATGCGTGCGGCGGGGTCGGCCTCATCCACTTCTCCCGTCCACATCTGGCTCCCCACTATTCCCTTTGCTTCCTCGCCGGCGACCGCAAACCCTAGCGCGCCCATGGGCCTCTTCGGCAGCAGCAATGCAAGGGCAAGGGCAAGGGCACCCCCGGCGCCTCGTCCTCCCGTGCTCCCCTTCCCCCTCCTCCTCCTCCGGGCGGCGCGCTTCCGCCTGGTCGCTCATGCGCTTTGCATCCGGGTGCACCAAGCGTGGTGGCACTGTGAGTACAGGCAGCCATTGCCGTACCCCGATGTCACGCTGCCGCACCGTTGGCATCTAGATCCGCAGCGGATCCCGGTGCCGCGGTTCCGCGTACCAATGAGCCGACGACGAGTGCGCGCGCGCGCCGCAAGCAGCTCACGCCGGAGCAGCGTCGGCTGCCAGAGTACGCCGCCGACTCGCCCTCGAACACGAGGAGCAACGGCGCTCGGGTGTCGACGCCGTCCCGCCGCCGTTCCCACCACCGCCCCCGCAGGTAGAGCCGGAGGACATGGAGGCGAGGCGGAGTACCAAGCCGCCCTCGAGGATGCCTGCGAAGACGCTACTGAGGCTAGCCGCCTCGAGGAGGACACACACTGGGATGGGCTGGAGCAAGCCCTTGCCCTGTCGGCGGCGGGGGACTCCGTCCACACCCCGCTCTTCGTGTCGCCACCGCCACCGTCGCCGCCCGTCCAGCCCAAGCCGGAGCCGGAGCCGGAGCCGACGTGTAAGCACTCCCCGCCTCCACCCACTTGGCCGGAGGAGGCCTACTCGTGGACGAGCCATCTGCATGCGAGTGGGTGGCCTCGCCCACTTCCGCCGCGACGCCGGAGGAGGAGGCGGCCCACCTCGAGCGATGGAAGGAGCACTGGCTCCGCTAGGAGCAGGCCGACGGCGAGGAGCAGATGCGCTACGAGGCCATGCTCCAACGCGATGCGGAGGCGCTCCAGCTCGAGGAGGAGGAGGAGGAACGTGCGCGGCTTGCCGCAATGCCGCCGCCCCAGCAGACGCCGGAGGGGGCTGCCCTAGCAGCGTACCAGGCGGCGTTCGGGTGGGCTGGCCCTGCTCCGGTCTTCATCCACCTCACCGATGACGGCGGCGTCGACGGCAAGGGCAAGAGCAAGGCCGACGACGTTTAGGGCAGCGTGCGGGACGGCAGCAGGCGGACGCAAACTTTTTTTAATGTTTTATTTAATGTTTATTAGATTTAGGTGGACTTTGGCCGGCGTTTGACCGGCCACTTTATGTTTAATTATGTTTATTTTGTGCAACTTGTTATTTTTTTTCCATGACGGCACGTTTGGGTCGGCCCGCCTATTGGGTGGTCAAGCCGACCCATTTTAAAATGCGGACGCGCACGTCCGCCTGGCGACCCAAACGGACAAAAAGCAAACAAAGCGTGCGTCCGTTTGGGTCGCCTGTTGGAGTTGCTCTAAAAGTCCTATAAAAAATACAGAGTTGCTAAAAGCCATGATTTCATTGGCCTGGTTGACCAACAGAGAGAATCTAAATGGCATTCACTAGTGGATTATCAAAGATTTTTATCAGCGTGCTTTACTGTCGCTTTACTTTCTAATACTCTCTCCGTAAACTAATATAAAACCGTTATTATTTTAATAATGTAAACGTTTTTATATTAGTTTACTGTCGCTTTACTTTCTAATACTCTTTCCGTAAACTAATATAAGAGCGTTATTATTTTAATAATCTAAACGCTTTTATATTAGTTTACAGAGTGAGTAGTAAAACGCTCTTATATTAGTTTACAGAGTGAGTAGTAGGTGGTTTGCACCGGCGCAATTGGTGCTGGCTGTCGTGAAAGCAGTGGCTCACAGCCCTCTGCTTGGAAGAGGAATAAATTCCCTCACAGTATCACCATCATTGATCGATAAGGAGGGGCATGTCATGATAAGCTTGGCAGAAAAAGGCAGAGACACAAACAGCCTCGTGCTCATGGGTTGACAATTGCTTTTGGTGATCAGAGAATTTAAGAAAAGAACCAGATACAGTTTACGATTTAGTCTAGTTGGACGAAATGGACGGTAAACCATACACTAGCAATCATGTGTCCTGGCCTTCTGCTATCATCGTGGAGCAACCAAAAAGATGCCAAGGACGACAAAGACCAAGTAATCGATGGTCCAGCACAGAACAGCAGTAAAACACCGGCCATACTACACGAGCACAGTTCCAATGAGACTGCTATTCGGCAAATTTTCGCTAAAGGTGCCATCCAACACAACCGTTTTACAATAACAAGTTTCACGTTTCATCTTTACAAGCTTAAGCTTCAGCACGAACACTGCATTGGCGACCCCCCATGTCGCCACCATCCACCCCTTCTGCGAGCTAGGTTAGCATGTATGCATGACTTGTGCGTCTGTATTGTTAGGGTTGCAACACAGCTCTGTTGATCAGAACAGGGTGTACATGGAGTATGAAAGGTCAACCTGTGCACTGTTCAGGCCTGGATCTGCGCTTCCATTAGTCCAGTTCTGGTAGAATGTATCATACCCACCAGGGGCCATGTAGCTATTGGCACCTCCATTCCAATATTCAGGCATCTGATTTGGTTTATTGCTTACGGACGGAAAAGTGCAGCAGCATCTCATGGGGTTTTGATCCCCACCCATGGACTGGGGCAAGCCACCAGGGTATGGAGGTAACTGACAGTGATTTGATGCACCGAAGCTGGGGCCAGGAACCTGTGGTGTGGGTCTCCATATGGTATCAGTGGAGCTGAGTGTGGAAGATATGCTCACACCACTACTTTGTTTGTGATCTCCATCATCTTCCAGGCACTCTGAGACCCAGCTAATGATGTCTGGTTGGTCTGTAACAGAGCATGAATCTTGTGCCGGGGCATCAGATGTAGAGCGAAGTGCAGAGCAAGTTGAGGAGCTCATTGATACAGACTTGCCTGAATCAGAAGACTTGCGAAGCTCGCTAAATCCAGGTGGACAAACTAATCTCTTTCTTCCTAGACTATCCTTGGCCAATATATCACTGACTGGTCTTGGTAGCCGAATCTTCTCTGCATGCTCAGATGGAATTTTAGCTCCTAACAAGGTCATTTCCCCATTGCACAAGCTGCGATCCCCTCCTTGTGGTGAAGATTGATGTTTGCCATCAGTGCACACAACTTGATTGCCGAGAATGCTACCACTTGCTACAGCTTTATTTGAAAGAGCTGCCTTTTGTTGATGTAAGATCTTTGATTGGTTTTCAGATGCCAACTTTCTGTGCAAATTTGAAAGCTTATCTGGCCCAGCTGATGTCTGTGACACACCATTAGAACTTGAAAGATTACGGAGCACGGTAGGAATGACGCTCGAACTCTCCAATGCAGTTGCACTGGCTGATACAGTGTTCACCATAGCCTGCATGTTCTTTTCTTGGACTGGATTATCCCTGGTATCTGAGCATGCATTCTTCTCCTCTGCTCTAACATGAGGTTTAACAACTGCTGAGGAAAGCTGGCTAGTTAAACTATTGGAAGGTTCCTCTGGTTTCTGGGAAACTCCCTTTACAGCCTGATATCTGGGAATTGCAGTTCTGTCATGGCCTTCATCTTTTGGCAAACCAAGTCTCCTGGAATTTGAAATCCAAGTAACTCCTGTAGCTTTAGGCCTTGTATCAGTAGATGATGTCGAACTAACTACTTGTCCTGCAGCTTTAGGCCTTGTATCAGTAGATGATGTCGAACTAACTACTTGTCCTACAGCTTTAGGCCTTGTATCAGTAGATGATGTCCAACTAACTACTTGTCCTGTAGCTTTAGGCCTTGTATCAGTAGATGATGTCCAACTAACTACTTGTCCTGCAGCTTTAGACCTTGTATCAGTAGATGATGTCCAACTAACTACTTGTCCTGCAGCTTTAGACCTTGTATCAGTAGATGATATCGAACTAATTACTTGTCCTGCAGCTTTAGACCTTGTATCAGTAGATGATATCGAACTGGATGCTTGTCCTGCAGCTTTAGATGATATCCAGCTACCTACTTGTCCTGTAACTTTAGACCTTGTATCAGTAGATGTCAACTCCCTGGTAAGCACAGTCAAGCGGCGAGCTGGTCCGCTAGATCCTTGTGAAACTATATTAGCATATTGTGGTTTTCTCCATGAAGTTTCAACTGTTCCACTTACTTTTGTGGCCATTTTCTTGGAATCTGAAATTCCATTTCCCAAATGCACAGATGTATTGGATTTGTCATCGCTGGAAGCCAACTGGTCCTTTGGTCTAAGTGGTGGTAATTCTTGAGATTTGGAGGCAACCTGTTTTTGCTGACTAAGTACGCTCTCATGATTATTCTGCTGATGAAGAGCTGTATTTACAATGGATGGCGGCTTGCCTGAATCTCTGTCAAAGGATCAAAGATGACCATCAGTAGAAGATACAACAGCAGGATCAAGAGCCAGCAAACAAAATAAATTACCGTGGAATTGCTGCTGGCAGGGTACCAGGATTATTATTGCAAACTCTGGGTACTAGTACATCATTGACGCAAATCTTCAAATGCAGGAAACACGATTAGCACAACGATGATGTCAACAATCAGCACATACCAAGCCCGAGTTTTCCATCACAGAAAAAATACAGATAATGGCATTGACAAGCATATCCCCATGAAACATTAGCTCAGATTGAATTATTTTCTTACTTTATCTTTGGAATTCCCACTACACATGGTAGTTCTTGAATTGCAGCCACTTGGAGAAGGTAAGGTAACTCCTGAACGCTGCTGGGGGCCCTTCATATTCATTCCCAGCAAATGCTGAATCCTTATCTCAGAAAAGAAAACAAAAGAAATATCTGAACCTCCTGCTTTTGATAATATATATGTATAATATTTAAGGAGCGTAAGTAAGCTACCAGTTTTTCTTTGACAGAACGTTATAACCTTAAAATATGATAACACTGATGGTCAATAACAAGCTAACAACAAAAGAAAATATAGCCACAAACTAATTGAATGTTACCAATTTTAGAAAAAGTTGTTATCATGACTGATACTAAGAAAATAAGACTGCACAGAGTATGGTCTTAGTACAGGTTGCGGAAGCTGCGGGTGCAACCACAATAAAAAAGGTTGACGCATAGAGTATGATCGTAGTACAGCTTTGCGAAAGTTGCAAGCGAATATTTAGTCAAACAAAGCTTTCACCAGTAAGCGCCAACAATAAAACAAGATTAATGAATGTAAATTAAATTCCATGTGCGCATTTTAAAAGGCTAGTAGCAATTTATACCTTGCACAAAACACACCAACATCATCTTTGGTACAAACATCTTCTGGTAGGGCTTTCTGGTGCACATACGAACAATTTGGCTTTTGGCAAACCTGAGGTAAGACATGGGAAATTTTAGCAATATACGAAAGGAGTCAGTAGTTGGAGGCGAGTGAAGGTTTATATGTAAGACACCTTATTGCTTAGCCATATATGACAATATCTTGTAACACCAAAGGTTGCCCTGCATGATGAACAGATAAAATATAAGGCATAGACTTCGTAGAGCACGAGATAGATGGTGTTTTATATTAAACCTGTGTAGTTAGTGACAGAAATTACTTTAAAGGTCTGCCATCCAAGATGTAACCATTAACCGCCTCTATGCACAGTACAGCTTCTTCTTCTCTCGAATATGTGACATATCTGCAAGGAGACATACAGAGAATTACGAAAAAGCCAGAAAAGAACAACTTATCGACTGAAATAAGTGTACTCCCTCCGATCCAAATTAATTGTCGCAGCTTAAGTACAATTTTGACAATTAATTTGGATCAGAGGGAGTAACCATTTTTTTGAATATTTTGAAAGAAAGAAAATATTGACTGAAATATAAGGTAAAACATTCAGCTCCTTATTTGGGTGGGGTGAGGTTACATTGGTGGTATCTATCTATTTCGGAATGACCATTAAAATAGGGTAACCAGCCTTACAATGTGTGATCTTATGTCACTAGGTGGGAGAATGTATGTTATCCAAAAAAGAGGTGGCAGAATGTGGGTTGGGTTAAATCATATGAAGTTGAATATGTCAGGCATGCTTCGTCTTTTCTAAAATGTGTAAGCGGCTTTTAGTGGCTGATATCCGTCTAGATCTGATCCCATGGCCAAGAATATTATCTATTTATTGAGTGGTTCTTGTTTGACTGACTTGTTCCCGGTGTTAAAGCGATATAATTTTCAATTGCAATTTCTACTTAACCAAAAAACTTACACACGGCCAGAGTCAGGAATCTGTTGGTTAGCTCCAATGTTGTCGATAATGATGTTCTCTATTTTTCCATATTGCCCAAGAAAACTCTTTTGCCTTAGAATCTGCATGAACAGCGAACAGTTAGTTTTTTTTTTCATATGCATTACAATAGATGTTTAATTATAAGTTAAGGTACTAAACAATCACACTTTTACAGCAGAAACCCATATTTACCTTTTCACTGGCAAACTCAGAAGGCATCCCAATAATATACACAAGCTTCCTCTGAATCACACGAACATTATCTGGATGATCTATTGGTTCTTCTGCCACTCTCAACTGATTCGTTGCCGATTTCTGCTTTTGAAGCTTCGTTTGTTCATGTTGCAAATTTGATTTGTCAGCACAAAGTTCCTTTAATCTGCAATTGTAAAACAGAAGCCCTAAGTCAGGCAACAATTGCCGCATTATATTGAGATAAAAAGAAGTCCCCTAAACTGGAACCTTGAGAAATATAAGGATGACAAAGGGAGAACCAGAAGGGAAAATATTGAATACGATATAAAAGGAGATTGTAGTGACAAAGTCATAAAACACATGCATTTGGTTGCTGATGCTAGTCCCCAAAATCCTATCCTTGTTGTAGATAGAACGGCATCCAGGGCACCTCCCGCCACACTCGTCCTTCTGGTCCATTTCCATTATATGATGCCAGCACCAAAGACATATCTACCAAAAATATAGATTATAAATACGTGTATTCCATTGATACACAAGTCCGCAAGAAGATGCACCATTTGAGTTGTTCGTCATGTGCCCATTGTATGAAATGAACGACAATACAAGCAGTACAACAAAAGCATACAGCAAGACAAAGAAGTGGCAGAGCAAACATTTAATTTGCAGAAGTATATAGATGAAATGATTGCATGAAAATTTGTTGCATTGTACAGTAGCATTAGCTGGCATCAAATAGCAGACACAACTCATATATTACATGTCGCGTGCAGTATTCATCTCTTGGCAGTTAGTAAGGACAGTTAGCTTAAACAAACTGGGAAAAACTTTCAATGCATTAGTTGATAATAGTCATGTTACTAGTACTATATCAAATTTCTGAAAACTGTGGTAGTACATTTAGTAAGTGATAAACAATGAATTCTGTTGGCCTTTCATTAAAAAACAGTCCTTAACACACTTGAAGGAGATGCCACCACAGATACTTTTGCTCAAATTTCAACATAATGAATATCAACAGAATAATCTTGAAGCAAATGAGATTTAAGATCAAGGACTGACTTATTTCGGTGTTTCAAGATATTTCACAAGCCCACATAGTGTAGCATGAGAGCAAGAAATATAAGTAGTACACTAGAATCAGATGAAATCAAACACTGAAACATGATTTCCAAGCAATGGATTTTTTTACCTCATATCCGCATTTACAAGGTTTCAGCTGTTTATCTGTCAAATCCATGGTCTCCATGCAAAGTGGGCATTTGTCTTTAGCTTGGGTACTCATGGTAGCTCAAGCCAGTACTTAAAGCAATAGGAGAACTGAAATAGGGAAAATAACTTCATTATCAATTAAACTAACAATATCCAAAAATATTGTACTATGCATCAGAAGTGTTGTTAAAAGAATTGTCAAGAGTGGCACACGGCACACACTCATGCTGTGATTTCTAAACTCCTGAGGCCCAAAATTAAGGTGAATCAAGCTACATAATCATCATGCATCTTGAAACCAAGCATGCACCGCATGTGTTGGCAATGAAAATTCGACCAAGAGCTTGCAAATTAATTCACATTCCCTCTACGGTCCATCCGGTTTCCTGACTGCCGCATTACCGAGAAGCCTGCTGACAATCACATCAACAAGCTAATCTAACCACAACAAATTGGGGGTCCAAATGCAAATCCCACACTCCCCAAGGTGCATGCAGAAAAATCACACCTAAATCAGAATCCTAGAGTCTAATAGCCTCTTAACCACACAGTCAGGTTCGAAAATTAAAGGAGGGAGGACCCATCTAAACATGAGATTAAGCAAAGTCGCCATCATTCCGTACGAAAACCCTAGGGTCAAAGGGGATTGCACGGACTCATCATTGATTACACCCCTAAAACCCCAACACCAGGACGCTAAAACTGCAAAAGGTTGAAGAAAAATTTCTGGGAGAAATCAAACTACGGGCACAGTAAATCCAGGTAGGATTAACTTGACAGCAGGTAAACCCGCAGCAGTTTTTCGACTAGAGGCGAGCCCCGACAGTACCCCCAAATGGTCAGACTGACAACCGCCCAAAACCGCCGATTAAAACATGCCACATTTCGTCGCGATCGGAAACCCGCCGCCGCCGCTCCAATCCAGCGCTGCTACCGGTCAACCTAAACAAAATCGCCGAAAAATCCCACAACATTCGGACCAAAACCTTCCCCAAACCCAAAGCCCTAGGAAATTCCCCATCGGACGCGCTTGGAAACACTAACCCCCGGCGCTCGGAAGCGACCAAATAGGCCGAAATAGAGCGCCAAATCAACCCGAAAACCCGGCGCCGAAAACCCCCACATTGCGACTGGCCCAAGCCCTAGCCAGACGAACTGAAGCATCGAGCGAGCGGGGGTCGCGATCGGAGATGGGGAGCGGCTGGAGCACTCACGGCGGGGGTGATCGGAGATGCGGGGCCGCGTCGGTCGCAGGCCCTTCCTTCCCACCTTCGTCGTCTGCCGCTCTGTACCTTCGCCTCCCTCTGCTCCCCTCTCTGCTGCGCCTGAAAGACGAAGAGCTTTGGCTTGTTTTTTTCTCTGTGGGAAAGGGGGTGGGGGATGCTGCTGGGGAAGTCTGGAAGGGGACCGAGTCTTATTTTTTTCTCTCCCCCGTCCGTCCAGATAGCAGCGGAGTCCTTAATTAGTGAACGTAGACCTACCCGAAGCGCAAGATACGCGCCGGGACGCGTCACGCCGACACGTGGGGCCGCCCCATACGCAGGGGCCAGTCACCGTCGCTCGCCACGTCCAACGTGGCTGACACGGCCGGTCAGGGCTTTCTTGCTCCCTCATCCCTGACCCTGACGCGGCCGTACGCTTGGACGATGCCCATTCCCATCACGCCATCGCCCCACATGGCCGGGCCCACGTGTCAGCCTGCGAGCTCCCATTGGTACGCACGCGTGGCCGCTCCCCCGCAGAGGTGCCTTGTCGTCTTTCCGGGGCGCGCTCGTATATCCACCGGGCGGAGGAGTAAACTTTCCGCACCGGCGCTTGGTAGTATACCCCGCTGGAAAAAGCCTGCGCGAGGATATGTGCGGCCCACCCGTCGGGGAGGCGGCGGGGGAAGGGTCGTCGGGCCGGGAATTCTGGGATCATTGGCCGCTTCATTGAAGGCTGTGGGATTCTCTCTTTTTTGTTTGTTTTGAGAATTGATGGCTGGGAGATATGCGAAGCGCGGTGGGTGGGGAAAGTGACTATCGGGAAGACGAGTTCGTGGTGCGACCCGTGATACCCGAATACCCCCCTTGGACGTGGCCCCGGTCGCGGGCTGGGACCGGGGGACTGGGTCCGTGTGGCCCCATCTGCAGGGGGGCAGAGAAACTGGAGTACTTTGGGTGCAGGAGCACGGGACCGCACCCGAGATTCACCGGGCACTTCTTGGAGCCGCATGCGTTTGTTGGATGAGCCACCTGTGGCTGCTCCTGTTCTTGGTGTGGTTTGAATGCTTGATTGATTCTACGGCACTGTGCGTTCTCCGGTTCGAGTATGGGCGTAAATGAGCTCCGATGGTTGCAGTGTCGGCGTGGCGCCGGCGACTGTCATGGGCCCGTGGTCACCGGACTATGCTTGCCGATGTTTTAGAGCCATACTAGTTAGTTGAGGTGATCAATTTTTAATTTGACTCATGATTTTGAATGGGTCACCAAGTTTTCAAGGAGCTCTCACATTTAAGTGAGATATTCAATTTTAGACTTCAATGATTTTGACTGGGTCAACGGTTTCTTAAATTTACTAACGCCAGTGTATCTAATTTTTTTACTTCCTTATAAATTCTGGATCAGACCTGGTATATCGAGGCTAATTGGTTTGATGCCAACATTTGGCATTGCCAATACTTGGCAAGCTAATAATTGACAATATAAAAAATTGGCAACTTCTTGTGAGGTTGGCAAGTAAAATTGGTAACCAACCAAGCACTAGCCATGCTAATTTTTGGCATCAAACCAATCATGCTCATCATTTGCAGTAAATTTATTAGATAGATACACTACATCTCCAATGGAAGAACACTAGGTTGGTGTGAAGAATATATTTGGATATCTTTTAGACACCAAAATTTTGGATTGTTTTATGAGAAAAATTAAAATATGATCATGGTTAAATATCGTGATGTTGTGCATATATCATATCCCCCTAATCCCGGATCACAAATTGGTTTTGTCTTCTTGAATGAAGGTACAACCTTCTCTTGGAAGTCGAGAAGACAAAGTTTAGTGGCTGCGTCCACTGATCTTCTGAATCGTTGATTTGTATGAAGCATCGTGCAAATGGCTTCACAGCATGATAAAGTTTTTTGAAAGTTCAAGTGGGATTTATTGGTGGGAATCACCCAACATTATGTATGACAGTAATGTTCTTTGTATTACAGAGATGCGGATAGGTTATAAAGAGCAACATTAGAACATGTATGGCTCCAAAAATATTATTCTACATGAGCTGAAGATAGCTGGAAGATAAATATCTTGCAAATAAAGTCATGCGATATTTTGATGAATTATTCACAAAGTCTTTACCAAGTTCTTCATTCCAGAAATATGTTAATGGAATTGGTATGTGATGGCTTTGATATTTGGAAGGTTCCAGGGGTGGGGGGTTACTCCTGAATGATAACAGGTTCAAGATCTTCGGATCTTTGATATTGCACTCTTTTTCTTTATGAGTTTTTTCTATATGCTTTCTCATAGGATGTTTTTAATGAGGCAATGGTAATACAAGCATTGTGATATGTCATTTTCTCATTATTTTCCCACTAGGTTTTTGAAAAGAGATTTTCATGTATATCTCCTCATTCCCATAGGGTTTTTGGACGAGCTTTTCAAGATGATGAGACTTACACAGACAACCTTAAATTAGGGGGGCGAGTGTTAAGATTTAATTAACAGAATGTTAATTAAGGATTGATCTTCGCTTATCCAGACAGACATGGGGTAACCGACGCATCCCTTCCCCTCTTGTATCTATCCGTCAAGACCTTTGAATGCATCCCCTCGCGAAGTATATATTGTACCATCATCATAAATAATAGAATGAATTACTATTTATTACCATTCATTCTTTATCAGTTTTGTTTGTTGATGGCTATGAGGGCTTTGCCCTAAGTCGCGGGTCTAGACGTGTTGTCGCCAATATCATGCATGGTAGCTATCCCCGATGTCTTTCCTCGTCACTCTTCTTTCCTTTCCAGCTCAATCTTAGTATTTTGCTCTGCTTTCTTGGCACTCCTGATTAATACAGAGATAGCTTTTTAACCATCACGCAACATTGTAACATTTATCTCTTGCTTTTAGCTTTCACATGTTATCTTGCAAAACAACATATGATGGTGCCAAGATGCCAAGGTTAGCCACTTGCCATAGCGCATGTGTAATTTGATGCCAAAAAATACTATAGCAACATCTGGCATTGTCATTTATCTCGCTGCTTAGAGCTCGTGGTCTCCCATGATTCTTATGTTTTAGTTGTTGGTGGTTTCGTAGGGGATTGCCCTACGCCACAGTCGAGATGTACCGTCACCAGTTGTAGACATAATAGACAACTCACTGCCCTTCCTTATCACCCTTTCCAGCTAAATATCAAAGAGTTTCCCAGCTTTTGGCGTTTCATGGAATCGATCATTATCATGATATTTAATGTGTTTACTTAGTATTCCCCGAGTCTAAAGATATGTTAATAATCCCTATTTTTTTGTTTGGAAATGTAGTACAAAACAAAATATTCATTGTACGATCACGATTCCAGGAACACTATGAACATGCATAACAGATTTAGATCGGATCGCTACCAACTCCGAGTTGTAGCGGAAGAAGAGTTGGTGTAGATCGTTGATGAAGTCCCTCAAACCGAAGACCGAAAGCATGACATCTCTATGGATTGCAGACGTACAAGATTCACAATCCGGCAACGCTTCGTCGTTCAGAGCTAATCGTCACTAGAAAATTAAAGGGAGACGAAGAGAACCACACTAGGCTTCTCTATTATGAGGATTAGAGAGAACTAGGTCTAGCTTTAATTAGATTAACTCTAAATTGAGAAACAGTAAAACTGAGCCACCTACGCCTTCTCATAATGATTTGACGCTCTTAACCGTCGGATCTGCTCATCCAACGCACTAGATCCCTTTGTCGTCCTGCTACACGTCGCCCACACCGCGATCGTCTCCGCTAGCCCAACGTTGATGGGCTGTTACATTTTTTTAGAAACACGTTGACGGGCTGCTGCTCCGGAGATTGATCAGGGCGCATTTTCCTGAATCGGGCCGATAAAACTGCGCGGCCCATATATTTCTACCCAGCCCTTTTGCGACAATGGGCGATGCCCTTCCACGTACGAGAGAGAGACCCATCAAAAAAATGTACGAGAGAGAGACATCGTCAACTAAAAAAACGAGGGAGAGAGAGATCGCTCCCGGCCGCTCGCCTGCCCATCTTCTCCTGTAACCGCTCCCGAAATCTAATTGACTCCGCTATAATCGCAAATCACGCAGATGCATTTCTCAATTTCTCCCCATTTCTAAATAATTTCTAAAATATTTCTGTTGACTCTTTTATTTACCAATTCGTAATAGCACAAATCAATGTGAAGAAGTTTTATGAGCGAATAACTTCAGGATCGTTTGAGCGATTGAAGGTCGCGGGGGTGGCACAGGCAAAGAAGCTGCTGCCAGTTATCTACGGAAACACGTGTCGGCTCACCGTTTGGGACAGATGTCATCCACTCATTGGACAGAAGGCGCCTATGATACGTCGACATGTGGCACGGCCCAATAGAGGCCCATTCCTGTGAAAAGGCCGGCCCGTTTGACATGGTCAAAAGGTGGCGGGCTGGCCGACGGAAAGCCTGTTAACGACATGTTCGCATATAGCCCATTTATAGCCCGCTAACCCAGGGCCCGTTACGACCTATCCGAATTAGGCCCAGTAGCGTCATCTGGGTCGTCCAATATGATTCCAGCCCATTTTAAGTTCTGGCCCATGTATGGCCCATGACGTCTTTCGGCCCAGATGAGGCCATTTGTAACTCTTGGCCCATTAGCGGCCCGTGGTGAAACTGGCCCGTAATGAACAGTGTATCACTTTATACCCATTAACGGCTCATTAATCCATTGGGCCGTTTGCAACCCATGTTATCTTTCGGCCTTCTCAGGGCCCATTTATTCTTGGGCTCATTTCCAGCATTCGGTTACTTACGACCCGTTACTGCCATTTTCTGCTTGTGGGTCAAATTCAGCCCGTGGTTACAGTCGGCCCGTTTGTGGCCCGTTAATACGTTAGGCTGTTTTCATAGTGTCATCAAATACGGCCTATTAACGACGGCCCGTTATGGTCGGCCCATGAACAGACGACTCCAACTCTAGCCCGTTTACGGCCATAATGCGTTCTGTTTTTGGCCCATGTTTGGCCAATCGACCATACGGCCCGTCTAAGGCCCATTGATGATATGGCCCGTAGAAGGCCCATTGTTTCTACGGCCCGTAGAAGGCCCATTGTTTCTACGGACCGTAGAAGGCCCATTGTTTCTATGGCCCGTAGGAAGCCCAATGTCACTACAGTAAATATGTAGCCCATGGCCTGTTAAAGGCGGAAACTACTATAGGTTTAGACCGCTAATGGCTCAAGATGATTATAGGCCCACGTTTTGGCCCATATGAGTAACGAGCCGCTCAAGACCCACAACACCGAGATCCACCAACCTTCCGCCTAAATTACAAAGATACCGACCAAAGAATGAACCTAGACTATACAACAAAGAAATTACGGCATATTAGGAATCAAAGTTCACTATCCGGTGATAATAAAGTGAAACATGACCGCGGATTACATACACTGGGCATCAAAGGTCGCCACCAGTGCATATAAACACGCCGACAAAAGAATATACAAAACTGAGAGCACTTCATAAGGCACTAGACCTGGCAAGCTCGGGCCCCCGCAAGCAACCGAACAAGCTGATGAGACCTCGGTTGTGTCAACGATAGATGCTTCATCCCTAGCTGTATGGCACCATAGTGCGCAAGGCGTCCCCGACATCTTCATTACATCTTTGACTTCAAGTCGAGCTGAGCCAAGCAAGCCTTTCCGCTTTAAGTTGAGATCAAGAAGTCGAACCGATTGAGGCAACGATCGCACAGAGGTTGTCTCACACCTACTCGTGAGTAGCTTCAACTCACTTTCTTCATCAAGACAGGACCTTGGGGTCATCTCGTTGTCCTCAAGATGGTTTGGCTCACTATCTTTCCTAAAGTTCTGCGACATAAGAGATACGACTCAAAGAGAAACAAGGAGACACGTAATGTGGTTTCACAATTATATAAGCAAATAAATGGATCTGTTCTGCATAAGGAACATGTTTTTACAACTACAATTTAAAACTAGTAGTTATTGCAAACATCCAATCAGATGTAAACATCAGTGGAGGAAATGATGTCTATCCAAATCTATACTAGAACAAAGTTTGAAGGCTTGAGAAGGATGAACTTACATTACATGTTAACACGGGCTGGACAAAGCCCTTCTCCATGTTGATGGAAAGATAATTCAATAAATTCCCCAAAGAAAATTCTTTATAAGCGTTGCCATTATTCTACATTTTGCAAAGAGTAAATATAGATCAAATAATATTGGAAGAAATAGAGGATAATGAAGCTCAGGTGCAGACTGATGATACATAATCAAATAGCAATTAATTAAGTACAGCGTTACAAGGCAAAAGGTACTGACAAGAGGAATGCAGACATCAACGTGTGTAGTGGCATTGGCTTTATTCAACATTTTGGTAAGAGTAAATGTAGATATGATAATTTGGAGAAAGTGGAGGGCAGGGCAGATAAGATGCAGAGTAATGCTAGACAATCAACTATCTCACGATGCATGTACAGTAATACCACCACCGTCCGTTATTAGTTGTCGCTCAAATGGATGTATCTAGCACTATTAAGTTCTAAATACATCCAATTGATCAACAATTAATTCGATACAGAGGGAGTACATGACAACAGGTACTTACATGAGCAATCCAAAACTTCATAACCATTATGTTCATTCTACATTTATCTAAGAGTAAATATAGATCTTATAATTTCAAGCAAAGGAAGGATAAAGAAGCGAACATTTACAGTGATGCTACATAATCAAACAACAATGAGTGTAAGTATGCTGACAAAGGGCAAGAGGTACTGACAAGAGCAATGCAGAGCCCAGTATTGTCGTGAGATCCTATGATCCTTTGAGCAAGGAGATTCATCTGAAATTAGTTTTCATACAAGAGAGAAGGTAAGGCACATGCATAAATTTAGGAGTTCAAATTTTGAATTGATATCATAGACAGTACCTGACGCTAGGATGTCAGCAGTTCTAATAAGGGTTTGGCCACTGGAGTAGGGGTAAAGTCTGTTACAGTTGGGCCTGTGTTTTCTGTGGCTGCCGATCTATCTAATTTAACAGGTATCACTACCTTTTCCAAATACCTAGTTTTTACTCCTTGAGGATCTGCAATCACACTCTTCCTTTTGGACATCTATTACGAAAGAACAACATTTGACTGAAAAAAGTAGTATGAAGACACATGGAATAGGTACAGAAAATGGATAGGTATGGCATATACTCATATATGATGCTTAAACTAAGCAGATGGTGTAACAAAGTAGAAGTAATGCAAGAGGTCAGATGCAAAATATGTGCGAACAATACAACCTTGCCAAGTTAGAGCATGCACCTTGATGGGTGAATAAGATAGGCCATCTGAAAGTGCAACTATCCCTGGGTGGTTTTGGTAATTCCTAACAACATATAGCTCATTGAGCTAATGCTATTTCAAGATAGATATTTCAGGAAACCTCAATGATTGGCATGGCATGGATTAGGAAGTGGACCCTTCAAAATGCTAAGGACAAAAGATTGGCTCAAGCTCAATGAACAAGACTCTACATTTTCTATTTTAGTGATCCAAGATCACATCGAGTCTATAGGAAAAGCCGATACTATTAAGAAGGGATGAGGTGTTGCTTAATGAGGTGCTTGCTCAAAATGCTTAGTGATATGCTCCAAAACCCTCCACTACTTTCTCATATTCACATATGTCCCAAACCACAAGTCCAACTCGGCCCCACCGAAATTTCATATCCGGAGCCACCGAGTTCAGTTGACATAGCCACTGCCAGAAACCCTAGTCTTTTCGGTCTCACCGATAGGGATCTCGGTCTCACCGAGATGGGATTGTAATCTCTCTGTTTCCCTTCATAACATTTTGGTCCAACCGCGATGAGCGATCGGTCCCACCGAGATTGCAATGCAAACTCTCTGTTTCTCTTTCGTAACGTTTCGGTCCCACCGAGATGAGCGAATCGGTCCCACCGAGTTTGCCTGACCAACTCTCTGTTAGTCTATTACCAAAAATCGGCCCCACCGAGTTTGTGTAATCGGTCTCACCGAGATTACGTTATGCCCTAACCCTAATGATATCAGTCCCACCGAGATTACGTTATGCCCTAACCCTAATGATATCCGCCAACCAATGTCTCAAGCCCAAATTATTAAGTCATAACCCCCTCAAATTAACTTATTAGTTTTAGTGTTGAGATTTCCGAATACTTCCAAGTTCCAGAGGCTCAAATTGTCCGTAACCGGGGACACGGCTAATCGATTAGATCTTTAACTCTGCAGAGGTTTGTGCACTTTACCCGCAAGAATCATTCCTCCTTTAAGTCTTCGCACTTCATGGTGTTTGAAGACGGACGAATGAAACAGGTCTTCCAAAGAGTTCTTCCGCTACTGCCGGTACCCATCCAATCCTACCGTTCTTCTACATCTCGTAGTACCGCCCAGCCAGCGCGTCACAACTAGGGTTGACCCAGCCAGAGCCCATAATGGCTTGCGGCTGCATTGTAAGCTTCCGGTCAATGGGGCATCCATCCGCCTCTTCGTGGCTGGGTGAAGCTTTCCGCAAGATGTCATGGCACTTCTCCATGCATCCCGCCAACCACCGGGTTCTCCAGGTGCCCACAACCGCCCTCCACCCAAAGAGTGAATTCAAGTCCATCTTGATCTTGAAGTTCATGGGGTTGTCATCACCATTGACTCTCACATCTTTCTTATGAATTTCACTCAACCAAACCCGTCTACGAGCATAGCAAAATAAACTACTTCGTCCCGGGGTCATGGTAACAAGGGGGTTGGTTCAACCTACCACATGATACTACTCAAGAACATAACTTCAAAATTTCAACTACTGCATGCATGGTGGGGTGGTATAATTCTAATGCAATAAAAATCATAGGTATTGAAAGTATGATCAATAACTTGCCTTGCTGATGATCTTCGTAAGCTAAGGAATCGTAGTAGCAAGCTTCGCACTCCGGAAACTCTACCGAGACAAACAATAATCACAATAAGCATATAGCATATCATCACTTAACACAATAGCATAGTAACATAACACACCAAAACAAACGAATCAAAAACCCAAAGGGAAACTCAAGAAATCCAACTCAAAGTTTTTCCTACTTCAAGCAACAACTAAAAATAGTTTTACATAACAAAAATTTTCTTAACATAACCTAAGCATGAGTTTTTATTAACTTAACAGAAAAGAATGCATTAATCAACTAGGAGCAAAAAGAATCAATTTAAAAGCTATTATAAAACTCCTATTAGGCCCAATTCAATTTCTATTAAGAAAAATAAAATAAAAGTTTTATTTATTAGAAATAAAAGTTCATGTCCTAAAGTGGCAGAAACTAACCTAGAATAATCAATCACATGTTAAAAATAAATTTATTTGCTAATTAAAATAATAGGAAAACAGTAGCAAGTTAATTAATTAAGAATAACATGATTCTGCTTAAAACTATTTTTTATTAATCCTAAAATGCCCAAATAAATTCCTACGGTTAGGCAATATCAAAACAAAGTTGGGACAAAAAGAATCATATAAAAATAATTTTCCTAACTCCTTTTATAACAGATTTACTAATCTGACTAAAATTAAAATAAAGCAATTCTAAATAATTTTAACATAGCTAATTATATTTTCTACAGAAACTATAAGAAATTTGCAAACCAACAAAAAAGAATCACTTAAAAATATTAAGTAGAATAAAAGATATGAATTTTTCAAATCTGAAACTATTCTGTTAAAACAGAAAAACGAAAATAAAGAAAATGGCTAAATGGGCCTAACTAACGATCACAGAATATAACTAAACGGCCCTAGGGTTAAACGAGTCGGCCGATCTAAATAAAAAACCCTAACTTAAATTAAACCGACTAAACCGAACGAACCGGTTTTAAATAAAGAACATATTCTTCTGGGGTTCTAATCCTAGCCGTAGGGATGGGATCGGACGGCGGGAGCGGTTCCGCGGCTTATCGAGTTCGACGACGGCGGCGGCTCGGTCGACGAAAAGTCCGTCTGCCTCCCGGTCGCCGGGAGGTCGGCGAGTGCTCCGCGGGTGCGGCGCGACGAGGGGAGCGCCTGTGGAGTCGGGTGAGCTCGGGAGGGCTAGGGCGCCACGGCGCAGGCAAATGGCGGCGGTGGTGTTCGCAACTCCGAAGCGCGTGGGGAGAGAGAGATCCGCGAGGGGCGAGGGGGGAATGGGGGAGGGGTTTATATAGGGCGCCTCGGCTTGGGCAGGGGTGAATCGAGGATCAAATCCGGATCCTTCGGGATCCGGCGAGCGGCGCGGGCGAGGTGGCATGGGCGAGGGGTTGACGACGGGTGGGGCCCGCCTGGCAGAGAGGGGGAGGTGCGGGCGTCGGTCGGCCGAGCGGAAGCGACCGGGCGCTGGGTGCGGTCGGCTCGCGTTGGGCCGGCACTGGTGCCTGTGGGCCTCACTGGTCGGGTCACTGGGTTGGCTGGGCCATTATTTGGCCGGCGCCTGGCATTTTTTTCTTTTTTCTATTTTAATTCTTTTTGAAAAATAAAAACAGAGAGAAATATAAATATTTATATAAGACATATATATATCAAAATGATCAGGGGAATATTCCCTATCATTTGAACATTTTTCCAGGGGCAAAATCCAAAGTTTATAAAAATTCATTTTTTCCAAATTTCAAATAAACTCAAGTTTGAATTTCAAAACTTTTGGCATTGTTTTCCTCTGATATTTTTGGAGTGTCATGTTTACTCCTCTCATACTTTTGCTCAAGTATTTATCAGGCATAGTTTTTGAAATGATTCCCACTTGCCAAAGTTTGAATTCAAATTCCAAAACTTCAAAACTTCTGAAACTCCAAATGGCACTCAAATTCAAACAGAATGCATAGATGCTTAGCTATAATTGTAAAACATTCCAAATAGGAAATTTGGGATGTTACAGACCTACCCACCTTAAGATGAATCTCGCCGAGATTCGGGTTGGCTAGCAAATAGGTGCGGATGGTCTCAAGAAGGTCTTCTTCAGCTCCCTGTGGCTTCTTCCTGAGTGATGACTCCACAAAGACCTTACAAAACTTGATGACCTTGTCATGGGTGACTCGCTCATAGCCTCGAGAATTCGGACGGGTTTCTCCTTATAAGTCGATCACCGTCGAGCTGTATGGCCTCTAGGGGCACCGTGTCTCTCAACGGAATATCGACCATGTCGGCATGACACTTCTTCACCGAGAAACATGGAAAACATCATGAACTCCGGACAATCCTTCCGCAATTCCAACTTGTAAGCAACTTCTCCACGACGCTCGAGAATTTTGTAGGGCCAATGAATCGGGTGCTAACTTTCCTTGACACCAAACCTCTTGATTCCACGAAGTGAGACACACGAAGATATGCTCGGTCTCCCGGTTCGTAAGTTACTTCCTTGCGCATCGTCGGCATAACTCTTCCGTCTCGACCGTGCTATCTTGAGTCTATCCCGAATCAGCTTGACTTTCTCTTCGAATCTCGATAAGATCGAACCAAAAGTGATCGATCTCCAACACCATCCCACAAAGAATGGTGTTCTACACCTCCTTCCGTATAGAGCTTCGAAGGGGCCATCTTCGATCGGATTGATAACTGTTGTTGTATGAAAACTCACGTATGGCAAATTATCATCCCAGCTAGACCCATAGTCTAGCACACAAGCTCTCAACATGTCCCCTGAATCTGGTTGACTCTCTCGCTCGGCCCATCTGTCTCATGGATGAAAAGTCAGATCAACTCCGCCTCGCACTCCAAAGTTTCATGCAACCGATTCCAAAACTTTGAGGTAAACCGTGTTCCTCTATCTCGACACGATACTCCTCGAACTCCATGCGCATATACGATCCTGGTCATGTATATCTTGGCCAACTTAGCACTGGTATAGGTAGTCTTCACGGAATGAAGTGAGCTACCTTGGTCAAACGATCAACCACTACCCAGATAGAATCATAACCTGAATGGGTTCTGGTAATCCCGTGATAAAATCCATTCCAAGTTTTTCCCATTTCCAATCGGAATCGGCAAAGGTTGAAGTAACCCCGCTGGCTTCGATGTTCTCGCCTTTACTGCTGACAAACATCGATATATCGCTATGTACTCGGCAATATCCTCTTCATACCGCCCACCGTAAACTTTCCTTCAGATCCGTGTACATCTTGGTGTTACCGGGTGAATCGAGTACGGTGAATCATGAGCCTCCTGAAGAATTAGCTTCCTGAGTTCGGGATCATTGGGCACATAAATACGATCCTCAAACCATATAGCTCCGTGCTCATCCTTACGGAATCCTTTAGCTTTTCCTTCATTCATCTTCTACTTTATCTCATCAATTTCCTTGTCCGACTTCTGAGCTTCACGAATCCTTTCGGCCAAAGTGGACTGAACTTCCAGAGTCGCAACAAATCCTCTCGAACTATCTCCAATGGAGATCTCGAGGTCATCGACTAACTCCTGGGTAATCCTCCTGCGCAGAAGAGTATTCACATAACTCTTACGGCTCAAAGCATCCGCTACAACATTAGCTTTCCTCGGTGATAATGCAATCTCATGTCATAGTCCTTGATTAACTCTAGCCATCTCCTCTCGCCGAGGTTCAACTCTTCTGCGTGAAAATATACTTCAAACTCTTGTGATCCGTAAACATCACAATGGTTTCCGGCGAGGAAATGTCTCCGTGTCTTGAGTGCATGCACTACGGCCGCTAACTCCAAATCATGTGTGGCATAATTCATCTCGTAGGTCGAGCTGTCCGGATGTATAAGCTACAACTTTCCTTCCCGCATGAGTACTCCTCCGAGTCCTTGACGAGAAGCGCCACAATAGACCCGTAATCCTTGTGTATGTCCGCAAAATCAAGATCGGGCTGTGACCAAACGCTTTCTTCAATTCCTGAAAACTCGCTTCACAATCCTTGGTCCAAATGTACTTGGCTTCCTTCTTCAACAGCTCACCATGGGTTTGGCAATCTTCGAGAAATTCTCAATGAACCTTCGATAATATCCTCGCGAGTCCGAGAAAATCTGCGGATCTCCTTGATCGAGGTGGGTGAATGCCAATCGGTGACCGATTCAACCTTGGCGGGTCAACTGCTATTCCTTCTCCTGAAATAACATGTCCGAGAAATCCAACTTCCTTCACCAAAATTCACATTTACTGAACTTGGCATACAACTGATGTTCTCAAGTTTCTCCGTAACTAGACGCAAATGTTCCTTATGCTCTTCCTCGCTCTTGGAGAAAATCAGATATCATCGATGAACACCACGACAAACTTGTCCAGATATTCCATAAATACCTTGTTCATCAAATTCATGAAGTATGCAGGAGCATTAGTCAATCCAAATGACATGACGGTATACTCATATAAACCATACCGGTAGTGAATGTTGTTTTGGGTATATCCTTTTCACGGATCTTCAATCGATGATACCGATCAAGATCGATCTTGAGAATACCTTGGCTCCAACGAGCTGATCAAACAGATCATTAATCATCGGCAGAGGGTACTTGTTCTGATGGTCACTTCGCTCAACTAACGATAATCCACAACCATTCTCAAGGTTCCATCCTTCTTCTCTACCAAAAGAACTGGGCTCCCATGGTGATGAGCTTGGCGAATATATCCCTTCTCCAATAGCTCATTAATTTGATTCTTGATCTCTTTCAATTCGCTCGTGGCATCCGATAGGGTCTCTTGGATATTGGGACCGTGCCGCAATAACTCAATCAGAAATTCAATGTCCCCGTCCGTGGCATTCTCGTAATTCCTCCTAAACACATTGGGAAAATCTTGCACCATCGGCACTTCCTCCCTAACAATTCCCGTGAGGGAATGCACCGATTCTTCATCCGCTATGCTCGGCTACATACTTGATCCTCTTCGCCCGGTGGTGAGCAGAATAGACTTCTGGGCACAATCTATGTTCCTTCAAACTTCGTCAACCAATCCATGCCTAGGATTACATCCAAGGTCCGGGTTTCCAATACTATGAGGTCTGGGAAATTTATGGTTCCCGATGTTGAGGGTTGCATGACAGCCTAAACTCGCCATCATTTCTCCTCCTGCGAATCGACGCCAAGGGGGCTCCTAAGGGTTTTAGTGGGCAACCCGCATTTTTCCACAACTACCCTTGATATGAATGAATGCGCTGCACCGTAATCAAAGAGTACCAATATCGAACGTGAATTCAATAAAACTTACCAACCACAAGGTTCCGGCTGATCATAGACGCCCTCCACGCCAATGTGGTTCACCCGAGCACGAGGGAAAGGGTTGGGCTTCTTCGCTGAGCTTCCATTGCCGCTTCCATTCCTCCGCTTGGCCTCCGGCAATCGGTGGCATAGTGCCCCGCCTTCCGCACTTGAAACAGTGATGTGGCTCAGATCCTTCGAGCCGGGCAGATTTATGCTGATTGCCATTGCCATTGCCCGACTTGTTGTCCTGGTTATGTTGTTCCCATTTCCTCCATGGTTATGGCCTCCATGGTTGTGATGGGTATGCCCTCCCGAGTATGGTACATAACGGGCTTCACGAGCTCCCGAGTTGTGTTTCCCCTGGTTGTACTTCCGCTATGCTTTCAATCTGCTATTGCTTGCCTTCAAGTATGGTGGCCTTGTCTACCAGCTCCCGGTAGTTGGCGAAGGTAGCCACCATAAGCTGCATGCCCAGCTCATCATTGAGTCCTCGAGAAACTTCTCCCTGCTTATGCATCGGTGGCCACATCATCCGGGGCATAGCGAGCTAGCTTATCGAACTCATCCACGCATCGCGCCACAAGACGGTTCCCGGGCGTAAGTTGCGGAACTCACGCTTCTTCAAACTCATGGCTCCAATTGAAACATGAGCGTGCGGAAGGCTCGCTGAACTGATCCCACGTGATGGCACCGATGGGATAAGTGGCGTGTAGTTCTCCCACCAAGAAGCTGCAGGTCCATCGTTGATGTGCGCAAAGCGCACCTTTCTCGCATCGATGCATCCAACAAAGGGTTAGCTCTTCTTCCGACCTTGCGGAGCCAATCATCGGCCACAATCGCCAAAGGTCGCTAGAGAACACCGCGGATTCAGCCTTAGGAATCGAGTCAAGTTGTCAACAGGGGTGGTGGCGGTGGATTGTTGTTGTTGTTGTTCGATTCGATGAGTATCCGCATGAGTGCATTCTCGCTGCCGGAGCTGTTGGGAAACGAGTAATTTCAAAAATTTCCTACGATCACGCAAGACCATGGTGATGGCATAGCAACGAGAGGGGAGAGGTCCGCCCACGCACTCGTGAGACCGAAAGCGAAGCGTTATAACAACGCTGTTGATGTAGTCGACGCGTCTTCACGATCCGACCGATCCAAGCACCGAACGACAAAGACCTCCGAAGTTCTCGCACACGCTCAGCTCGATGACAATCCCGGACCGATCCAGCAAAGTGTCGGGATGAGTTCCACAAGACGACGGCGCAGTGACGATGTTGATGCTCCATCGACGCAGGGCTTCGCTTAAGCTCCGCGACGATATGACTTCTCCGCAAGCAGGCTTCGCTTAAGCTCCGCGACGATATGACCAAGTGGAATATGGTGGAAGGGGCACCGACACGGCTAAGGAAAGATCCGAGATCAACTTGTGTGTCATGGGTGCCCCTGCCCCCAGATATAAAGGAGCCAAGGGGGTGCGGCCAGCCTTGGGAGGCGCTGCCGAGGAGTCCTACTCCCACCGAGTAGGACTCCCCCTTGTCCTAGTTGGAGTAGGATTGGGAGGGGAAGAGGAAGGCGCGCCGCCTCTCCTTGTCCTATTCGGACTAGAGGGGAGGGGGCGCAGCCCACCCGGCCGGCCCTTCCTCTTCTCCCTTGTGGCCCATGAAGGCCCATATACCCCGGGGTTCCGTAACCCCGGTGTTCCAGAACTCCTGCTTTCACTCGAACCCTTCCAAGTCCAAACATAGGCTTCCAATATATCAATCTTTATGTCTCGACCATTTCGAGACTCCTCGTCATGTCCGTGATCACATCCGGACTCCAAACAAACTTCGTGCATCAATACTTATAAACTCATAATGAACTGCCATCGAACGTTGTTGCGTGCGGACCCTACGGGTTCGAGAACTATGTAGACATGACCTAGAACCATTCTCGGTCAATAACCAATAGCGGAACCTGGATGCCCATATTGGTTCCTACATATTCTACGAAGATCTTTATCGGTCAAACCGCATAACGACATACGTTGTTCCTTTGTCATCGGTATGTTACTTACCCGAGATTCGATCGTCGGTATCCAATACCTAGTTCAATCTCGCTACGGTAAGTCTCTTTACTCGCTCCGTAATACATCATCTCACAACTAACTCATTAGTTGTAATGCTTGCAAGGCTTAAGTGATGTGTATTACCGAGAAGGCCTAGAGATACCTCTCCGACAATCGGAGTGACAAAACCTAATCTCAAATACGCCAACCCAACAAGTACCTTTGGAGACACCTGTAGTACTCCTTTATAATCACCCAGCTACGCTAGACGCTTGGTAGTACCAAAGTGTTCCTCCGTAAACGGAGTTGCATAATCTCATAGTTATAGGAACATGTATGGGTCATGAAGAAAGCATTAACATACTAAACGATCAAGTGTTAAGCTAACGGAATGGGTCATGTCAATCGATCATTCAACTAATGATGTGACCTTGTTAATCAAATAACAATACCTTGTTCATGGTTAGGAAACATAACCATCTTTGATTAACAAGCTAGTCAAGTAGAGGCATACTAGTGACACTCTGCTTGTCTATGTATTCACACATGTATTATGTTTCCGTTAATACAATTCTAGCATGAATAATAAACATTTATCATGATATAAGGAAATAAATAATAACTTTATTATTGCCTCTAGGGCATATTTCCTTCAGCCTCCCACTTGCACTAGAGTCAATAATCTAGATTACAAAGTAATGATCCTAACACCCATGGAGTCTTGGTGCTGATCATGTCTTGCTCGTGGAAGAGGCTTAGTCAACGGTCTGCAACATTCAGATCCGTATGTATTTTGCAAATCTCTATGTCTCCCACTTGGACTTGGTCCCAATGGAATTGAAGCGCCTCTTGATGTGCTTGGTCCTCTTGTGAAATCTGGATTCCTTTGCCAAGGCAATTGCACCAAGATTGTCATAGAAGATCTTCATCGGTCCCGATGCACTAGGTATGACACCTAGATCGGAAATGAACTCTTTCATCCAGACTCTTCATTTGCTGCTTCAAGCAGCTATGTACTCCGCTTCACATGTAGATCCCGCCACGACGCTTTGTTTAGAACTGCACCAACCGACAGCTCCACCGCTTAATAAAAACACGATCCGGTTTATGATTTAGAATCGTCCGGATCAGTGTCAAAGCTTGCATCGACGTAAACCATTTACGACTAGCTCTTTGTCACCTCCATATACGAGAAACATATCCTTAGTCCTTTTCGTATTTCAGATGTTCTTGACCGCTGTCCAAAGGATCCACTCGATTACTTTGGTACCTTCCCGCCAAGCTTACAGCTAAGCATACGCCAGTCCGGTACACAAGATTGCATACATGATAGAGCCTATGGCTGAAGCATAGGAACATCTTTCATTTTCTCTATCTTCTCATTGTGGTCGGGCATTGAGTCCGACTCAATCTTACACCTT
Organism: Aegilops longissima; assembly: GCA_021605205.1. Taxonomy (NCBI): domain Eukaryota; kingdom Viridiplantae; phylum Streptophyta; class Magnoliopsida; order Poales; family Poaceae; genus Aegilops; species Aegilops longissima. The sequence goes on along the minus strand of CM038678.1, from coordinate 163,445,335 downwards.
GCAACACGTAAAAACCTTTCTTTGCTCGATCCATTTTGAACTTTTTCAAAACTTTATCAAGGTATGTGCTTTGTGAAAGTCCAATTAAGCGCCTTGATCTATCTCTATAGATCTTGATGCCCAATATGTAAGCAGCTTCACCGAGGTCTTTCATTGAAAAACTTTTATTCAAGTATCCTTTATGCTATCCAGAATTCTATATCATTTCCAATTAATAATATGTCGCCCACATATAATATTAGAAATGCTACAGAGCTCCCACTCACTTTCTTGTAAATACAAAGCTTCTCCAAAAGTCTGACAAACCCATATGCTTTAATCACACTATCAAAGCGCTTATTCCAACTCCGAGAGGCTTGCACTGCACTATAAATTGATCGCTGGAGCTTGCACACTTTGTTAGTACCCTTTGGATCGACAAAACCTTCTCGTTGCATCATATACAACTCTTCTTCTAGAAATCCATTCAAGAATGCAGTTTTACATCCATTTGCCAAATTTCATAATCATGAAATGCGCAATTGCTAACATGATTCGGACAGACTTAAGCATCGCCACGGGTGAGAAAGTCTCATCGTAGTCAACCCTTGAACTTGTCGAAATCCTTTCGCAACAAGTCGAGCTTTGTAGACAGCTACATTACCATCAGCGCCGTCTTCTTCTTAAAGATCCATTTATTTTCAATGGCTTGCCGATCATCGGGCAAGTCAACCAAAGTCCATACTTTGTTCTCATACATGGATCCCATCTCAGATTTCATGGCTTCCAGCCATTTTGCGAATCTGGGCTCACCATCGCTTCTTCATAGTTTGTAGGTTCGCCATGGTCAAGTAACATGACTTCCGTAATAAGATTACCGTATCACTCGTGCGATTTCACTCGTTGACCTACGAAGTTCAAGAGTAACTTGATTTGAAGCTTCATGATCATCATCATTAGTTTCCTCACTAATTGGTGTAGTTGTCACAGAACCATTTCTTGTGATGAACTACTTTCCAATAAGGGAGCAGATATGCTTATCTCATCAAGTTCTACTTTCCTCCCACTCACTTCTTTCGAGAGAAACTCCTTCTAGAAAGGATCCGAATTTAGCAACGAAAATCTTGCCTTCAGATCTGTGATAGAAGGTGTACCCAACAGCTCCTTTGGGTATCCTATGAAGACACATTTTCCGATTTGGGTTCGAGCTTATCCGGTTGAAGTTTCTTTACATAAGCATCGCAGCCCCAAACTTTAAGAAACGACAACTTTGGTTTCTTGCCAAACCACAGTTCATAAGGCGCCGCCTCAACGGATTTTGACGGTGTCCTATTCAACGTGAATGCGCCCTCTCTAAAGCATAACCCCAAAACGATAGCGGTAAATCGGAAATAGACATCATAGATCGCACCATATCCAAGAAAGTACGACACGACGCTCGACACACCATTTCTCCGTGGTGTTCCGGTGGCGGAGTTGCTAAACTATTCCACATTGTTTCAAATGTAAACCAAACTCAGAACTCAAATATTCTCCTCCACGATCAGATCATAGAAACTTTATTTTCTTGTTACGATGATTTTCCACTTCACTCAAATTCTTTGAACTTTTCAAATGTTTCAGATTTGTGTTTCATTAAGTAGATATACCCATATCTGCTCAAATCATCTGTGAAGGTGAGAAAATAACGATACCCGCCAAGGCCTCAACATTCATTGACCACAAACATCAAGATGTATGATTTCCAACAAATCGCTTGCTCGCCCATAGTTCCGAGAACGGCGTTTTGGTCATCTTGCCCATGAGGCACGGTTCGCAAGTACCAAGTGATTCATAATCAAGTGATTCCGTAAGCCCATCAAGATGGAGTTTCTTCATGCTTTACAATCGATATGACCTAAACGGCAAAGCCACAAATAAGTTGCACTATCATTATCAACTCTGCATCTTTTGGCTTCAACATTATGAATATGTGTATCACTACTGCCGAGATTCAACAAGAATAGACCATTCTTCAAGGGTGCATGACCATAAAAGATATTACTCATATAAATAGAACAACCATTATTCTCTGATTTAATGAATAACCGCCTCGCATTAAACAAGATCCAGATATAATGTTCATGCTCAACGCCGCACCAAATAACAATTATTTAGGTCTAAAACTAATCCCAAGGTAGATGTAGAGGTAGCGCTCCGACCGCGATCACATCGACTTTGGAACCATTTCCAACGCCAAGATCGTCACCTCGCCCTTAGCCAATCTTCGCTAATCCGTAGTTCCTGCTTCGAGTTGCAAATATTAGCAATGTAACCAAGATCAAATACCTGTGTACTATCATGAGTATTAGTAAGGTACACATCAATAACATGTATATCACATATACCTTTGATCACCTTGCCATCCTTCTTATCCGCCAAATACTTGGGGCAGTTCCGCTCCAAAGGTTCAAATCGCTTGCAAAGAAAACACTCGCTTGTGCTTAGGTCCGCACTTGGGTTTTTCTCTTGATCAGCAACTTTCTTGCTGTTCTTTTGAAGTTTCCTTCTTCTTCCCTTTGCCCTTTTCTTGAAACTAGTGGTCTTACCGACCATCAACACTTGATGCTCTTTCTGATTTCTACCTCCGCAGCTTTTAGCATTGCGAAGAGCTCAGAATTGTCTTAGTCATCCCTTGCATATTATAGTTCATCACGAAGCTCTTGTAGCTTGGTGGCGTGATTGGAGAATTCTCAATGACACTATCATCCGGAAGATTAACTCCCAGCTGAATTAAGTGATTGTTATACCTGCACATTTTGAGTATGTGCTCACCGACGTAACTATTCTCCTCCATCTTGCAGCTATAGAACTTATTGGAGACTTCATATCTCTCAATCCGGCATTTGCTTGAAATATTAACTTCAACTCCGGAACATCTCATATGCTCCATGACGCTCAAAACGCCGTTGAAGACCCGGTTCTAAGCCGTAAAGCATGGCACATCGAACTATAGAGTAGTCATCACTCGCTTTGCCGACGCTCACAACTTCGCTCAAGATCTCGCAGCAGTTCGCTACCCAATGGTGCTTCCAGACGTAATTTTTCGTGCAGCAATGAGGATAATCCTCAAGTTACGGACCCATCCGTAATTGCTACCATCATCTTTCAACTTTGCTTTCAAGGAACGCATTAAAATTCAACGGAACAACAAAGACGAGCAATCTATCTACAAGAAACATAGACAAGCAAAATACTATCAGTACTAAGTTCATGATAAATTTAAGTTTAATTAATCATATTAAAACCTCCCACTTAGACAGACATCTCTCTAGTCATCTAAGTGATTACGTGATCCAAATCAACTAAACCATGTCCGATTATCACGTGAGATGGAGTAGTTTCAATGGTGAACATCACTATGTTGATCATATCTACTATATGATTCACGCCGACCTTTCGGTCTCGTGTTCCGAGGCCATATCTGTTATATGCTAGGCTCGCAAGTTTAACTCGAGTATTCCGCGGCGCAACTGTTTTGCACCCGCTGTATTTGAACGTAGAGCCTATCACACCCGATCATCACGCGGTGTCTCAAAGACGAAGAACTTTCGCAACGGTGCATACTGTGGAGAACACTTCTTGATAATTTTAGTGAGAGATCATCTTATAATGCTACCGCCAATCAAAGCAAGATAAGATGCATAAAGGATAAACATCACATGCAATCAATATAAGTGATATGATATGGTCATCATCATCTTGTGCTTGTGATTCCATCGCCAAGCACCGCCATGATCACCATCATCACCGGGCGCGACACCTTGATCTCCATCGTAGCATCGTTGTCGCCTCGCCAACTATTGCTTCTACGACTATCGCTACTCCTTAGTGATAAAGTAAAGCAATTACATGGCGCTTGCATTTCATACAATAAAGCGACAACCATATGGCTCTCGCCATTGTCGATAACTCGTTACAAAACATGATCATCTCATACAATAAAATATAGCATCACGCCTTGACCATATCACATCACAACATGCCCTGCAAAAACAAGTTAGACGCCCTCTACTTTGTTGTTGCAAGTTTTACGTGGCTGCTACGGGCTGAGCAAGAACCGTTTACCTACGCATCAAAACCACAACGATATTTCACAAATAGACTCCGCTTTAACCTTCTCAAGGACCGGGCGAGCTACACTCGATTCAACTAAAGTGAGAGAGACAGACACCCGCCGGTCACCTTTAAGCAACGAGTGCTCTGAGCGGTGAAACCAGTCTCGCGAAGCGCACGCTGTAATGTCGGTCCGGCCGCTTCATCTCACAATACCGCTGAACCAAAGTATGACATGCTGGTAGGCGTAGGACTTGTATCGCCCACAACTCACTTGTGTTCTACTCGCACATGACATCAACGCATAAAACCAGGCTCGATACCACCGCTGGGGAAACGAGTAATTTCAAAATTTTCTTACGATCACGCAAGACCATGGTGATGGCATAGCAACGAGAGGGAGAGTGTCCGCCCACGCACTCGTGAGACCGAAAGCGAAGCGCTATAACAACGCTGTTGATGTAGTCGACGCCTTCACGATCCGACCGATCCAAGCACCGAACGCACAGCACCTCCGAGTTCGCACACGCTGAGCTCGATGACAATCCCTGACCGATCCAGAAAGTGTCGGGATGAGTTCCACAAGACGACGGCGTGGGACGATGTTGATGCTCCACCGACGCAGGGCTTCGCTTAAGCTCCGCGACGATATGACTTCTCCGCGCAGGGCTTCGCTTAAGCTCCGCGACGATATGACCAAGTGGAATATGGTGGAAGGGGCACCGCACACGGCTAAGGAAAGATCCGTAGATCAACTTGTGTGTCATGGGTGCCCCTGCCCCAGATATAAAGGAGCCAAGGGGGTGCGCCAGCCTTGGGAGGCGCTGCCGAGGAGTCCTACTCCCACCGGAGTAGGACTCCCCTGTCCTAGTTGGAGTAGGATTGGGAGGGGAAGAGGGAAGGCGCCTCCTCTCCTGTCCTATTCGGACTAGAGGGGGGGGGGCGCAGCCCACCCGGCCGGCCCTTCCTCTTCTCCTTGTGGCCCATGAAGGCCCATATACCCCGGGGTTCCGTAACCCCCTGTTCCAGAACTTCTGCTTTCACTGAACCCTTCCAAGTCCAAACATAGGCTTCCAATATATCAATCTTTATGTCTCGACCATTTCGAGACTCCTCGTCATGTCCGTGATCACATCCGGACTCAACAAACTTCGTGCATCAATACTTATAAACTCATAATGAACTGCCATCGAACGTTGTTGCAAGGACCCTACGGGTTCGAGAACTATGTAGACATGACCTAGAACCATTCTCGGTCAATAACCAATAGCGAACCTGGATGCCCATATTGGTTCCTACATATTCTACGAAGATCTTTATCGGTCAAACCGCATAACGACATACGTTGTTCCTTTGTCATCGGTATGTTACTTACCCGAGATTCGATCGCTTGGTATCCAATACCTAGTTCAATCTCGCTACGTAAGTCTCTTTACTCGCTCCATAATACATCATCTCACAACTAACTCATTAGTTGTAATTTTGCAAGGCTTAAGTGATGTGTATTACCGAGAAGGCCTAGAGATACCTCTCCGACAATCGGAGTGACAAAACCTAATCTCAAATACGCCAACCCAACAAGTACCTTTGGAGACACCTGTAGTACTCCTTTATAATCACCCAGCACGCTAGACGCTTGGTAGTACCTAAAGTGTTCCTCCGTAAACGGAGTTGCATAATCTCATAGTTATAGGAACATGTATGGGTCATGAAGAAAGCATTAACATACTAAACGATCAAGTGTTAAGCTAACGGAATGGGTCATGTCAATCAGATCATTCAACTAATGATGTGACCTTGTTAATCAAATAACAATACCTTGTTCATGGTTAGGAAACATAACCATCTTTGATTAACAAGCTAGTCAAGTAGAGGCATACTAGTGACACTGCTTGTCTATGTATTCACACATGTATTATGTTTCCGTTAATACAATTCTAGCATGAATAATAAACATTTATCATGATATAAGGAAATAAATAATAACTTTATTATTGCCTCTAGGGCATATTTCCTTCAGAGCAGCTGGGTGAGCTCATGGAAAACCGTGTCACGCCTCGAGGCATCCGTGTTTTGGAGTGGATGAGAAAATTAGAATAGAACAATGGTCTAATGAGAAATAACACTACCCATATGAATGCATAATCATAAACACACCAATCATTTATTCATTCCACTCAAACATGGTTCAATCTCGACACAAAAAGCTCACGACTAATCGAAAATATCGGCCTAACTAATCGATTTAAAAAGTAAAATAACATGGTGGTCGACTAAAAGTCTTCATCAATAATCCTTGCGCCCTCCGTGCGATGTCCTCCGTGTGGCGTCCTCCGTCACGCGCCTCCTCTTGCGGCTTTCTAGTGGAACTCCTTCATAATCCTGATCGTTGCTCACGAGAGGTCCGTCATCTCCACTCGGAAAAAGGTCCTCTCCCAAGTCCATCTTTTCCTCTATTGCGCAAGCTTCATCGCCGTGTCGCCGACTCTCTCCATGAAGTCCGCGACTTCTTCCTCATGGTTAAGGAAGTCTCGCGTGCCTTCTCCTCCGCCCAGCTCACGGAACAATAGCCTCCTGTGTACCTTCGAAGTTACGGCGAAGTCCGGATCTCCCGCTTCCGAGGAGACACTCCAAGTCCTCGACATAAGAGAGAATGGAGTCGCCCTCCACGGTGACGGATGATATCTCCATTCCTTGATCTCGCGTGAAACCATGGCGAGGTCTGATGGATCGAGCTCGCCTCAGACTCTTCTCGAGATGTCCAAGGGCACGATAGATCGCCATGTCCTTCCGATGATCCAGCTTGAAGTCGGTGAACTCAAAGTCAATAGGCTCAGATGTCCTCCGAAGGTTCTCCTCGAATATGCACTTCAATCTCAGAGCGGTATCCGCTTAAGTGCATTGGTTGGCTTCCCGTGATCAAGGCGAGCAATCTTCAGCTTCTTCACCATCTCGACCAGCTTCTCGCCAAGGGCATCGCCTCATCGGGCCGGCAAAACTCCGTAGCAAACCGGGTGAACTCGACGGCCATCTAGAATGTTGAAAATCGGAGAGAAGTTAGAAATGAACAGGAGAATTACGGAATGATAAGGATATAAAGTAAATAGTCTCTTCCTATGGCTTTCCGATCCTAGGGGTTACGATCCTACGGTCAGCGTGCTCGATATTATCAGTAGATCGATTTTCAGACGATCATCATCATTAAGCGCTGAGTCATCATTTATCGAGTTTATCGAATATTCAAGACGCTGCAGCCGTGACTTGCCACCTTATTCAAAAGTCGATTTACACACGGCCGCAACGCCTTATGTTGCGTAGATTTATTCCGATCAGAGGAGGCTACGCCCGCCATGGCGATTGCCTTTGAAGTCTGGATGGACTCGCTTATTTCGCTTCACGCTCGCAGCTTTAGTAGTTTATTTTCATGAGTTGGCCTTTGGCCAATTTATTCTATTGTAATAAAGACTCTATATGAGAATCGTAATAAATCCGTGTGATTGAACTTTGATTATTTCATCGATGTACGTGAGTACCAACATGATCTTGGGATGGTATGCATACGTAGATTTGACCGATTTTGGGTCAGGTCGCTACAAAAATGCATATTCTTCGACATAACCCCGCCGTTTGGGCTATTGTATGTATTGGCTTGCAAGGTGAATTCTTCGATGGGAAAGAACCTAACCGTGAAGTTACCGCGGAAGAGTTGAAGATGCTACAATACAATGCTCAAGCTTGTGATATTCTTTTCAATGGATTGTGCCCCGAAGAATTCAACAAAATTAGCCGTCTTGAGAATGCAAAGGAAATTTGGGATACTTTGATTGATATGCACGAAGGTACCGACTCTATCAAGGAATCCAAATTGGATGTGCTTCAAAGTCAACTCGACAAGTTCAAAATGAAGGATGGTGAAGGTGTCGCCGAAATGTACTCTAGGTTTGCTCTCATCACAAATGAGATTGCCGGCTTAGGAAGTGAAGAGATGACCGACAAATTCATCATCAAGAAGATCCTAAGAGCCTTGGATGGAAAGTATGACACAGTGTGCACAATGATCCAAATGATGCCCAATTACAAAGATCTCAAGCCAACGGAAGTCATTGGAAGAATTGTTGCCCATGAGATGTCACTCAAGGATAAGGAAGAGCTTCACAACAAGTCTAGTGGTGCTTACAAAGCCTCGTGTGATGCTCCCACATCATCAAGTGAGAAACAAACCTTCAATGAAGAATTGAGACTAATGGTGAAGAACTTCAACAAGTTCTACAAGAGTAGAAGCAAAGAAAGAAGTTCCAAGTCAAGGTCCTACAATGACAAAAGATCTTCTAGTCGTGAGCGTAATTGCTACAATTGTGGAAGGCCCGGACACTACTCAAATGAGTGTACGACACCCTACAAAAGAAGAGAAGATTCTCCCAAAAGAAGAAGTAGAAGAGAAGAATCACCACCAAGAGAAAGGAGGAGTAGAGATGATCATTATGAACGAAGACCCTCTCGGAGAAGCAAGGACTCAGAAAGGAAGGAAAAGTCATCAAGGAGCTACAAAAAGAAGACATCAAGCTCATGTTGGTGAATGGTATCCGGCTCCGACTCCGACTATCACTCCGAAAGAAGTTATCACTCTGACTCCGAATATACTCAAGATGAAGGTGTTGCCGGTCTAGCACTTGTGTCAACCAACTCCTACGACATATTTGACTCACCAAATGAAGGAATTGGAAGATGATTCATGGCCAAAGGTCCAAAGGTAACACATCCCGAGTATGTTGATTTCAATAGTGATGAAGATGATTTGCTAGGTGATCATGATTTACTTGTTGACAACTCTAGTGATGAAACGTCAATTAATCATGGTAATCAAGATAAAACGAATGTTGATGATAAGAAGAAGATTGAGCGTCTAACTAAAGAACTAAACACTCTTAAGTTAACTCATGAAACTACCTTGGAAAATCATCGAGAACTTTTAAAGACTCATGATAAGCTGTGCTTTGAAAAGCTCAACCTTGAGCAAGAGCATGAGTTTTCAAAGGCAATCAATGATGATCTTCGCAAGAAAAGTTCTTCTTACATTGCCAAGCATTTACTCTTGTCTACTTACATGCCACAAGTTAAATCTAGCAACAAGAACAAGAAAGATGCTTCATCTAGTAGTAATGACAATCATTCTAAATCCAATTGTTGCTTCTAGTAATTCTCTTGATTCCACTAATGATTCTCTTAGCCAAGTTACACTTGAGCAAGAAAATAGCTTATTGAAGTGAATTATAGAGAAAGGTGTTTACAAGAGCCTTGCCGGAAGTAAGAAATTTGAGGAAACTGTGCGCAAGCAAGGAAGACACCGGAAGAACCAAGGTGTTGGTTTTGAATGAAAGTTCAATGCCAATGGAGTTGAGTGGGAAGAAGATCAATACCCCAAGACGAAGTTTGTTCCTCAACAAGAGAAGTATGATCCTACTTCTTTCAAAGGGACACAAGCTCAAGATGATCTTCCACCACAAGACCACAAGCAAAAAGGCAAGGACAAGCTTCAAGAGGAAATTGATGCATTTGAAGAAGCACCTAAGGCCTTGGTCAAGTGGGTTCCCAAGACTACATCAAGTTCTACTTCATCAAGTACAACTACAACTCCAAGGATTCCCATCAAGATGGTGTGGATCTAGAAGAAGAAGAACTAGAGAGTTCTTGAGGGTGACTCCGCCAACATACTTCACCCTTATCATTTTGGCAAGAACAAGTGCAAACAACTTCCATATCTTGCACTAGTTCAAGGAGTCACAAACCCTCTTGTTGGTAAGACAAGGGACAAGGTAACCTAATGCTTTCATGGACATCATCTTGTGTATGCATCACTCTATGTCTATGGATATCCTTGTTTGTTCCTTGCGGGACTAACCCGTGTAGGTATTGAAAGTGCAACTCACTCCAAAGGATTGCTCCAAATGATCTACATCAACATTGAGCATCTACATCTTCAACACCTACATGAAGTCATCATCGACAAAACCCAAGGTTAGTTCATCCCTCTAAGGGGGGATATCACATGTAGGGGGAGCTTTACTCTAATCAATTGAGTCAAAGCAACTCTAATGGTGTGAACACATCAATGCTTTATGTAAACGTGGTAACCCCACTTGAGCTTAAACGATGAGTATGACCTATGATCCAATGTTCTCATTTGACTCCTATGTCAATATACTCGTATATAGATGACCTAGTCATCGCCAAATTGCTTGATAGATGCTAGATTGTTTGTGCATGCTTTGTCACATATTTCATTTGCCATTTTATTGTGTGAGCATGTTGGTTGCATATTTCACTCATTCGAGGACATCCATTTGTTGTTTTGATTGTTTGGCTCTTTCTCTTTTGCCAAATGGATGGACAAGAATGCCTAAGAACTCCCTCTAGCTATCTATGCTCTTCTTGTCTCAAACTCTATTCATGCTACATCACAAAGTTTGATCAAGTCAGATTTGAACCACTCTGTGTGAGGAGCACTCGGAGTTCCCGATTCGTCATAGACTTAAACCTCCAAAACCTCTTTGTGCATCTCACTCTGACCGATTCATCCTTTTCGGTCCTACCGAGATCACTAAGTTGATCTAGGGTTTTCAATCTTGGTGCAACCGGTTAGAACTTTTCGGTCACACCGAGTTGCAGTAACTGCTTGCAGTTTTGCATCTCGGTACCACCGAGTCATTCCACTCGGTTACACTGACAGGGTCAGGTTATATATACCGACGGGCCAAATTTTGGAAATTTTTCCGAACCTCCTCGCCCACGCGTAACCTACTCTGCCTCTTCGGGTCTCCGGATCGTCCTCTCGTCGCTAGCGACCTCCCGCTGCTGGTCTCCGCCGCCGTCAACAGAAATCTTCATCGCCGATGCCGCCGTAGAAAGTTCGTCGCCGAACTAGGGTACAAACTTGACCTTTGTGCTAATCCCTAACTCTGATTCTTAGCACATTGCTTTGCCATGATCTTTGCCACGATTGAAATCATCCTGTCAAGCGAAAACGTCCCGTAGATTTTTTTTGATTTGAAAAGTTAGGGTTAGGTCTCCGCCGAATTCATCTCGGACCGACCAAGTTGTAGAAATCGGTCTCACGGATTTTGGCTTAGGCCAAAGCACACGCGTTTTCGGTCTGACCGAAAACTGCAAATCGGTGTGACTGAGTTTGATTCTTTGTGAAAACCTAGCAGTCTCGGTACCACCAAACTATGACTCGGTCTGACCGAGTTCTAGTTTAGGTTCCAAAAGCTGCTTCGGTATCACCGAGTTTACAAATCGATAGATCCGAAATGCTTTGTGTGAAGAACTAAAAATAAGTTTTTAAGTCATCCTTTTTGCAAAACTCATGTACTTTGTGATGCTCATCTACTCTACCTCATCTATTACCTATTGACAGGGTCTGCTGTCAGAGTATTTGCAGAGATGTCTGACCAAAGTGACAGCCAGAACAAGTCAGAAGAGCAGGTTCAGTTGAGTGAGGGCACTAGTCCCTCAGGCAGCTATGATGAAGGCAGCAGGAGCACTCCAAGCAATCTGCCAAAGGCTGCCACCAGGACAAGGAAGAAGAGGAATTCTGACTCTGAGGATGAAGATTATGTGGCTGTTGAGGATGAAGCCACTTCAAAGAAAAAGGTGTTGAAAAAGGAGTATGGCACATCTGCTGCAACAAAGCCTGGACTGAAAACAAAGGCTCCAGCAAGAAGAGTTCCAATGTCAAAAGCCAGAGCCTCCACTCAAGAAACAATGGAGTTCACTCTTGAACCCAAGGAAACTGGAGATGGCAAGAAGAGAAAAGAAAGGGTCAAGAAGCCATTGCCAGAGTTATTGGGAAGCCATCAATGATGAGAGATTCAGAAGAAGAGGAAGAGGAAGAGGATGCTGCACCAGCACCCAAAGCACAAAAGCTTATGGGAGATGCAATTAAATCAGGGGCTGCTCCATCAAAGCCCAAAGCTGCTCCCAAGGCTGCTGCTCCAGCTCCAAAGCCAAAACCCAAGAGAAGCACTAGGAACATACCTGCTAAAGAGAAGAACAAGGCCCCAGTGCCTCAAGCTGCTGAAGAAGAAGAAGATGATTTTGTTGTGTTGAGGAAGCTAAAGCCCAAGATCCCTGACCACACTGATGCACACCCAGTTGTAGAGAATATGAAAATCAGGAAGGATGCAGGATTGAGACTATGGAGAGAGTCTGATCCCTATGCTATCAGGAGAAGGACTGCTGTGGACTACACATTCCACACTAAGGAACATCAGGACTTCTATGAGACTATTCTGCTTGACAAGAAGCTCATTGTGTGTGACATGAGATGGGTTGACTGGGAGTTCATCAAGGAAAATGAAGATCACTTCCCTGGTGTGCTTGATAGCTTCAAGGCATGTGGAGTGGACACTTTTGTTGCCCAGAAGCTCACCAAGTGGAATGATGAGCTCATCATGCAATTCTACTCCACTGCACACTTCTATCCAGATGGAAGGATTGTATGGATGTCTGAAGGTACTAGGTACCAATCTACAGTTGATGAGTGGGCCAAGCTCATAAATGCTCTTGAGGAACATGAGGATGACTTGGACATTTATGCAGAGAAGAAAAAAGGCCACAACAGTATGGCCAACATGTACAAAGAGATCCCAGATGCTGCATTGGGTACGCATAAGTTTGGATCTGTCCATTACTTGTTGTCTGGACTGCCAACAATCAACTGGATCTTAAGGCACACACTGCTATCCAAGTCAGGTGATCACAAAATGATCAGAGGACATGCCATCAACTTGCTGCACATATTTGATGTCCCACAGAAGTTCAAAGTCATGAGCCTGATTGTTGAAACAATCAAGAGGACTGCAGCTGATCAGAAGAGAAGTTGTGGGTATGCCCCACACATTCAGGAGCTCATCAACTCAAAGATGGGCAAAGGCAAGTACATCTTGGATAAGGAGCACCTGCCCATCTATCCTGAATTTGAAGATAACATAGTAGTGATGAATGAGAATGAACCATCTTCAGCTCAAGCACATGAAAAGAGAGAGAAGGCTAAGGCAGAGAAGGCTGCAAAGATGCCAACTGTGGAAGAGGCATCTCAGGTATTCTTGAAGAGCAAGCAAGACCAGCTTGGATATCTGATCCAAACCACCCTGAGGATTGAGAAGGGCTTGTCCACCCTGACCAAGCACCAGGAGAGCTTGGAAAGTATTATTGAGACAAAATTCTATGACCTTGATGTCAAGGTAACAGAAATCCAAACTGCAGTTGAGCAACTTCAGGAGGAAGCAGAGGAGAAGAAGGGCAAGTCTACCACAGATGCTTTTGCCAGAGTGCCTAGAGGACAGAGATCTGCTGCAGTGCCAGTGACAGACACTAGAGCCACAGCATCAGCACCAGCAGCTACAGCTCCAGTTCCACCTCCAGCAGCTACTCCACTTGCTCCAGCTACTTCATCAGAAGCCTTCGTCCTTGGAGTTCTCTCAACACCTCCTACCGAAGATCAAGCCCGAGAGTCGTTTAGCACTATGCATTTTTGAACTTTTTGGTAACTTGTTGCCAAAGGGGGAGAAAAATGTATAGATCATAAGCTTCGAGAGAGAGAGTGTTGGTCTTTATCTCTCTTTGCACTTATTTGGTTTGGTTTGAAACTTTATTGTGTGCTTGTGATGCTACTTTATGTCCTTGTGAGATACTTGTTGATCATGTGTTTGATCATATGCTACCCTTAATGCTTGTTGGATGATATTATCTTTGTATCCTCTTATGATCATTCACTTTGCTTGGTGATGAGTGCATGTGTTTTAATTTCTATCATTTTGAGCGGTCCACCAAGATGTATGTGACATGGAAGAGTAACCCATGATCCTAATCGATTGTGCATTTGAATTCAAAAGCAAATTTTAAATAATGCACAAATTTAGGGGGAGCTCTTGCTCATCACATACTTCTCAAAGCGACGATGTTTTTCAGTTTTGTCATTTGTCGAAGCTTTGATCTATATGTTGTCATCAATTACCAAAAAGGGGGAGATTGAAAGTGCAACTATCCCTGGGTGGTTTTGGTAATTCCTAACAACATATAGCTCATTGAGCTAATGCTATTTCAAGATAGATATTTCAAGAAAGCTCAATGGTTGGCATGGCATGGATTAGGAAGTGGACCCTTCAAAATGCTGAGGACAAAAGATTAGCTCTAGCTCAATGCACAAGACTCTTCATTTTCTATTTTAGTGATCCAAGATCACATTGAGTCTATAGGAAAAGCCAATACTATTAAGAAGGGATGAGGTGTTGCTTAATGAGGTGCTTGCTCAAAATTCTTAGTGATATGCTCCAAAACCCTTCACTACTTTCTCATATCCACTTATGTCCCAAACCACAAGTCCAACTCGGCCCCACCGAAATTTCATATCCGAAGCCACTGAGTTCAGTTGATATAGCCACTGCCAGAAACCCTAGTCTTTTCGGTCTCACCGATAGGGATCTCGGTCTCACCGAGATGTGATTGTAATCTCTTTGTTTCCCTTCGTAATGTTTCGGTCCAACCGAGATGAGCGATCGGTCCCACCGAGATTGCAATGCAAACTCTCTGTTTCTCTTTCGTAACGTTTCGGTACACCGAGATGAGTGAATCGGTCCCACCGAGTTTGCCTGACCAACTCTCTGTTAGTCTATTACCAAAATCAGCCCCACCGAGTTTGTGTAATCAGTCTCACCGAGATTACGTTATGCCCTAATCCTAATGATATCGGTCCCACCGAGTTGACATGTCGGTCCCACCGAAACACCTAACGGTCACATTATGAACCAATTCGGTCTGGCCAAGTTCTCTGATTCGGTCCCACCGAGTTTGGTGATTTGTGTGTAACGGTTAGATTTTGTGTGGAGGCTATATATACCCCTCCACCCACTCTTCATTCGTGGAGAGAGCCATCAGAACATGCCTACACTTCCAATACCTATTTTCTGAGAGAGAACCACCTACACTTGTGTTGAGGTCAAGATATTCCATTCCAACGACATAAATCTTGATCTCTAGCCTTCCCCAAGTTGGTTTCCACTCAAATCTTCTTTCCACCAAATCCAATCCTATGAGAGAGAGTTGAGTGTTGGGGAGACTATTATTTGAAGCACAAGAGCAAGGAGTTCATCATCAACACACCATTTGTTACTTCTTGGAGAGTGGTGTCTCCTAGATTGGCTAGGTGTCACTTGGGAGCCTCCGACAAGATTGTGGAGTTGAACCAATGAGTTTGTAAGGGCAAGGAGATCGCCTACTTCGTGAAGATCTACCCTAGTGAGGCAAGTCCTTCCTGGGCGAAGGCCATGGTGGGATAGACAAGGTTGCTTCTTTGTGGACCCTTCGTGGGTGGAGCCCTCCGTGGACTCGCGCAACCATTACCCTTCGTGGGTTGAAGTCTCCATCAACATGGATGTACGATAGCACCACCTATCGGAACCACGGATAAAAAATCTCCGTGTCAACATTGCGTTTGCTCCCTCAAACTCCTCCCTTTACCTTCGTATGCAATTGTTTTACATTCCGCTGCTATACTCTTAGAATTGCATGTGTAGGTTGATTGCTTGACTTGTTCTAAGTTGCTAAAATCTGCCAAGAACTAAAATTGGGAAAAGGCTAGATTTTTATTTGGTCAAGTAGTCTAATCACCCCCCATCTAGACATACTTTCGATCCTACACCATCCTCCACCATGCCAAGTTTGTTAGCCAGTGGATCGTTCCGCAATATTCCTCTCGTGCGCCCATTCTCATATTCACTTTGGTAATGTTCAATACCTGACATGCATGAAAACATAAAAACAAGTGAGATTATCTTTGTAATGCAGAAGTGATTCTAATCCAATACTTCCTCCCTGTAAACCCCTTTGTGCTATCTCTGCAATTCTTCTAAGAGGTGCCATGCATGCTGTAATTTGGTGTGTGCATTAATATAATGTGGCCTACTACTCAAAATATGAAGCTCCAGAAGTGATGATACTTCGCAGATGACAACTTCAACAAACATATAGTAAAGAAGAACAAGTCGACCTGACCTGACAGATTCAAAATATACTAAGGGAGAATAACTCGACCTGACCTGTCGACCGCAAGAGAAGAGGATCATCTTAAAGAAGAGCAAAAGAGCAAGCAAATTGAAGATATTACAAGTCTTTCTATACAATGTCGGTTGGCCACCCATGATGAACCAGAGCGCACAGAGAAATACTATTCCTTCCGGTCTCTCCATATGTGGCTCACATGCATTTCGAAACTAAAGTAGGAACATTTAGCTGACCAATTAAACATCTCTCAGTTTTACTAATATCATATTTGAATTTGTACAACTAAGCTTTTTTAGCTTGATGGGTGGAGCAGTGCTATTACGACACGAACCATGTAGGCTGATCGTGGTCATCATAAAATGGGGAAACCGTAAGCATGATGAGTATAGTGTTGATAGTGGCAGTAGGATGGCAGATCTGAAGCTACAAACCACGCAAAGGGTAGTTAGCAACCGATATTTGCTTTGAAATAACAACTAAGATTTGGTATGAACAAGAAAGTACAGTCAACAAGTGACAAAGAAATGCAATTCATTGCCTCTATATGTCATGACATGCATTTGGAAACTCAAGTGGGACCTTTAGCTAACCAATTAAATGTGTCTGTTAACTAATATCATTATCATATCACAATCATATTTGAACAACTAAGCTTTGGAATTTTGAGTGTTGTGTTGTTTAGCTTGAAGGGTGGAGTAATGCTAGTATGACAGAAAGCACCTACGCAGATCATAGTAGAGTAGATAAAAGGGGAAACCCTAAGCATCAAGAGTAAAATAAGGAAAGTGGAACTAGCTGGACCAGTGGGTGGCGCACATGCTTTTCGGAACGAATATAGGAACATTAGGTGACCAATTAAACGTTCTCTGTTTTAGTAATATGAGCATCATATCAGATTCATATTTCAACACGTAAGCTTTGGAATTATGAGTGGCATGTTGTTTCGCTTGATAGGTTGAGGTCTTGAGGAGCAGTGCTAGCACGACACGAAGTAGGGAAGCACCTACGATGATGGTAGTGAATATAAAGGGGGGAAACCATAAGCTTTACGAGTATAGTGACCGTGACATGGCGGATCTGAAGGTGCAAACCGGACAAAGCTACTTTGCAACCAATGTTTGCATTCAACTAGCCACTACGATTTGGTACGGACAACAAAAGTACAGTAAACAATTTAAGATCTATTTTCCGGGTGAGATCAATAACTTAAGCACATATGGAAGAGTATCACCTCTCTTGCGACACCGTGTAGGCCCCTGCTGATACGTTGAGGGTGCTGCGGGTGCGATGGCTGTCGGCGGCGGGGAAGAAGACTTTAGATGGCAGACGACCGGGTTGGGGGATAAATCATGTTGCCGTGGACGAGGCGGTCGTAGGAGTGGCAACAACAAAGTGGACGACGACGCCGATGAAGCGAGATGACGCGATGAAAGGATCCTGGTCCGACGCCGTGGATGAGAGACGTCCATCTCTTGCAGTGGACGACAGGGTAGGGGTAGCGGCTCCGGCAAGGTGGAGGATAGGGTGGCGGACGGAGGAGGCTGGCCGCCGTGGGGAGGTTGTCATGGTGCCGACGGTGTATGAATGGGAAAATGGAGGGGGAGGGGGAGGGGGGATCTCAAACTTTGGG
Organism: Aegilops longissima; assembly: GCA_021605205.1. Taxonomy (NCBI): domain Eukaryota; kingdom Viridiplantae; phylum Streptophyta; class Magnoliopsida; order Poales; family Poaceae; genus Aegilops; species Aegilops longissima. The sequence continues at coordinate 163,427,571 of CM038678.1, read as the reverse complement.
ACGCGCTTGTTTGAAATGTGGGAAAGTTACGAACTTATCCCCCGTTTAAAATTCCGGACATCACGTCGGTTGGGGATAGGACGGTAATCTCGCATCTCCCAAATATTTGCCGGTAACGATTTCGGGCGAGGAGAGGGTGTTTTACCGCCCATGGTTGGCGCCCACGGTGTATGAACAGGGCTGACAGGTAGCGCGGTTGTGTCGCGTCTGAGGGAAGTTACACATCTGCCCCTATTTAAAATATTAGCCTACATCGATTTCGGACAAGGAGAGTTTGTTTTGCCGCCCACCGTGGATGAATGGGGAAATGGAGGGAGAGACACATGTCTTTCGGACGAGCTTGAATCAAATGTGTTTTGCCGCCCATGTTTGGCGCCCACCGTGTCTGAATGGGCTCAGAGGCCATCATGTCACGTCTGATTGAAGTTACTAGTCTACCCCTATCGACCGCAGTGTAAATCTGGTCGATAAGGATGTCAAGTGTCAGGGGTAGACAATAATTTCCATCTTGCAAACACTTGCTTCGGGCAGCCCACAAATGATAGTGGGTGTTTAGCCGTTTTGTTCAAAACATGGGAGAATTAGCATTCACGTTTGCCCTAGGCCCTGGCAACTAAATCCAAATCCAGTTTTTATTCGATTATGAATATCCACAGATAATTCTACGTTTTTTTATTTCTTCAAAACCACAACAAAGATTTATTCCACCTTTATATATGACTATGATTTAGAAATGCCGTGATCTTCAAATTCAGTAGGTTGGATACACTTTGAGTCAAACAGTTATTTCATCCAATACAATATGCTCACACGAAAAACAGTTCACCTTATGTCAATCATACAAGTACTGAGGATTACCTCGCCTAAAAAATTCGGATCATTACAACACATGGACAACATAGGGGGTCTTACAACATAATCCATTCAGAGACATGACAGAACATGCAAGTACAATAATCTAATGACAATTTCAACTGCTATCTAAAGAAGAACTGGATTACCCTGGCTTCAGATAGCGTATAAAGCAGACCTCCTCCGCCTTCAAATGCAACATTCTTACTTCCTCCAATTCTTGGTTTGCTTGCATAATGCGTGCAGCTAATTGCATAATTTCCAGCTTCAAGATCGAGATTACCTCATTCATGGAAGCCACACCATCTCTTTCTGCCTCTAGCAGAGCCTCAAGAACTATAATATCTGTGCTTAGATTGATCTCCGGCGGTGTTGCCTCTGAACTGCTACCATCTGGTATGTAGCGACCCGACCTCAGACGGTCAAGCCTCTGTGTTTCTGTGCCATCCCTGGATCAGTATGCTGGCACACACAGTACATCAATGTATATATCAAAGTGTAATCACATATATAAATAACGTAAAATGATATATACCTCTTAATACTCAGCGGAAACAAGTAATCGGGTGTGGAGTCCCATCAACGCCATCGGCAGGTTGAGTGTAGACCGTAACCCTGTATCGTAACTCTTACTCGTCGAGGAAATATCTGCAACATGATACGTTGCAGCCGTGTAGGTCAGTACATTGAATGTACCGGCAAGATCACAATAAGAGAAAAACAGATAATAAACTATACTATATGCAGTATGGCTTTGTGGCTCAGATTCGAGTTTTGTTTGCGTAAAAGCTGGTTTTATTTTCCCTACATCAAAGGAATAAATGAAGTCTGTACTATGGAGTTTTCTATCATGACATGGTTCCGCCAACCGATGTCTCATAGCCCAAAATCATCATAAGTTGCCCACAATTAAGTTATCAATCCGTGTTGAGAGTTCCAAATAGATCCAAGTCCAGAGGCTCAAATTGTCCGTAATCGGGACACGGCTAATCGATTAGGTTATAACCCTCTGCAGAGGTTTGTACACTTTACCCGCAAGATTCGATCCTCTCGTTACGCTCTCGCACTTCGTGGTGTTTGAGAACAAGATGACCAAACATGGTCTTCCAAAGAGTTCCTCGACCACCGTCCGCACTCAACCCATCCTACCGTAGTTCTACATCTGCTAGTACCGCCCCAGCCAGAGTCACAACTAAGGTCAACCAAGCCAGAGCCCATAATGACTTGCGGTTGCACAGTAAGCTTCCGGCATGAAGTATTCTTCCGTCTCTTTGAGTCTGGGTGAAGCTTTCCGCAAGATGTCATGGCGCTTCTCCATGCATCCCGCCAACCACTGGTTTCTCCAGGTGCCCACAACCGCCCTTCACCCAAGAGTGTGTATTGAATTCTTGTCTCGAGTCTTGAAGTCTTGAGGTCTTGAAGATGCAGTCCTTGCAGATTCCATCATGGAGTTGTCGCCATTGACGAGAGTCCTCCTTCTTCACACCACTCTCGAACACTCATACCAAACCCCGCCTACTACAGCGTAGCATTAGAATAAAATAACGCCCCGGCATGGTAACAGGGTGATGGGTTCCTACCTCATGCATACTACTCAACTACAAGAATTTCAATAACACTACCGAGGGGTGGTTGCAAAGGTGCCACTAAATGCAATAAAACATAGGTAAGAAAGCATGGTCAAAGTGAACTTGCTCGGTGATGTTGACGAAGAAGAATTATCGTTCTCAAGAAATAACTTGATAGACTACTCGTCACTCTCGATGAAATCTATATAACAAACATATCATTCACATAAGCACTCGCACTAACAATCAAAACAAAAGAGAGAGCGAATAAGAATCAAGGAACTTCAAATAAAACTAGGAGTCTTCTTCACAACATTCACAAAAATAGTTTTGTCTAACGGAAAATAAAACACTAAAATAACAGAGAATAAAATATAAATTTAGTTAAGACAAAATAAAGTATTTTTTCATAAAGCTATTTTGAAAGTATTTTCAATTGGGAGTTAAAACAGAGAAATCCATTGCAAGTTATTAGCTAACTTGAATTGATTTCACGATAACAAAATAAAAATAAATAAAAACTTGTTGAACACCTACTGTTTAACTAATAGAAACCAAACATAAACTTTCTGAAATATAAAATAAAATAATTTAAAACAACTATAGAAAAGAAGTAGCTATAATTCAATAGAACTAAAACAGAATTTGTTTTACATGAAACAATAAGCTAAAATACTCAAACAATTTTGAAGTTTTTACCACTGGTAAATATGATCACTAGTGATCAGTAGAAAAAGAATCAAATAAAATCTATTTTTAAACTCCCGAATAAGCAAAACAAGCTTTAATTCAAATCTGATCTAACTCAATTTTTATAAATCCAAACATAGACAAATTATATATTTTGGAAACTACAAGAAAATTGTGATCTAATGCAAAAGAATCAGCATCATTGGACTTCTAGATCAAAAGTTATAAGCTAAACAAGAACGGAACTAAATCTGTTACGGAAATAAATCTGAAAACGAAAACGGAGTTACCTGACGTGAGGCAGAGATGGCAGGAAGGAGACGGCGATGTGGAGGGCTGCTCGGCGAGGGGGCGAGGTCGCCGCGAGGTGGGGTGGCGGAGGAGGGGTCGGCGCTGGGGAGGTGGCGCTGGGCGATGGGAGGTTCCAAGAGCTCTGGTGAGCGTTCTAGGCAGGAAAAGGAGGACGGTGGCGAGAAGGCTACGGGCAGGAGGGCGTGGTGATGGGAAAAATGGAACGAGGAGAGGGAGGGGTTTTATAGGCGGTCTCGGGAGGCGCTGGGATGGAAAGACGAGGGAGATCGGGAAGGTGGAGATTTCTGTCTCCATGGACATGGAAAGCTTCTGAACGTGAGAGGAAACAGAGGAAGGAGATGATCTCTTGTTGGGCTAGAATAGGAAAGTGCTTAATGGGCCAGCAGGTTTTTCCTAATAAAATGATTCCATTCCTATTTTTAAAATTAGGAAACTAAAACAATAAAAAGGAAATCAAATCAATTCGAATAAAGAGTTTTTATATACTAAAATTATCGAAAAATAAAATGTAGATGATGAGCATTATTCCACGGCCAAAAATAAAAACCTAAAAAATGTTTTTAGAAAATCCCTAAAGGCTTTATTTCTTTTTGCAAATAATTTTAAATAAAACTTTGGTTTTTCTTGGCTCAATATTTTCAAAATGCCCCTGATTTTGGAGGGTCATTTTCCTCCGCTCTTTCTTGCTTGCAAGAATTTATTTTTTGGGGTATTTCTCGGGGAAGAAAAATAGAGAAACAAGTGCAAATATTTGAAAGAATTAAATTGCAAAACTCCGTTCAAATTCTTCATAGTTGAAGAAGTCATGTCATCTTCTCTCATTGATTTTAATAGGATGAATTTGAATTTACCGGAGAAGGGGAAAGTCATTTTATTCCCTCTCTTTCAAAAGTTTTTGAAAAGGTTCAAATTTCACTCAAGTTTAATTCACTCAAGCAAACAAACAAACAATTCAATTAATTATATTAACATTCCAAAATTTGGGATGTTACAAACCTACCATTACTTAAAATGAATCTCGTCCTCTAGATTCAAGAGGCTAGCAAGAAAAGGTTAGGGTTGGGGTCTTCTAGCAAATGTCTTGGTCGAAGGTCGGGGTGCTACCACACTTAAAAACAAGGTCATGGTTCCAATAAACTCAGATATTTCCTCTGGAGGGCTGACAATGTATGTCTCTTCACATATCTTACAATAGCTCCTTCATTAAAGCTCTTCTGTCAGAAGCATAGAGTTTTCCTCAAAAGCTTGGGTCGGTTCGTCAAAGTTGAAGTTCGTCCGAGACTGGATCTTCTTAGCTGATGGGTCTGTGTCCATTCTAAACTACTATCGAAACACTCATGGTGGTCTACAATTTATGGTTTTCTCCTGCAGAAAACGGTCTAGGTGGAACCTCACCGTATAGCCTACGATTGGCATCAGTTGCCTGTAAAGGGATTCCATCGTCCTACCATTCTATGGTTTTAGGGCTTATAGCGTTGACACTCTTCAAAGGTTTTTCAAGGCTCTCTGATTTTCCATCAACATATGATAGTTCATGATAGAAGTCTTCGGTATGGGGGCCAATCCATCCCGTACTTGAATCATTACCACATACGTAAACAGTGAATCACGATTCTAACACTTGGGCATACTCACAAGCATTGCAGAATTTCTCTTGTCCTCGAATTGGGTTCGAGTAAATCCATGGTTTCGCAAGCCAAACAAAACATCTATCGTTACTTCACCACTCTTAGGTTTTTGCGTAATCTCCTACGTAAACGTATGCTGATTGGACTGCTAATTCCTCCAATTTATTCCTTTATCAAGGTTATACCAGCTTCCTTTCAAAATCCTCGGCCTGTGGGTTATGGCCCACTTCAACACTAGTGCAGCTTTAACTCATCCTTGGAGTAACTCTCTTGTTACACCTCCTTAAATCCAGAGTACTGCTTTCTTCATACCATCATATCAAAACAAAACTCCAACTTATTTTGTCCAGCTTCCTTCTATGGCCGTCATGAATAACACGCTTTTTCTTCATTGATCCTGTGGCTTTATAGAGTACTATGACCAAAAGAAGTGCACAAGTTTATCCATAAAATCTCATTATTCTCATATCAATCTTTCATTACATCCTTAATCATTTTTTTTGTGAATCCAAATTCCAAAAAGTACTTGTTACAAATGCTGCCACCCACATGATTTGGTATGGTCAGACATTACTTCCACTTTATTTATTTATCCTCCTCGAGGATTCTTCATCCCACTCGAATTGTGCGACATGAGCCTTGAAATCTTCAATCTTCTGTTTCATCATGGTGGTCTTGAGCTTCACCTTCATCATCTCTGCATGCACTTCGCTTAGGTATTCCCGGTATAACGGAGTCTTGCTTCAAGTATTTCTCCGATCCGCGATGGCTTCCATGGCTGCTTCACTAACGGCATCGAAGAAAGTTGCTTGTGGCACACGTGAGATGAAAAGTAATGCCCCATCCTCTTTGGGCAAACTCCTTTCAAACGGTGGAGGTGTACCTCCACATACCAAAGTTCCACTCCCTTTGCATGAAGGGTAGCCTTTGTAGACCGCATCTCCTTCAAGGTGAATATGCTTCATCATGTCCTTCAGATCTTCGGTAATCATGATCACTTGTCGTGGTCATGATGGTTTCCGGACCTTTAAGGAAAGACTCGAAGGGTCGTCATCTGCAGTTGTATAACAAAAGTGGTGCTCGTAATGAGGTACATATCTCCGGCACACATTCATATCATCCAAACAGACTTCAAACTCAATTTCCAATTTCCTGTTTATGCATCACAACTCACCTTCTTCCATGTTCATCCAGAATATTAATTTCCGAGATAAAATATGACAACTCCTTAAAGCTTTTCAGCATGTGACATTACAACTTTATTGAGTCATGAACTATTACAATCTCGAGAAATCATAACTCAACTCATTGAGCTCATGAAAAGGAAATTGCTTTCTACTACTCTTATTATCCATATCAAAATTCCAACTACTCAACTCCAGCTTTCATCTTGTCGGGACATTTAATAGCATAATGTCCTGCCTCCTTGCAGCGAAAACAAATGACTTCCGACATGTCTCGGGCTTCTTTGTGATTATGCGGCTCCTTGGATTCTTGGCTTTTTTACGGCATTTACTAGCGTAATGACCTAAATCCTTGCACCGTAACAGGTGATATGACTCAAGTCCTTCTCTGCAAAAATTTTGTTGCTCTCGGTTGCCTTCCTTTTCTCTTCCCGGATTTCTCTGTAATGATCGAGTTTCTATCTCCGGGGTCAAACTTCACTTTCATTGCCGGAAATATCCTGGATACTCCTTTCTTCCCTTGGGGCGACTTGTGAAAATGTCCTTCTTCTCCACATGAATAGCAGGCATTGGAGTAAAATCTGTTGAGGCCTTCTCCATCAAGGTCTTCAACACTTTTATTCATCACTGGTTCTTTCATAACTTCTCGGAGAGCTTCTTTCATTCTTTCTTCCTGGTTCGGAATAGTTTGTTGCACCGTGGAGTAAATGTGACACTGCACCGGGTAGTGGGTGGTTCCTTCACACAGGAAGCAAGTCACCTGGCTAGTTGGGCATTCCTCAGCTGGGTGTTTCTCCTCACAATGAGGGCATCCATCTTTGTGTTCCTCCCGGTGTGTCCTATTTCTCCGCAAATCTTGCGAGCACAAGGTTTACTTCTTGGTGCATCATTGTGCTTCCGGATAAGACATGATTTCAACAGGTCTTCTTGAATTCCTCCCAAGTTCTTGCTCCATTAAATCCTGTATGGCTTGATGCATGTTCCACTGGTTGCAAGACTTTCAGAAAGTATCAAGAGCATATTGAACCTCATACTTCCTCGAAACCAAATTGCTCCCGAAGTGATTTTCCATGTTCTGCATCCATAGCTCTGTCTCGGGCTGAGTCTTCGGTCCAGAGAATATCAGTCCAACTTCATTCATCGTCTATGGGGTTCAAGGGTTTTAGGGTGAGATGAGAGAGATGGGGAGGGATATACACACAATACAACCAATAGTTTTTGAAGAAACAAGTTTTATTTTGGGGCTGTCGGAAAACATCAAACAAATGACAGCTCACAAATCATCGCATCTAACGTAGGTGTATAGCAGGGGTTTGGTCTTCTAAAGGTCAAATAATTCTTCAGATCCTTCAAGTCTTCGGAGTCTTCAACTGTTGTAGCTCCTAATACATGGTGAAATCCTCTTTACTCAAGGGGTCATCGGTTCTCCGATACCTTGTCCTTCTTGGAATGGCTTCATTGATTCTTCATGTGATCAAAAAAGGGGAAGGGTATATTCTAACTATTTGAGGTGAGAGTGTCAATCAAGAGATGAGAAGTAAGAGTCTTTTGAAAATAAAGTTTTTTGTGAGACATCCTGTCCTAGGGGCTTTCCGATTTCTAGGGTCACGCCCTCACACCAACATGTGCTCGATACCATATTCAGAGCGACCCGACCTCGACGGTCAAGCCTTCGTGTTTCGTGCCATCCTCGATCAAGATCTTTGGCACACACAAGACATCAATGTATATATCAAAGTGTAATCACATATATAAATAACGAAAATGATATATACCTCTTAATACTTAGCGGAAACAAGTAATCGGTGTGGAGTCCCATCAACGCCATCGGCAGGTTGAGTGTAGACCGTAACCTGTATCGTAACTCTTACTGTCGAGGAAATATCTGCAACATGATACGTTGCAGCCGTGTAGGTCAAGACATTGAATGTACCGCAAGATCACAATAAGAGAAAACAGATAATAAACTATACTATATGCAATATGGCTTTGTGGCTCAGATTCGAGTTTTGTTTGCGTAAAAGCTGGTTTTATTTTTCCCTACATCAAAGGAATAAATGAAGTCTGTACTATGGAGTTTTCTATCATGACATGGTTCCGCCAACCGATGTCTCATAGCCCAAAATCATCATAAGTTGCCCACAATTAAGTTATCAATCCGTGTTGAGAGTTCCAAATAGATCCAAGTCCAGAGGCTCAAATTGTCCGTGAATCGGGACACGGCTAATCGATTAGGTTATAACCTCTGCAGAGGTTTGTACACTTTACCCGCAAGATTCGATCCTCTCGTTACGTTCTCGCACTTCGTGGTGTTTGAGAACAAGATGACCAAACATGGTCTTCCAAAGAGTTCCTCGACCACCGTCCGGTACTCAACCCATCCTACCGTAGTTCTACATCTGCTAGTACCGCCCCAGCCAGAGTCACAACTAAGGTCAACCAAGCCGAGCCCATAATGACTTGCGGTTGCACGTAAGCTTCCGGCATGAAGTATTCTTCCGTCTCTTTGAGTCTGGGTGAAGCTTTCCGCAAGATGTCATGGCGCTTCTCCATGCATCCCGCCAACCACTGGTTTCTCCAGGTGCCCACAACCGCCCTTCACCCAAAGAGTGTGTATTGAATTCTTGTCTCGAGTCTTGAAGTCTTGAGGTCTTGAAGATGCAGTCCTTGCAGATTCCATCATGGAGTTGTCGCCATTGACGAGAGTCCTCCTTCTTCACACCACTCGAACACTCATACCAAACCCCGCCTACTACAGCGTAGCATTAGAATAAAATAACGCCCGGGCATGGTAACAGGGTGATGGGTTCCTACCTCATGCATACTACTCAACTACAAGAATTTCAATAACACTCTTGAGGGGTGGTTGCAAAGGTGCCACTAAATGCAATAAAACATAGGTAAGAAAGCATGGTCAAAGTGAACTTGCTCGGTGATGTTGACGAAGAAGAATTATCGTTCTCAAGAAATAACTTGATAGACTACTCGTCACTCTCGATGAAATCTATATAACAAACATATCATTCACATAAGCACTCGCACTAACAATCAAAACAAAAGAGAGAGCGAATAAGAATCCGAAGGAACTTCAAATAAAACTAGGAGTCTTCTTCACAACATTCACAAAAATAGTTTTGTCTAACGGAAAATAAAACACTAAAATAACAGAGAATAAAATATAAATTTAGTTAAGACAAAATAAAGTATTTTTTTCATAAAGCTATTTTGAAAGTATTTTCAATTGGGAGTTAAAACAGTAGAGAAATCCATTGCAAGTTATTAGCGAACTTGAATTGATTTCACGATAACAAAATAAAAATAAATAAAAACTTGTTGAACACCTACTGTTTAACTAATAGAAACCAAACATAAACTTTCTGAAATATAAAATAAAATAATTTAAAACAACTATAGAAAAGAAGTAGCTATAATTGAATAGAACTAAAACAGAATTTGTTTTACATGAAACAATAAGCTAAAATACTCAAACAATTTTGAAGTTTTTACCACTGGTAAATATGATCACTAGTGATCAGTAGAAAAAGAATCAAATAAAAATCTATTTTAAACTCCCGAATAAGCAAAACAAGCTTTAATTCAAATCTGATCTAACTCAATTTTATAAATCCAAACATAGACAAATTATATATTTTGGAAACTACAAGAAAATTGTGATCTAACGCAAAAAGAATCAGCATCATTGGACTTCTAGATCAAAAGTTATAAGCTAAACAAGAACGGAACTAAATCTGTTACGGAAATAAATCTGAAAACGAAAACGGAGTTACCAGACGTGAGGCAGAGATGGCAGGAAGGAGACGGCGATGTGGAGGGCTGCTCGGCGAGGGGGCGAGGTCGCCGCGAGGGTGGGGGTGGCGGAGGAGGGGTCGGCGCTGGGGAGGTGGCGCTGGGCGATGGGGAGGTTCCAAGAGCTCCGGTGAGCGCTTCTAGGCAGGAAAAGGAGGACGGTGGCGAGAAGGCTACGGGCAGGAGGGGCGTGGTGATGGGAAAATGGAACGAGGAGAGGAGGGGTTTTATAGGCGGTCTCGGAGGCGCTGGGATGGAAAGACGAGGAGATCGGGAAGGTGGAGATTTCTGTCTCCATGGACATGGAAAGCTTCAGAACGTGAGAGGAAACAGAGGAAGGAGATGATCTCTTGTTGGGCTAGAATAGGAAAGTGCTTAATGGGCCAGCAGGTTTTTCCTAATAAAACGATTCCATTCCTATTTTTAAAATTAGGAAACTAAAACAATAAAAAGGAAATCAAATCAATTCGAATAAAGAGTTTTTATATACTAAAATTATCAGAAAAATAAAATGTAGATGATGAGCATTATTCCACGGCCAAAATAAAAACCTAAAAAATGTTTTTCAGAAAATCCCTAAAGGCTTTATTTCTTTTTGCAAATAATTTTAAATAAAAACTTTGGTTTTTCTTGGCTCAATATTTTCAAAATGCCCCTGATTTTGGAGGGTCATTTTCTCCGCTCTTTCTTGCTTGCAAGAATTTATTTTTGGGGTATTTCTCGGGAAGAAAAATAGAGAAACAAGTGCAAATATTTGAAAGAATTAAATTGCAAAACTCCGTTCAAATTCTTCATAGTTGAAGAAGTCATGTCATCTTCTCTCATTGATTTTAATAGGATGAATTTGAATTTACCGGAGAAGGGGAAAGTCATTTTATTCCCTCTCTTTCAAAAGTTTTTGAAAAGGTTCAAATTTCACTCAAGTTTAATTCACTCAAGCAAACAAACAAACAATTCAATTAATTATATTAACATTCCAAAATTTGGGATGTTACATGGTAACATGGATGGCGCACTGCTTCCACAAATAGATTCTGGGGTTGTACGTTGTGTCCTAGTGTGAACGGCATCCTGAAAGGTTTCCGCTGGACATAAGTAAGAGATAGTTATCGTACGATCTAGGCAGTAAGCTTACATGGTAAACGACATACGAATTATTGCCAAGCATGGCAAGCTATATTTAAATGGTTCAAAGCAGCATCAGCCGAAAAGAAATTAAAATGGTAAGATGAAACTAGGGATGTAAGTGGCAAATAAACGACATCCGCCAGTCCCATCTAGTTAGTTTTTGCTAGCTCACTGGTTCATTTTCCTCAAAAAACAAAAACTCTTTTGAACTATCATACCACTAGTGGACTTTAATCGAGACTAAACGGGACCCAGTTGACATCCCTAGTTGAAAGGGAGTGTACCACTTCTATATTTAAGTTGCCAAGGCATCTAAGCAGTTGAAATAATCTGAGAAAGCACTTAACAGTGTGGCCTTATATAAACTACGAAGACTGTCTTGTGATGAAGTTCAGAGGAAAATTTAGGGACTCAAATGAACTAGGCATGCATTTCTTTACGATAGTATAGCAGGCACTGCTGACATATTGACCAACTCAGGTATAGCGTAACAAGTAACAAACAAGCATTCGAATCAAGCAATACAACAAAGTAGACAACTGAACTATTTGTTATTGTGTAGGATTACAGGTTGAGGGCACAAGCCAAGAAAGCAGCCCACACGCATTACATTTCACATGTACTAAAACACACTAGCTTACCATATGTTGCTGTGAAGCCTCGCTGCTGTTGCAATGTTCTTTGAAGATATCGTCAGCATCCCGTGGTTGCAGATCTACTTGTTATAGTTTATTATGCACCCTCTATTTAGGTCAAATTAATTTTAATCGCATGCCCTGGTTCGAATTGATCATCAATGGTTCATCTAAACTAATGAAAGAAGGGTGTGTGCATACACGACAATGTATCTGCTTCCCTCTATTTTTATGCTTGTTCGAGGTGCCAGCCCCAAAAGAACAAATATTTTGCTTGATGGGGTTGGCAGCTCCATAATTAATAGAAGCATCAAATTAGTCATGCAACTTGGGAAGATCAAGAACACACAAAAAGTAATGAATAGAGGCTCGTAGCAGTGATGTAATAGCTAGCATCAGAAAATGTAGGGTAAAACGAACAAAAACCAGCGAAACCACATGCTAGTTTGCTGATGTGTAATTACATAGAGAATATGAAGCATCTGATGGAACCAACAGGTGGCATCGTAACAACACCATTATCATAAATATAGCATGCAAGAAGTAAAATAGTAGGCAGTGATATCTAGGAAGTACAAGAATACATAGGACAAAACTAAAGCATATTAACTATATGTGCACCGGTATGTAATTTAGCACATGTAACATGTTCATCGCCGTAAGTATGGCCCTACAGTGCAGCAGAATAACGCATCTCATGAAAAACTGAATGATGCCTCAAGAAATTCAAAGGTGCGGTGCTTATGCTAAGAAAGTGAACGAGGCGCCGCCGTTGGATAATAGTACCGGATTCTCGGCGCGACAGTATCGTTGGCATACTTGATAGCTAAGGATCGCCGATGGTGCTCGTGTTGCGGTTGAGTTTGGGTCGGTTGTCGCCGTCATTGAAGCGGCTCCACAATAACGGTTACGGCGCCTGTCGACATACAAGAAAGCTCATCTGTGGTAAGTGAACAGTTGCACGATAAAGAGAAAAACTGAAGGAGTACACATTGAAATAACCTGATGAGGCTGCGGCGTCGGTAAAGCAGGGCCGGTGGAGTTGAATATGGCATCCGTGGAGCGGGTCCGGTGCCGTGGACGAAGGCTTTGGCGGGCGCGTTGTACAATGCTTTCGGTGAGACGGATCTGTTGCGGCGGACGAGGGCTTGTATGAAGGGCCAGCGAAGGGACGGACGAGGGAGTCAGTGAAGGGCCTACACTGTGGTGGACGAGGGCGCCAGTTAAGCAGATCCGGTGCGGTGGACCATGATGGCGGTCAAGGAGATCTGGAGCGGTGTACAAGCCGATCAAGCGGCTCCAAAGAAGTGGTGAGTTGGCGCTGGGGGTTCCAAGGTGCGGAAGGTAGATCCATCGGGTGTGAGGTCCACCGCTGCGGCAGAGGACTAGATTCGCGGCTTGCCATGGTTGGGGGTCGGGAGGGAAGGAGCGGCTCTGGGAAGAATGTTGGGGCAAAGAGGGAAAACAATGGAGTTACCAAAGCAGCCCTTTTCCGTTCATGTGGCAGGGGTAAAACAGGAATATCGTAGGGCTAAACAGAGTAGCAATCACACACTTACTACATCGAATGTCTCAGAAGAGAACTTATTACAATAATATGGCTTAAGGCCATCTAATGCGATAACAGCGGAAGGCTTGGAAGATAAAGTGAGTCCATCAACTCCAACGACATAGCTGAGCTGCACGGCAACGACCTAACGAACCTTACTCCTCGTCTGAAAAGTCTGCAACATAATACGTTGCAGCCCGAGAATGGGTCAGCACATGGAATATGCTGGCAATATAACATAGTAAAACAAGAACATGATAATGCTATCACTACATGCATATTTGGCTGGTGGAAAGCTCTATGGTTATAGTTTTGCGAAAAGCCAATTTTTCCCTACAACAAAGGAATAGATTTTAATTTAACTATCATGGTGGTTGAAACATTGAGAAGGTATAACCCTAACTCAATCCCAATTAAATTAGTTAACAACCCAACAATATTAATTAAGAGTGATGAGATACATGTGATAACCCAAGTACTAGATACTCAAGATTGTCCATAACCGGGGACACGACTAACCATGATTAAATTGTACACTCTGCATAGGTTTGCGCACTTTTCCCCACAAGACTCGATCGCCTCCGTTGATTTCTCGCACTGAACGGTGTTTGAGAAACGGATGACCGAGACACAGTATCTCAGAAACATTAACTCTCTATTCCGGGTAGACCATACCAAACCTACAAAACCCACTACCTGCTGATCTACCTCTTCAAGAGCTTCACGTAACCTACTCAACTATGCTAGAGCCCATATTAGCTTGTGGCTGCACACGGAAGTTTCTAGCATGAATCATCTCAGTTCCCTTTAAGCCTGGGTGGCGGTCCATAGGAAGATCACACGGGTACCCCGGGATTTCCAAAAAAATAAAACAGACAACACTGGGTTCCCCAGGTGCCTCAATCCACCCAGATGTTAATCTTTAAGTTGCCACCTTAAGTTGAACCATTAATTAACAATCTCACATCTGTCATGGATTCACTCAAACCCAACCATGTCTACGAGCATAGCATAGCAATAATAGCAACACGTAGAAGTAACTCCCAAGGGTTTGATAGTAACAGGGCAATAGGTTCTACCTCAGCTACTTCCCAACCCACAAGTTATGACATCCTAATCATGCAATGTTTGAAGATTGATCTAATGCATAAAAACTGGGTATGAAAAGAGTATGATCAATGTGTTACTTGCCTTGCTGACGATCTGCGAATCCTAGAGACTCGTAGTAACACGCTTCGCACTCCGGGAATTCTATCGCAAGCAAACAATAACATACATAAGCAACAAGCAAATATGCACAAGCAAAACTCAACTAAAAGAGGTTGACCAGAAAGTTCAACTTAAGAACTCCAGTTCGCAAAAAGAATCAAATCAAACGGAGCAATGAAACTCAAACGACGAAAGAAACAAGATCCGTTTACTAATCTGAACTGGGTCAAATTTTACAGTATCAAAATCTGGTTTAAGTTGTTTAGACAGAAAGAGGGTCTCGAGACGAAGATCTAGGCGCTTGAATCGCTTGATTCCGACTAACGAGCGAAAAGATAAACATAAACTAAGATCGGATCAGAAATCGCGATCAGAAAAATCACGGAATAAACCGAGAAAAAGAAAAACTGACGAACAGACTAACGAACGAACGTTCGCTATCTGGATCTAAACGAAGAACGCGTTCGTTAAAACGAATGAACGAGCGAACGCTTGCTAAATAAATAAAACGAAGAAAAAACCGATCTATTTAAAAAAACGAAAATTAGGGTTTCTAAAAAAACAGAGCGATTTTTCTCAGAAAACCGAGGCGGCGGGCGGCTACCTCGGCTCGGCTCCGGCGGGGCTCCGAGGGGTCTCAGTGCGGCGGGGGCTTGGCGGCGGCGAGGCGGGCGGCATGCTCAAAGGGCGGTGGTGGTGATGGTTTGGGCGGCGGGGTGGCGGCTTATAAGGAGGGGGCTTGCTTGGAGGAGGGGCAAGCGGCGGCGAGGCGGAGTCCGCTCGACTCGGGTCCGAGCGGCGGCGGGGCGCGCGCTGGGAGGCGGCGGCTGCGGGCCGACTGGCTCGGTGGGCCTTAGGCTTCGGCCATGAGGAGATGTTTTTAAAATAATTCCGCCGATAGAAAATAAACTCTATAAAATAAAATAAAAATCTAAAAATGCCAAAACAAATTTTCACCGTCTAAATGAAATATTTAGAACGAGATGAACATTTTCTTGGCCCTAAAATGCAATTTTGAAAACGTGCAATTTTTCTAATGCAAATAAAATCGAAATAAACTCAAATAAAATCCAACAATGATTTTAACATTTTTCCTCCAATATTTCAATTGTTTTGGAGAAGTCATATTATCTCCTCTCATATATTTTAATATGAAATATTATTCGGAGAGAAAAATAATTAAAATAAAAAATCCTCGTTTCATTATTTGATAAAAATCAAATATGAAAAATCAGGAAATCCCCAACTCTCTCCGAGGGTCCTTGAGTTGCTTAGGATTTCGAGGATTGCGGAACGAAAATGCAATAAAATATGATGTGCATGGATGACCTATGTATAACATTCCAAATTCAAATTTTGGGATGTTACACCACATCATTGCTATATGTTCCTCTCATTTCCTAGATTTTTATGACCACACATGTTAGTGTTAGAGTTGATATGAGAACAATTGGTATCTAATGATTGTTAGAATAGATATTATGAGTATAACCTCATGATTGCTATATGTTACTCTCATTTCCAGGATTTTTATAACAACGCATGTTATTGCTTAGAGTTGATATGATAACTGTAGTAAGTGCTATGGTAGAATATGAGTAGGCCCTGTCATATCTGTTTTCCTCTCATTGTTACATGATGTTTGAACCATGATATATTGCTAGAATATGAAAGCCACTGGCTTATTTTTTTAACTTGGGGTATGATTATGACCACGACATTGCAATTCTCTGTATATGATAGGTGTCACTGTTATAATAATCTTAATTCCACACATACTCTGAACATGATTGTTTATTTTTGTCCTTTTGGTCTCCAATTTGAATTGTTGCAGGAGACACAAATGCGCTGGCCTTCATGATTCCAGGACCTGAAATCATACCAGCCGATGGGTGGTGGTTTATCGCTCGTTCAGCTGACGGTGGTCATTTGATGCTCATTTGCACGTACCAAATTGACCAAACCATTTCATCAAACCACATGTAGTACAATACCTGGGGAGTTCGTGACATTGATGGCTATGGCTGCTTCATGTTCAAGAAAGATCCCAGCTCTGTTGGGCCAGGCGTATTCAACTGGAGGCGGGTGTACAGCCTCGGCAACCACTCCATGTTCCTCGGGCTCAATTATCCGATCATCCAACCAATCATCGATCATATCACCGGCGATGATTACCGTGCTATGCAACTTCCATTCGCCAGGGGGGACTGTGTTTACACATCATACCATGGGTTTCATGAATCACCATATCCAGAGATTCGTCGACACAGCTTGTTGCGAGATAATCTTCAGTGTGTGAAAGGCATCAAACTTCCATGCGATGGATGGCTTTTGCAAACCCGACATGCGGCGATGTGGTTCATGCCAACAAAGAAATATGCACAACTTGATTCGCATCGATATGTAGATCGAGCCATGTATTCTCGCTGTTGTAGCACGACCCTCTTTTGTTGGATATTATGTACTGTTGTTAGTTTGAAGCACTCCTCCGGTTTGAAGGATAGATACCTTTCGGGATCAAGTGCATCCTAACTCACCGCGCAGGATGTACTGATAATGATGATGGAGATGTTTGTGTAGAAGCCATATATCACTTAGGCTTCAAGTGCGCATTTGTTAGTTAAACCTATGGTTAAAATGTGACACTAAATACGACTAGTAAGTAGTACAAGAGCGATACTAGTATACGCCGGTCAAATTATTCATCATGTCCACACATTGAATTGACGTGACAACACGCGCATGAGGTGACACAAGAATCCTGGCGGTGTGTTCGGTATTCGGACTTCAGATTTGGAGTACCACTTATCTGTCGAAATCTTTCATCATTCACTTAAAACAATCGATTGATCATACATTGAGTATCATATAACCGAATTAACCCATGCAAGTCGAAGAAGGATTGGCGGTGCTGCCGGTCAAGCGCCAAGTTCGATCCCACGAATCAGAGCTGACCGAGCACCTTGAGGCCAAAGTGAGTCCGACAATATGAGATCTCACCCTCTCATCGATTTGTTCATACCAACCATCGACAATGAAAGCACGGCATATGCTACACCGATCCCGAGAAACTTCCGGGTAAGACAATGATCGGCCGCCTACTTGCACAAACATATTCCTTTGTTTATAGCTCTATATTTTAGACGCAGACCTGGTGAAGCAATTACAATTTGAGAGTTAATAAAAGTGAAACAAGTGATCGCAACATGCCAAAGATGTTATGAAAATGCCAACAACGTACACTAAAACCTGTATTCGATAATCTGCAGTATCACACTTGAGTGGCCTAAGCAAGCATTTCTTCCAACAGCAATTCCGTGGTGTTCAAAAGGGGCACGTGGACACGTCACAAGATACAGTCGGAGTGCGGCATGCACGCGATGTGGCACAACACCGGCAATACCTTGCCGGTGATGGTCAACGGCCGGCAGACGGGCAGCAAAAAGGTTCTAGTGCTGCACACCAACAAGAACTTCGACCAGAAGTGTAACAACTGGGTGATGCACCAATACCACCTCGGGGACCTAGAGCAAGAGAAGGAGTGGGAGCTGGTCCTCTGCAAGATTTTCTACCAGACGAACACTAGGTCCAGGAGTAAAAAGATTATAAGTTTGTTTGGTATTGGTACTTGTACTACCTTATCGTCCGCAAGTTGGTATTGTTGTTAACGATCTTTTGGTATGAACTTGGCATTTGCTTCCAACCATCATGCCGAGGGTCGATGTGGATATAAAGCTGAATCATTTGTTTCGAAATGAATTTTCAGGCACCTGATTTTTATTTGATGGGTAGCATAAGCACCTGCCGTTTGAATTTCCAGTTCTCCAAATTTTTCGAAACAAGTGCATGCTCTTATTATCACGATGAAAAAACAATATCCCTGCTGCATCCCAGTTATCAGTCTGTACTTGCAGAATTCTCGCGTTTATTGAGCACATATATTGTTTTTTCAGGTCGAGCAAGTTTCAACTGGGCTGTAGACTGCCCAGGCTTGGTTTTGTTTTTAACAGGCCCAACCCATGACGACAACGGGGCACAAAGATCCAGCAGGTATCTGTTGGGGAACGTAGTAACTTCAAAATTTTCCTACGCACACGCAAGATCATGGTGATGGCATAGCAACGAGAGGGGAGAGTATTGTCCACGTACCCTCGTAGACCGTAAGCGGAAGCGTTATGACAACACGGTTGATGTAGTCGTATGTCTTCACGATCCGACCGATCCAAGTACCGAACGTACGGCACCTCCGAGTTCAGCACACGTTCAGCTCGATGACGATCTCCGGACTCCGATCCAGCAAAGTGTCGGGGATGAGTTCCGTCGGCACGACGGCATGGTGACGATGATGATGCTCTACCGGCGCAGGGCTTCGCCTAATCTCTGCGACGATATGATTGAGGTGGAATATGGTGGAGGGGGGCACCGCACACGGCTAAGGAACGATCACGAAGATCAACTTGTGTGTTCTGGGGTGCTCCCCTGCCCCCGTATATAAAGGAGGGAGGGGAGGTGCGGCCGCCCTCAAGGGGTGCGCTGAGGAGTCCTACTCCCACCGGAGTAGGACTCCCCTCTGCCTTGTTGGAGAAGGAAAGGGGAGGGAAAGAGGAAGGGCGCCCCCTCTCCTTGTCCTATTCGAACTAGGGGGGGGCGCGCCTGCCCCGGCCGCCCTCCTCTTTTCCCTCATGGCCCACTAAGGCCCATTATCCCCGGAGTGTTCCAGTAACCCCGGTGTTCCAAAAATCGATTTCACCCGAACCATTCCGATATCCAAATATAGGCTTCCAATATATCAATATTTATGTCTCGACCATTTCGAGACTCCTCGTCATGTCCGTGATCACATCCGGACTCAACAAACTTCAAGACATCAAAACTTGTAAACTCATAATAAAACTGTCATCGTAACGTTAAGCGTGCAGACCCTACGGGTTCGAGAACTATGTAGACATGACCTAGAACTATTCTCGGTCAATAACCAATAGCGGAACCTGGATGCCCATATTGATTCCTACATATTCTACGAAGATCTTTATCGGTCAAACCGCATAACGACATAATGTTGTTCCCTTTGTCATCGGTATGTTACTTGCCCGAGATTCGATCGTCGGTATCCAATACCTAGTTCAATCTCGCTACGGCAAGTCTCTTTACTCGTTCCGTAATACATCATGTCGCAACTAACTTATTAGTTGCAATGCTTGCAAGGCTTATGTGATGTGTATTACCGAGAAGGCCTAGAGATGCCTCTCCGACAATCGGAGTGACAAAACCTAATCTCAAATACGCCAACCCAACATGTACCTTTGGAGACACCTGTAGTACTCCTTTATAATCACCCGATTACGCCAGACGCTTTGGTAGCACCAAAGTGTTCCTCCGTAAACGGAGTTGCATAATCTCATAGTTACCGAACATGTATAAGTCATGAAGAAAGCAATAGCAATCTACTAAACGATCAAGTGCTAGGCTAACGGAATGGGTCATGTCAATCACATCATTCTCCTAATGATGTGATCCCATTAATCAAATAACAACACATGTCTATGGTTAGGAAACATAACCATCTTTGATTAATGAGCTAGTCAAGTAGAGGCATACTAGTTACTATATGTTTGTCTATGTATTCACACATGTATTATGTTTCCGGTTAATACAATTCTAGCATGAATAATAAACATTTATCATGATATGAGGAAATAAATAATAACTTTATTATTGCCTCTAGGGCATATTTCCTTCAGTCTCCCACTTGCACTAGAGTCAATAATCTAGATTACACAATAATGATTCTAACACCCATGGAGTCTTGGTGCTGATCATGTTTTGCTCGAGGAAGAGGCTTAGTCAACGGTCTGCAATATTCAGATCCGTATGTATCTTGCAAATCTCTATGTCTCCCACTTGGACTTGGTCCCGAATGGAATTGAAGCGCCTCTTGATATGCTTGGTCCTCTTGTGAAATCTGGATTCCTTTGCCAAGGCAATTGCACCAAGATTGTCACGTAAGATCTTCATTGGTCCCGATGCACTAGGTATGACACCTAGATCGAAATGAACTCTTTCATCCGCACTCCTTCATTTGCTGCTTCCAAGCAGCTATGTACCCCGCTTCACATGTAGATCCCGCCACGACACTTTATTTAGAACTGCACCAACCGACAGCTCCACCGCTTAATAAAAACACGATCCGGTTTGCGATTTAGAATCGTCCGGATCGCTGTCAAAGCTTGCATCGACGTAACCATTTACGACTAGTTCTTTGTCACCTCCATATACGAGAAACATATCCTTAGTCCTTTTCGTATTTCAGATGTTTTTGACCGCTGTCCAAAGATCCACTCTGGATTACTTTGGTACCTTCCTGCCAAGCTTATTGCTAAGCATACGTCAGTGTCGGTACACAGCATTGCATACATGATAGAGCCTATGGCTGAAGCATAGGAACATCTTTCATTTTCTCTCTATCTTCTGCTGTGGTCGGGCATTGAGTCGACTCAATTTCACACCTTGTAATACTGTAAAAACCTTTCTTTGCTGATCCATTTTGAACTTTTTCAAAACTTTATCAAGGTATGTGCTTTGTGAAAGTACAATTAAGCGCCTTGATCTATCTCTATAGATCTTGATGCCCAATATGTAAGCAGCTTCACCGAGGTCTTTCATTGAAAAACTTTTATTCAAGTATCCTTTATGCTATCCAGAAATTCTATATCATTTCCAATTAATAATATGTCGTCCACATATAATATCGAAATGCTATAGAGCTCCCGCTCACTTTCTTGTAAATACAAAGCTTCTCCAAAAGTCTCAGATAAAACCATATGCTTTGATCACACTATCAAAGCGCTTATTCCAACTCCGAGAGGCTTGCACTGACCATAAATTGATCGCTGGAGCTTGCACACTTTGTCGACACCGTTTGGATCAACAAAACCTTCTCGTTGCATCATATACAACTCTTCTTCTAGAAATCCATTCAAGAATGCAGTTTTACATCCATTTGCCAAATTTCATAATCATAAAATGCAGCAATTGCTAACATGATTCGACAGACTTAAGCATCGCCACGGTGAGAAAGTCTCATCGTAGTCAACCCCTTGAACTTGTCGAAAACCTTTCGCAACAAGTCGAGCTTTATAGACGCTTACATTACCATCGTCGGTCTTCTTCTTAAAATCCATTTATTCTCAATGGCTTGCCGATCATCGGGCAAGTCAATCAAAGTCCATACTTTGTTCTCATACATGGATCCCATCTCAGATTTCATGGCTTCCACCATTTTGCGAATCTGGGCTCACCATCGCTTCTTCATAGTTTGTAGGTTCACCATGGTCAAGTAACATGACTTCCGAATAGGATTACCGTACCACTCAAAGTGCGGATCTTACTCTAGTTGACCTACATAGTTCAAGAGAAACTTGATCTCAAGTTTCATGATCATCATCATTAACTTCCTCACTAATTGGTGTAGGTGTCACAGAACCGATTTCGTGATGAACCATTTTCCAATAAGGGAGCTGGTACTGTTACCTCATCAAGTTCTACTTTTCTCCCACTCACTTCTTTCGAGAGAAACTCCTTCTCTAGAAAGGATCCATTCTTAGCAACGAATGTCTTGCCTTCGGATCTGTGATAGAAGGTGTACCCAACTGTTTCCTTTGGGTATCCTATGAAGACACATTTTCCGATTTGGGTTCAAGCTTATCGGGTTGAAGTTTTTCACATAAGCATCGCAGCCCCAAACTTTCGAAACGACAACTTTGGTTTCTTGCCAAACCATAGTTCATAAGGAGTCATTTTAATGGATTTTGATGGTGCCCTATTTAACGTGAATGCGGCCGCCTCTAAAGCATAACCCCAAAACGATAGTGGTAAATCGGTAAGAGACATCATAGATCGCACCATATCTAGTAAAGTACGACACGACGCTCGGACACACCATTACGCTGTGGTGTTCGGTGGCGTTAGTTGCGAAACTATTCCGCAATTTTTCAAATGTAGACCAAACTCGAACTCAAATATTCTCCTCCACGATCAGATCGTAGAAATTTTATTTTCTTGTTACGATGATTTTCAACTTCACTCTGAAATTCTTTGAACTTTTCAAATGTTTCAGATTTATGCTTCATTAAGAAGATATACCCATATCTGCTTAAATCATCTGTGAAGGTGAGAAAATAACGATATCCGCCACGAGCTTCAACATTCATCGGACCACATACATCTCAGATGTATGATTTCCAACAAATCTGTTGCTCTCTCCATAGAACCGAGAACGGTGTTTTAGTCATCTTGCCTATGAGGCACGGTTCGCAAGTACCAAGTGATTCATAATCAAGTGATTCCAAAAGTCCATCAAGATGGAGTTTCTTCATGCGCTTTACACCGATATGACCTAAACGGCAAGTACCACAAATAAGTTGCACTATCATTATTAACTCTGCATCTTTTGGCTTCGACATTATGAATATGTGTATTACTACTATCGAGTTTTAATAAAATAGACCACTCTTCAAGGGTGCATGACCATAAAAGATATTACTCATATAAATAGAACAACCATTATTCTTTGATTTAAATGAATAACCGCCTCGCATCAAACAAGATCCAGATATAATGTTCATGCTCAACGCCGCACCAAATAACAATTATTTAGGTCTAAAACTAATCCCGAAGGTAGATGTAGAGGTAGCGTGCCGACCGCGATCACATCGACTTTGGAACCGCTTCCCACGCCAAGATCGTCACCTCGTCCTTTGCGATTGCTCGCTTATTCCGTAGTCCCTGTTTTGAGTTGCAAATATTAGCAATGTAACCAGATCAAATACCCAAAGTGCTACTACGAGCTCTAGTAAGGTACACATCAATAACATGTATATCACATATACCTTTGTTCACCTTGCCATCCTTCTTATCCGCCAAATACTTGGGGCAGTTCCGCTTCCAAAGGACCAGTTTGCTTGCAGAGAAACACTCGGCCAGGCTTAGGTCCAGACTTGGGTTTCTTCTCTTGAGCAGCAACTTTCTTGCTGTTCCTTTTGAAGTTCCCTTCTTCTTCCCTTTGCCCTTTTCTTGAAACTAGTGGTCTTGTTGACCATCAACACTTGATGCTCTTTCTTGATTTCTACCTCCGCAGCTTTTAGCATTGCGAAGAGCTCGGAATTGTTTTGGTCATCCCTTGCATATTATAGTTCATCACGAAGCTCTTGTAGCTTGGTGGCGTGATCGGAGAATTCATCAATGACACTATCATCCGAAAGATTAACTCCCAGCTTGAATCAAGTGATTATTATACCCGGACATTTTGAGTATATGCTCACCGATGTAACTATTCTCCTCCATCTTGCAGCTATAGAACTTATTGGAGACTTCATATCTATCAATCCGGGCATTTGCTTGAAATATTAACTTCAACTCTTGGAACATCTCATATGCTCCATGACGCTCAAAACGTCGTTGAAGACCCGGTTCTAAGCCGTAAAGCATGGCACATCGAACTATAGAGTAGTCATCAGCTTTGCTCGCCAGACGCTCACAACTTCCGGCGTTGTTCTGCAAAGAAGTTCTCGCACCCAGCGGTGCTTCCAGACGTAATTCTTCCGTGCAGCAATGAGGATAATCCTCAAGTTACGGACCCAGTCCGTAATTGCTACCATCATCTTTCAACTTTGCTTTCTCAAGGAACGCATTAAAATTCAACGTAACAACAAAGACGAGCCATCTATCTACAAGAAACATAGACAAGCAAAATACTATCAGTACTAAGTTCATGATAAATTTAAGTTCAATTAATCATATTACTTAAGAACTCCCACTTAGATAGAAATCTCTCTAGTCATCTAAGTGATTACGTGATCCAAATCAACTAAACCATAACCGATCATCACGTGAGATGGAGTAGTTTTCAATGGTGAACATCACTATGTTGATCATATCTACTATATGATTCACGCCGACCTTTCGGTCTCCGTGTTCGAGGCCATATCTGCATATGCTAGGCTCGTCAAGTTTAACTCGAGTATTCTGCGTGTGCAAAACTGGCTTGCACCCGTTGTAGATGGACGTAGAGCTTATCACACCCGATCATCACGTGGTGTCCGGGCACGACGAACTTTGTCAACGGTGCATACTCGGGAGAACACGCCTTGATAATTTTAGTGAGAGATCATCTTAAAATGCTACCGTCAATCAAAGCAAGATAAGATGCATAAAGGATAAACATCACATGCAATCAATATAAGTGATATGATATGGCCATCATCATCTTGTGCTTGTGATCTCCATCTCCGGCACCGTCGTGATCACCATCGCCACCGGCGCGACACCTTGATCTCCATCGTAGCATCGTTGTCGCCTCGCCAACTATTGCTTCTACGAATATCGCTACCGCTTAGTGATAAAGTAAAGCAATTACATGGCTTTTGCATTTCATACAATAAAGCGACAACCATATGGCTCCTCGCCATTGCCGATAACTCGGTTACAAAACATGATCATCTCATACAATAAAATATAGCATCACGCCTTGACCATATCACATCACAACATGCCCTGCAAAAACAAGTTAGACGCCCTCTACTTTGTTGTTGCAAGTTTTACGTGGCTGCTACGGGCTGAGCAAGAACCGTTCTACCTACGCATCAAAACCACAACGATAGTTTGTCAAGTTGGTGCTGTTTTAACCTTCGCAAGGACCGGGTGTAGCCACACTCGGTTCAACTAAAGTGAGAGAGACAGACACCCGCCAGTCACCTTTAAGCAACGAGTGCTCGCAGCGGTAAAACCAGTCTCGCGTAAGCGTACGCATAATGTCGGTCCGGGCCGCTTCATCTCACAATACCGCTGAACCAAAGTATGACATGCTGGTAAGCAGTATGACTTATATCGCCCACAACTCACTTGTGTTCTACTCGTGCATATAACATCAACGCATAAAACCTGGCTCGATACCACTTTGCTGGGGAACGAGTAATTTCAAAATTTTCCCACGCACACGCAAGATCATGGTGATGGCATAGCAACGAGAGGGAGAGTATTGTCCACGCACCCTCGTGAGACCGTGGCGGAAGCGCTATGACAACGCGTTGATGTAGTCGATGTCTTCACGATCCGACCGATCCAAGTACCGAACGTCACGGCACCTCCGAGTTCAGCACACGCTCAGCTCGATGACGATCTCCGGACTCGATCCAGCAAAGTGTCGGGATGAGTTCCACAAGACGACGGCGTGGTGGCGATTATGATGCTCTATCGGCGCAGGCTTCGCCTAAACTCCGCGACGATATGACCGAGGTGGAATATGGTGGAGGGGGCACCGACACGGCTAAGGAACGATCACGAAGATCAACTTGTGTGTTCAGGGTGCTCCCTGCCCCGTATATAAAGGAGGGAGGGAGGTGCGGCCGCCCTCAAGGGGTGCGCTGAGGAGTCCTACTCCCACCGGAGTAGGACTCCCCTCTGCCTTGTTGGAGAAGGAAAGGGGAGGGAAAGAGGAAGGGGGCGCCGCCTCTCCTTGTCCTATTCGGACTAGGGGAGGGGCGCGCTGCCTGCCCCGGCCGCCCTCCTCTTTTCCCTCATGGCCCACTAAGGCCCATTATCCCCGGAGTGTTCCGTAACCCCGGTGTTCCAAAAATCCCGATTTCACCCGAACCATTCCGATATCCAAATATAGGCTTCCAATATATCAATCTTTATGTCTCGACCATTTCGAGACTCCTCGTCATGTCCGTGATCACATCCGGACTCGAACAAACTTCGTACATCAAAACTTGTAAACTCATAATAAAACTGTCATCGTAACGTTAAGCGTGCGGACCCTACGGGTTCGAGAACTGTGTAGACATGACCTAGAACTATTCTCGGTCAATAACCAATAGTGGAACCTGGATGCCCATATTGATTCCTACATATTCTACGAAGATCTTTATCGGTCAAACCGCATAACGACATACGTTGTTCCCTTTGTCATCGGTATGTTACTTGCCCGAGATTCGATCGTTGGTATCCAATACCTAGTTCAATCTCGTTACCGGCAAGTCTCTTTATTCGTTCCGTAATACATCATCTCGCAACTAACTTATTAGTTGCAATGCTTGCAAGGCTTATGTGATGTGTATTACCGAGAAGGCCTAGAGATACCTCTCCCACAATCGGAGTGACAAAACCTAATCTCAAATACACCAACCCAACATGTACCTTTGGAGACACCTGTAGTACTCCTTTATAATCACCCAGATTACGCTGTGACGCTTGGTAGCACCAAAGTGTTCCTCCGATAAACGGAGTTGCATAATCTCATAGTTATCGGAACATGTATAAGTCATGAAGAAAGCAATAGCAATATACTAAACGATCAAGTGCTAGGCTAACGGAATGGGTCATGTCAATCACATCATTCTCCTAATGATGTGATCCCATTAATCAAATAACAACACATGTCTATGGTTAGGAAACATAACCATCTTTGATTAATGAGCTAGTCAAGTAGAGGCATACTAGTGACTATATGTTTGTCTATGTATTCACACATGCATTATGTTTCCGGTTAATACAATTCTAGCATGAATAATAAACATTTATCATGATATGAGGAAATAAATAATAACTTTATTATTGCCTCTAGGGCATATTTCCTTCAGTATCTACTGGCCTCAGGCCCGCCAGCGTTAGTTATATTTTGTCTTACAACATCCACAGTCACTTTTTTTACTGAATCAAACACACATCCCAGTTCTATTATCCTCTTAAAACGCATGTCCTACATCCGTTTTCTAATCTCTACCTATAGTTTTACTAGTTCATATACACGTATAATTATATTAAAAATACATAAAATTCACTTTTGATATTTACATCCTTATTTGTGTTGTTGATTTCCCTCCCAGCGCTGATTTTTTTACCACTGGTTTTCCCTTAAACCTACTCAATTGTCCCACGTCTTATTTGCTTACAAAAACAAAATGATTTTTTTGGCAAATCAATAAGTTCTTAAAAAAATGTTTATCATTTCGGGATTACAAAAGTTCGGACTCCGCGGAAATATGCAAAAAAAGGTTGAACTTTTTGACCGTGGTCCCGGGCAGAAAATGGGATGTAATAAATTACTTAAGAATTAGCAAATGGGCTGCAAATTATCAAAAAAATAGCAAATGGGCTCTATGTTGTCTGCCACAGATTTGGAGGCTGCCTTGATACCTACTAAGTTCATGCGTACACAAGGTTTATCAAAAAAAACTTAGTCAACAATGGACTCTACCAGCGTCAGACCGTTAGATGTCAATCTAACGGCAATCATGCTTCTTCGCCTCGATCATCCCGCCTCAAATTACCAAACCAGCGCCGTCGAACCGCTTTGCTCCGCCTCCGTGGCGGGTCAGGTTGCGGGCAGCCTCACGGCCCCATCATATACTCGCATCCCCGCACCGCTATCCTCTACTCACCCACACCTCCTATTATTTTTCGGCGACGGCAATAAACCAGTCAACCTCGTATTTCCACCACGTGGGCAGCCATTGACGTGTCTTCCCCGGCTGCATGTCGTTCCCTTCGTAGGCCTCGCCGTCGTCCACCGCCCTGGTGCTCTCGGCGTGGCGTGGTTAACATGGTCAACGAACGACATCCATCGGAAGTGGATTGTACGTGGAGAGGCTGACAGCTGGGTCCACGGCCGCACAAAAGGAAATGCCTCCTTATTACGCGCAAAATAATGATTCCTCCACCTGACATCTGGGACCCGCCGGAAGGGCCTCTGTATTTCATGAAAAAAATGTTCCCTCCGCTGACAAGTCGGACCCACCAACTATATCTTCATGATACGTCCATTTTGCATCATGCTTTTATATCGATATTTATTGCATTATGGGCTGTTATTACACGTTATGTCACAATACTTATGCCTATTCTCTCTTATTTTACAAGGTTTACATAAGGAGGGAGAATGCCGCAGCTGGAATTCGGGTGGAAAAGGAGCAAATATTATAGACCTATTCTCACACAACTCCAAAAGTCCCAAACTCCACGAAAGTCATTTTGGAAATAATAAAAATATTGAGCGTAAGAAGCACGCCGAGGGGGACCCGCCTAGCCACGAGGGTGGGGCGCGCCCTACCCCCTGTATGCCCCTGCCTCGTGGGCCCCCGCTGGCTCTCCAAAGGCCATCTTCGCTATATGAAGTCTTTCGTCAAGGAAAAATCATAAGCAACCTTTCGACGAGACTCCGCCGCCACGAGGCGGAACCTTGGCGGAACCAATCTAGGGCTCCGCAGAGCTGTTCTCATGGGGACACTTCCCTGAGGGGGAAATCATCGCCATCATCATCACCAACGTTCCTCTCATCGGGAGAGGGCAATCTCCATCAACATCTTCACCAGCACCATCTCCTCTCAAAACTCTAGTTCATCTTTTGTATCCAATTCTTGTCTCCACGTGCGGGATTGGTACTAGTAGGTTGCTAGTAGTGTTGATTACTCCTTGTAGTTGATGCTAGTTGGTTTATTTGGTGGAAGATCATATGTTCAGATCCTTTATGCATATTAATACCCCTCTGATTATGAACATGAATATGCTTTGTGAGTGGTTCGTTTGTTCCTGAGGACATGGGAGAAGTCTTGCTATTAGTAGTCATGTGAATTTGGTATTCGTTCGATATTTGATGAGATGTATGTTGTCTAGCCTCTAGTGGTGTTATGTGAACATCGAATACATAACACTTCACCATTATTTGGGCCTAGGGGAAGGCATTGGGAGTAATAAGTAGATGATGGGTTGCTAGAGTGACAGAAGCTTAAACCCTAGTTTATGCGTTGCTTCGTAAGGGGCTGATTTGGATCCATATGTTTCATGCTATGGTTAGGCTTACCTTAATACTTTTGTTGTAGTTGCGGATGATTGCAATAGAGGTTAATCATAAGTGGGATGCTTGTTCAAGTAAGAACATCACCCAAGCACCGGTCCACCCACATATCAAATTATCAAAGTACCGAACGCGAATCATATGAACATGATGAAAACTAGCTTGGCGATAAGTCCCATGTGTCCTCGGGAGCGCTTTCCTCCATATAAGAGTTTGTCCAGGCTTGTCCTTTGCTAAAAAAGGATTGGGCCACCATGCTGCACTTTATTTACTGTTGTTACTTGTTGCTCGTTACAAATTATCTTATCACAAAACAATCTGTTACCACTTATTTCAGTACTTGTAGAGAATACCTTGCTGAAAACTGCTTATCATTTCCTTCTGCTCCTCGTTGGGTTTGACACTCTTACTTATCGAAAGGACTACGATAGATCCCCTATACTTGTGGGTCATCACTTCGCACGCAAGGAAGTGCCTCCTTATTGGGCACAAAAAATGAGTACCCCTGCCAGCTGGGACCCACCATAGTGGGAGGCTGACTTGTGGGCCTACTAAGTTGACGGGGATGGAGGGCTTTGTCAACTTAGTCAACATGAACGATTCTAGCTCCAGTGACCGTACGATGTCCATCCAACGGCCTTATTGCTTCTTCAACCTCTGGTCTTCTTGCTCCACCGCCCAAAGCAAAGGCGGTCGTGTCGCCGCCTCCTGCTGCCTCCGTGGCGGGCTGTCAGGTTGCCGCGAGGCCTCACTGCCCCTACTATTCCCACCGCTGTCCAGGCCCTGCAGCGACGACAGCCTCACAACGCAGCCAAACAAGTGAACCCTCGTACTCCTCTCCGAGCGGGCTTCCACTGCCGCGTCTTCCCCGGCTCTGTGTTGTCCCCTTCCTAGGCCTCGCCGTCGTCCACCGCCCTGGTGCTCTCGGCGCGGCGTGGTCAACGTGGTCAAGGAACGGCTTCCATCGGACGTGGACTGTACGTGGAGAGGCTGACAGCTGGGTCCATGACGGCAGCAAGGAAGTGCCTCCTTATTACGTGGAAAATAATGATTCTTCCACCTGACAGCAGGGACCCACCGGACGGGCCACCGTATTTCGTGAAAAAAACGTTTGCCCCTTGACTGCTGGGACCACCATACGGCCATCGATATTATGTAAAAAACGCCTCATTGTCATTTCGACCCACCGGAAGTGCCTCCTTATTACACAAAAAAAAATGAATACTCCCCGTGCTGGTTGGACCCACCTTTGGTGGGAGGCTGACATGTGGGCCTACTAAGTTGACGGGGACGGAGTGCTTTGTCAATTTAGTCAATAAGAACGATTCTAGCTCCAGTGATCGTACGATGTCCATCCAACGGCCGTAGTGCTTCTTCAACCTCTGGTCTTGTTGCTCCAAATTACAAAGCAGCACCGGTCGTGCCGCATGCTCCTGCCTCCCGTGGCCGGCTGTGCTGCCGCGGAGGCCTCACCGCCCCCTACTATTTCCACCGCTGGCCAGGCCCTACGGCGACGTGCTACCTCTTGAGCACTGTGTTGGTTTTCCCTTGAAGAGGAAAGGGTGATGCAGCAAAGTAGCGTAAGTATTTCCCTGAGTTTTTGAGAACCAAGGTATCAATCCAGTAGGAGGCCACGCACGAGTCCCTCACACCTACACAAACAAATAAATCCTCACAACCAACGCGATAAGGGGTTGTCAATCCCTACACGGTCACTTACGAGAGTGAGATCTAATAGATATGATAAGATAATATTTTTGGTATTTTTGTGATAAAGATGCAAAATAAAGAAAGTAAAATAAAAACGGCACCAGAAATAGCTAAGTGTTGGAAGATTAATATAATGGAAAATAGACCCGGGGGCCATAGGTTTCACTAGCGGCTTCTCTCGAGAGCATAAGTATTTACGGTGGGTGAACAAATTACTGTTGAGCAATTGACAGAATTGAGCATAGTTATGAGAATATCTAGGTATGATCATGTATATAGGCATCACGTCCGAGACAAGTAGACCGACTCTGCTGCATCTACTATTATTACTCCACATCGACCGCTATCCAAAGATGCATCTAGAGTATTAAGTTCATAAGAACAGAGTAACACTTTAAGGAAGATGACATGATGTATAGGATAAACTCAAGCAATATGATATAAACCCCATCTTGTTATCCTCGATGGCAACAATACAATCGTGCCTTGCTGCCCTCGCATCACCGGGAAAGGACACCGCAAGATTGAACCCAAAGCTAAGCACTTCTCCCATTGCAAGAAAGATCAATCTAGTAGGCCAAACCAAACCGATAATTCGAAGATACTTGCAAAGATATCAGGTCAAGCATATAAGAATTCAGAGAAGAATCAAATATTGTTCGTAGATAATCTTGATCATACACCCACAATTCATCGGATCTCGACAAACACACCGTAAAAAGTATTACATCGAATAGATCTCCACAAGAGAGGGGAGAACATTGTATTGAGATCCAAAAAGAGAGAAGAAGCCATCTTGCTAATAACTATGGACCCGAAGGTCTGAGGTAAACTACTCACACTTCATCGGAGAGGCTATGGTGTTGATGTAGAAGCCCTC
Source organism: Aegilops longissima (assembly GCA_021605205.1). NCBI lineage: Eukaryota > Viridiplantae > Streptophyta > Magnoliopsida > Poales > Poaceae > Aegilops > Aegilops longissima. Next base: position 163,395,568 of record CM038678.1, on the reverse strand, counting down.
GTGATCGATGCCCCTCCGGACAGAGCTCCTAACAGGCCCCAAGATGGGATCTCACGGGTATGTAAGGTTGCGGCGGTGGAATTAGGCTTTTGGCTCTATATCTGTAGTTTGGGGTGCGAGGGTATATATAGGAGGAAGAAGTACGTCAGGTGAGCAACAGGGGCCCACGAGGGTGGAGGGCGCGTCGGGGTAGGCGTGCCCCTACCTCGTGGCCTCCTGTTTGATGTCTTGACGCAGGTCCAAGTCCTCCGGATCACGCTAGCTCAAAATCACGCTCGAAGGTTTCATTCCGCTTGGACTCCGTTTGATATTATTTTTCTGCGAAACTCAAATAGGCAAAATACAGCAATTACAGGCTGGGCCTCCGGTTAATAGGTTAGTCCCAAAAGTAATATAAAAGTGTATAATAAAGCCCAATAATGTCCAAAACAGAATATAATATAGCATGGAACAATAAAAATTATAGATACGTTGGAGACGATCATGACGACAACCTCACACCGCAAATCAACCAAAGAACCCTCAGACTCATCTCCGCTGGCTTCCACCGCCGCGTCTTCCCGGCTCTGCGTCGTCCCTTCCTAGGCCTCGCCGTCGTCCACCGCCTGGTGCTCTCGGCGCCAAGCGTGGTCAACGTGGTCAAGGAACAACTTCCATGGGGCGTGGATCAGATGTGGAGAGGTCGATACTGGGTCCACGGCCGCAACAAGGAGGTGCCTCCTTATTTCGCAAGAAAATAATTATTCCTCCACCCGACAATGGGACCCACCGGACGGGCCACCGTATTTCACGAAAAAACATTTCCCCGATCGCTGGGACCCACCACTACATCTTCACACGCAAGGAAGTGCGTCCGGGCAAAAAAAATGATTCGCCGATCGCCGGGACCCGCCACTACATCTTCGCAGCAAGGAAGTGCTCGGTCGGGACCCACCTGGTCAAGCGCACGTAGCGTTGTCATTCTGGTCGCGAACGTGTACGTACATACTGGTCGATGTAGAGGCGCGCACATGTCATAGTAGAGGCGCGCACATAGCATGTACACGTACGTACAGCGGCCAGTGTGCAAGAAAGAAAATACAGCCACATACGTACATATGGGCAGGGTCTCGAACGCCTACTCGCGCATAAGTTCGTCCATGGCTCGTGTACATGGCTGGGTCGAAACGGAGAAACAACGACGTTGTCGTGTTCATGGGGAGCCAACCGGCTGGGTCGGAACAGAATGTGTCGTCATGTTCATCGGGAGGGCTTGGACGGAACAGCCGATGGAAACGAGGCCTGGCGTACCGCAGAACGGAGGAAACGGCCTTGTGTTCGACAGGCCAGTTCGAAACGGGATCTTGTTCATCGGGAGGGGTCTGGCGTACCGCAAAACGGAGGAAATGGACCTCCTACGGTCGAAACGAGGGTCCTGTTGATCGGGAGGGGTGTGGCTACCGCAAAACGGAGGAAATGGACTTGTGTTGGAGCGCTACGGTTGAAACGGGGGTCCTGTTCATCGGGAGGGGTGTGGCGTACCGCAAAAGGGACTCCACGGGATACTGTTCATCTCCACCGTCGACCCCCTCCAGCCTCCACGGGGCTACTGTTCATCCACCGTCAACCTCCTCCAGCCTCCATTTGCGACTGTTCATCCACGGGCTCCTGTTCATCTAGCCTCCACCGAGCGCTACTCCATCTCTTCGCTCAACCAGCCCTATCCACGGGCTCTGCTCAACCACCCTCCACGGGCTACTGCTCATCCAGCCCTCCACCATCTAATGCTCATCCCGCCTCCACGGGTGGTCCTATTCATCCCGCCTCCACGGGTCCTGTTCATCCAGCCCCAACCGCTCGACGATCGGGGTCCTGTTCATCCAGAGGCAACACCACGGGTCCTGTTCATCCACCCCCACCGGAACTGTTCATCCAAACCCCCAAAGAACACTCACTTTGCTTATCCAGAGGCGGCATCGATCGGCTTCGGTTAGCATCGGTAGAGAAGGAATCGCTCGATCGGGTTCAGTTAACAGCCATCGATCGATCGCTTGGGTTAAGTAACGCGTAGCCTGCCGTGCAATCGCTCGGGTTCAGTTAGAGCCCAACGCTTTGCACCCACGCGCGTGCGTGTATGAGAGAAACGCGCATCGCTCGGCCCCGACCACCCACCCTAACCGGGAACACCCCGATATTTTCCTCGCCCTCTCTTCTACCACGGTTTTTTCCTTCATGGACGGCCCAAAGAATGTCATGCAGCTGCCTCTCCGGCCCGCCCAGGACGAAAAGCCCATTTTCTATCATGATTTTGTGTCATAGAAGTAGGACCCCACCACATCTATGATGATATCGTGTTTTGTCACAATTATCGTCACAGAAGTTTCATAAGTATGACAGAAAAAAAAATTCGTTCGTCCCAAAATGTCACGGATGTGTCTTTTTTTTTGTAGTGTCGGTACCCCGATAAATATCCGAAATGTCCCGAAACCATTCCGGTGTCCGAATACCTTCGTCCAATATATCAATCTTCACCTATCGACTATTTCGAGACTGCTCATCATGCCCGTGATCTTATCCGGGACTCGAACAATCTTCGGTCACCAAAACACATAACTCATAATACAAATCGTCATTGAACGTTAAGCGTGCTGACCCTACGGGTTCGAGAACTATTTAGATATGACCGAGACAAATCTCCGATCAATAACCAACAATGGAACCTGGATGTTCATATTGGTTCCTACATATTCTACGAAGATCTTTATCGGTCAAACCGGAATAACAACATACGTCATTCCCTTTGTCATTGGTATGTTACTTGCCCGAGATTCGATCGTCGGTATCATCATACCTAGTTCAATATCGTTACCGGAAAGTCTCTTTACTCGTTCCGTAATGCATCATTCTGTAATTAACTCATTAGTCACATTGCTTGCAAGGCTTATAGTGATGTGCATTACCGAGAGGGCCCAGAGATACCTATCCGATACTCGGAGTGACAAATCCTAATCTTGATCTATGCCAACCCAAAAACACCTTCGGAGACACCTGTAGAGCATGATTATAATCACCCAGTTATGTTGTGACGTTTGATAGCACACAAGGTGTTCCTCTGGTATTTGGGAGTTGCATAATCTCATAGTTAGAGGAATATGTGTAAGTCATGAAGAAAGCAATAGCAATAAAATTTAACGATCATTATGCTAAGCTAACAGATGGGTCTTGTCCATCACATCATTTCTCTAATGATGTGACCCCGTTCATCAAATGACAACACATGTCTATGGTCAGGAAACTTAACCATCTTTGATTAACGAGCTAGTCAAGTAGAGGCATACTAGGGACACTCTGTTTTGTCTATGTATTCACACATGTACTAAGTTTCCGGTTAATACAATTCTAGCATGAATAATGAACATTTATCATGATATAAGGAAATATAAATAACAACTTTATTATTGCCTCTAGGGCATATTTCCTTCACATTCCTCTATCTCTATCCGTCTCTCTGGGCCTTATTTTCCTATAACAAATGGATGTACATCGATCGGTCTCCCACTATACATATAGCTAGCTAGGTCGTCTATAACTCGTTTTCCCTACGCGCCGATCGATCTACCTCGTTAGTTATGTCTCTCCCTTCCTCCGACACACAACAATTGATCTACCGATCTTGTTAGGTCTGCTTACCAAACACATATGGCCCCCCTTCATCATCCATGCATGCCTCCCGATACATGTATCACGCACACGCACACACAAAAACACATCCCCTCTCTTCTTGATATTGCAGTTGCACCCTCCGCTTGTCTAGTAGACCTCTCCCACCATCTCCGAGAAGCAACTCCACCACCCCTCCGACACTCTACCTTTGTCTGTCTGTCTCTCTCTCTCTCTCTCTCAACCTATTTACCGTCCTTCGCTTATGTATGGACGCCGATCGATCTCTCTCAAGACATAGGTAGTTAGGTCTCTCCTTCTCAACACATATACGAGGTCGATCTACCTCTCTATTTAGGTCTCTAATCACGTGTCCCTGCCACACACAACTTGCCCTTCCCCCTCTGACGTTCCGATAGTTCAGTCACACTATATCTATGACGTGCGCACACACAATTTCGATGGGTCTCTTCATCAATATCGCACCCACACACTTGATCCTCTCTTTGAATCTATTGATATCTATGTCCCCTCCCTCTCTTCTCGTGTATCGCCCCCTCTATATATGATATAGCTAGGCCTCTATTTCACACACATTGCATGTGTCACATTTTTTTGAGATATGATCGACACATATCACTACAAAAAAAAGACACATCCGTGACATTATGGGCCGAACAAAAAAAATGTCATGCTTATGACACTTATATGACGATAATTGTGACAAAACCACGTATCGTCATAGATGTGATGGGCTCCTACTTCTATGACAAAAAATCATGACAGAAAATGAGCTTTTCGTCCTGGGCGGGCCGGGCACGCACCCGCATGACGTTGTTTGGGACGTCCATGAAGGAAAAAATCATGGTAGAAGCGAGGGCGAGCAAAATTTCGGGGAGTTCTCGGTTATGGTGGGTGGTCGGGGCCGAGCGATGCACAGAGGTTTGCGCGTTTTTCTCGTACATACACGCGTGTGTGCGAGGCTTTGGGCTCTAGATGAACCCAAGTGAGGTGTTCCCTTACTGAACCCGAGCGGTTGCACTAGCTACGTTACTGAACCCGAGCAATTGATCCCTTGGCTGTTAACTGAACCCGAGCAATTCCTTCGCTACTGCTGCTAACTAAAGCTGATAGAACCTGTTGCCTCTTGATGAACAGTGACCATTGTTGGGGGTTGGATGAACAGGACCCGTGGTAGTAGAGGTCGTTGTCGCTGGATGAACAGGACCTCGATCGAGGAGGCCGCCACATCCGAGCCGGTTTGGGGTGGATGAAGAGAACCCGATGGAGGACTGGTTGAATAGTAGTCGGTGGAGGCCGGATGAACAGTAGCCCATGGATGAACAGTAGCTGGTGGAGGCAGGAGGAAGACGCGATGGATGAACAGTAGCAGGTGGAGGCTGGAGGAAGTCGACGGTGGATGAAGAGTAGGCCGTGGAGGCAGGAGCGAGGTTGTAGATGGTGGATGAACAGTAGCCCGTGGAGTCCCATTTTGCGGTACGCCACACGCCTCCCGATGAACAAGGCCCCATTTCGACCGTAGGCGCTCCAACAGAAGTCTGTTTCCTCCGTTTTGCGGTAGGCCACACCCCTCCCAATCAACAGCACGCCGTTTCGACCGTAGGAGCTCAAGCACAAGTCCGTTTCCTCCGTTTTGTGGTATGCCAGACCCTTCCTGATGAACATGACCCCGTTTTGACCGTACACGGTCGAACAGAAGGTCATGTCTGTTCTGTAGTATGCTAGGCCTCGTTTCGGCTGTTCTGTCCAAGCCGGTAGGCTCCCGATGAACACGACGCATTCTGTTGCCTCTCGATGAACACGACGCAGTTTCTCCATTCCCACCCAGCCGGTTGGCTACCGATGAACAAGACGCCATTGCTACTATTTGTTGCCTCTCCATGTACACGAGCCCTGGCCGTACGTATGCGCGAGTAGGCGTTCGAGACCCCGCCCGTATGTAAGTGTGTGGCCGTATTTTTTAGCATGTGGTTGTACGTTGATACGTCTCCAACGTATCTACAATTTTTGATTGTTCCATGCTATTAAATTATCTGTTTTGGATTTTTAATGGGCTTTATTATGTACTTTTATATTATTTTTGGGACTAACCTATTAACCGAAGGCCCTGTGCAAATTGCTGTTTTTTTGCCTATTTCAGTGTTTCGCAGAAAAGGAATATCAAACGGAATCCAAACGAAATGAAACCTCCGCGAGGATCGTTTTTGAAACAAACGCAATCTAGGAGACTTGGAGTGGACGTCGAGGAAGCCACGAGGTGGCCACGAGGTAGGAGGGCTCGCCCAGGGGGGTAGGCGCGCCCCCACCCTCGTGGGCCCCTCGGAGCTCCACCGACCTACTTCTTTCGCCTATATATAATCATATACCCTGAAAACATCCAGGAGCACCCCGAACCCTATTTCCACCGCCGCAACCTTCTGTACCCGTGAGATCCCATCTTGGGGCCTTTTCCGGTGCTCCGCCGGAGGGAGAATCGATCACGGAGCGCCTCTACATCAACACCATGGCCTCTCCGATGATGTGTGAGTAGTTTACCACAGACCTTCGGGTCCATAGTTATTAGCTAGATGGCTTCTTCTCTCTCTTTGGATCTCAATACAAAGTTCTCCTTGATTCTCTTGGAGATCTATTTGATGTAATACTTTTTGCAGTGTGTTTGTCGAGATCCAATGAATTGTGGGTTTATGATCAAGATTATCTATGAACAATATTTGATTTTTCTCTGAATTCTTATATGCATGATTTGATATCTTTACAAGTCTCTTCGAATTATCAGTTTGGTTTGGCCTACTAGATTGATCTTTCTTGCAATTGGAGAAGTGCTTAGATTTGGGTTCAATCTTGCGGTGTCCTTTCCCAGTGACAGCAGGGGCAGTAAGGCACGTATTGTATTGTTGCCATCGAGGATAATAAGATGGGATTTATATCATATTGCTTGAGTTTATCCCTCTACATCATGTCATCTTGCCTAATGCGTTACTCTGTTCTTATGAACTTAATACTCTAGATGCATGCTGGATAGCGGTCGATGTGTGGAGTAATAGTAGTAGATGCATAATCATTTCGGTCTACTTGTCACGGACGTGATGCCTATATACATGATCATACCTAGATATTCTCATAACTATGCGCTTTTCTATCAATTGCTCGACAGTAATTTGTTCACCCATCGTAGAATTTGCTATCTTGAGAGAAGCCACTAGTGAAACCTATGGCCCCCGGGTCTATTTTCCATCATATTATTTTCCCGTCAACTAGCTATTTCTGTCGTTGTTTATTTTGCAATCTTTACTTTTCAATCTATACAACAAAAATACCAAAAATATTTATCTTATTATCTCTATCAGATCTCACGTCCGCAAGTGGACGTGAAGGGATTGACAACCCCTTTATCGCGTTGGTTGCAAGGTTCTTGATTGTTTGTGCAGGTACTAGGGATTTGCGTGTAGTCTCCTACTAGATTGATACCTTGGTTCTCAAAAACTGAGGGAAATACTTAAGCTACTTTGCTGCATCACCGTTTCCTCTTCAAGGGAAAACCAACGCATGCTCAAGAGTTAGCAAGAAGGATTTCTGGCGCCGTTGCCGGGGAGATTTGCATCAAGTCAAGTCAAGATTTGATCTCCCGTCAACGAGCCATTTCTGGTGCCGTTGCTGGGGATATCTACGCACAAGTCAAGACATACCAAGTACCCATCAATAACTCTTATCCCTCGCATTACATTATTTGCCATTTGCCTCTCGTTTTACTCTCCCCCACTTCTAAAATGATTTTCAAAAACCTTTGCCTTTTATTCGCCCTCCTTCCATTCGATCTTGTGTTACCATGTGCCTTCTTTTTGCTTGCATCTTCGCTTGCTAAAAGTTTATGGATCCTCATCCCCTTGCTAATCTTTTTAATAGATCCAATTATGATGAACCGATTTCTAGTTATTTGAGTGCACTAGATTATCTTTATGAGATTTTGCCTGAAATTCGTGAATCTGAAAATTGTGATGAAGAAATTCATGAAGAGATTCACGATAGCTCCTTGAATAAAAGCATGATTGCAATGATTTTACTATAAATTCTCTTGATGTCAATTGTGCTAATAATATGTAAAATCCTAAGCTTGGGGATGCTAGTTTTTCTATGTCTACTACTTGTTGCAATGATCATGATTGGGGTGATTCTTCTTATGATCTTGAAAATTTATTTAAGCCCCATGATGAATATGAGATTGATAATAGTGTTTGTAATAATATTGAAAGTGGGTTTGGAAGAGTGCCAACTTTAGATCCCACATATTTGGAGAACGTTCAATCTTTTGGTATTTTTGATAAAAGTGGGTTTGGAGAGGTCATGATTTTAGTTTATGATAATCCCACTATTTTGGAAGAGTGTCAACTTCGCTTGCATGTGGATCGTGTTGAGAGTATGTTATCTGATAGCTATTTTGTTGAATTTTCCTATGATCCTACATGAAATTATTATAAGAGAGGAAAATATGGTTATAGAAAATTTTATCTTACTAAATTACCTCTCGTCATGTTGAGATTGCTATCATCTATTTCTTCTTCCTTGCATATGCTAATTTTTGCTTGCTATAATAATTTGTTTGCTTATAAAATGCCTATGCATAGGAAGTATGTTAGACTTAGATGTGTTTATCACGTGTTCTATGATGCTCTCTTTGTGCTTCAATTCTTGTTTTTAATGTGAGCATCATTGAAATCTCAATGCCTAGCTAAAAAGGCTTTAAAGAAAAGCGCTTGTTGGGAGGCAACCCAATTTTATTTTTGTTCCTTGGTTTTTGTTCCCGATTAGTAATAACTAATTCATCTAGACTCTGGTTAGATGTGGTTTTATGTTTTAATTAGTGTTTGTGCCAAGTAAAACCTATTGGATCTTCTTGGATGATAATTATTTGATCTTGCTGAAAAAGACAGAAACTTTCTGCTCACAAAAACAATTGTTAAAAATCACAAGAAAGTGATAAAATACTTATTCCAATTGCAGTAGATCAATAAACAAATTATTTAGGTCGTCCTATTTTGGCAGAATTTTTGAGTTACATAAGTTTGCGTTTAATACAGATTATTACAGACTGTTCTGTTTTTGACAGATTCAGTTTTTCGTGTGTTGTTTGCTTATTTTGATGAATCTATGGCTAGTATCGGGGGGTATGAACCATATAGAAGTTGGAATACAGTGGGTTTAACACAAATATAAATAAATAATGAGTTCATTACATTACCTTAATGTGGTGGTTTGTTTTCTTGCACTAAGGAGCTCATGGGATTTTCTGTTGAGTTTTGTGTTGTGAAGTTTTCAAGTTTTTGGTAAAGATTTGATGGATTATGGAATAAGGAGTGGAAAGAGCCAAAGCTTGGGGATGCCCAAGGCACCCCAAGGTAGAATTCAAGGACAAACAAAAGCCTAAGCTTGGGGATGCCCCGAAAGGCATCCCCTCTTTCGTCTTCGTCTATCGGTAACTTTACTTGAGGCTATATTTTTATTCACCACATGATATGTGTTTGGCTTGGAGCGTCTTGTATGATTTGAGTCTTTGATTTTTAGTTTACCACAATTATCCTTGCTGTACACACCTTTTGGAGAGACACACATGAATCGGAATTTATTAGAATACTCTATGTGCTTCACTTATATCTTTTGAGCTAGATAATTTTGCTCTAGTGCTTCACTTATATCTTTTAGAGCACGGTGGTGGTTTTATTTTATAGAAATTATTGATCTCTATTGCTTCACTTATATTATTTTGAGAGTCCTTTAGAACAGCATGGTAATTTGCTTTGGCTATAAAATTAGTCCTAATATGATAGGCATCCAAGATGGGTATAATAAAGCTTTCATATAAAGCGCATTGAATACTATGGGAAGTTTGATACTTGATGATTGTTTTGAGATATGAAGGTGGTGATATTAGAGTTGTGCTAGTTGAGTAATTGTGAACTTGAGAAATACTTGTGTTGAAGTTTGCAAGTCCCGTAGCATGCACGTATGGTAACCGTTGTGTGACAAATTTAAAACATGAGGTATTCTTTTATTGTCATCCTTATGAGTGGCGGTCGGGGACGAGCGATGGTCTTTTCCTACCAATCTATCCCCCTAGGAGCATGCACGTAATGCTTGGTTTTTGATGACTTGTAGATTTTTGCAATAAGTATGTGAGTTCTTTATGACTAATGTTGAGTCCATGGATTATACACACTCTCATCTTTCCATCATTGCTAGCCTCTTCGGTACCGAGCATTGCCCTTTCTCACCTTGAGAGTTGGTGCAAACTTTGCCGGTGCATCCAAACCCCGTGATATGATACGCTCTATCACACATAAACCTCCTTATATCTTCCTCAAAACAGCCACCATACCTACCTATTATAGCATTTCCATATCCATTCCGAGATATATTGCCATGCAACTTTCCACCGTTTCGTTTATTATGACACGTTTCATCATTGTCATATTGCCTTGCATGATCATGTAGTTGACATCGTATTTGTGGCAAAGCCACCATGCATAATTTTTCATACATGTCACTCTTGATTCATTGCCCATCCCGGTACACCGCCGGAGGCACTCATATAGAGTCATATTTTGTTCTAGTATCGAGTTGTAATCATTGAGTTGTAAATCAATAGAAGTGTGATGATCATCATTAATAGAGCATTGTCCCAAAAAAAGAGAGAGAAAGGCAAAAAAAAAGGCCAAATAAAAAATAAAAAAAGAGAAAAAAAAGAAAAAGAAGGGACAATGCTACTATCCTTTTTCCACACTTGTGCTTCAAAGTAGCACCATGATCTTTAAGATATACAGTCTCTTATTTTGTCACTTCCATATACTAGTGGGAATTTTTAATTATAGAACTTGGCTTGTATATTCGAACAATGGGCTTCCTCAAATGCCCTAGGTCTTCGTGAGCAAGCAAGTTGGATGCACACCCACTTAGTTTCTTTTGTTGAGCTTCCATACATTTATATCTCTAGTGCATACGTTGCATGGCAACCCCTACTCCTTGCATTGACATCAATTGATGGGCATCTCCCTAACCCATTGATTAGCCGCGTCAATGTGAGACTTTCTCCTTTTTTGTCTTCTCCACGCTACCCCCGTCATTATATTCTATTCCACTTGTAGTGCTATGTCCACGCCTCACGCTCATGTATTGCGTGAAAGTTGAAAAAGTTTTAGAAATACTAAAGTATGAAACAACTGCTTGGCTTGTCATCGGGGTTGTGCATGATGAGAGCATTTTTGTGTGACGAAAATGGAGCATGGCCAAACTATATGATTTTGTAGGGATGAGCTTTCTTTTGCCATGTTATTTTGAGAAGACATAATTGCTTAGTTAGTATGCTTGAAGTATTATTATTTGTATGTCAATATTAAACTTTTATCTTGAATCTTTCGGATCTGAACATTCATGCCACAATAAAGAAAATTACATTCAAAATTATGTTAGGTAGCATTCCACATAAAAAAATTCTGTTTTTATCATTAGCCTACTCAAGGACGAGCAGGAATTAAGCTTGGGGATGCTTGATACGTCTCCAACATATCTATAATTTTTTTATTGTTCCAGGCTATTATATTATCTGTTTTGGATGTTTAATGGGCTTTATTATGAACTTTTATATTATTTTTGGGACTTACCTATTAACCGAAGGCCCAGTGCAAATTGCTGTTTTTTTGCCTATTTCAGTGTTTCGCAGAAAAGGAATATCAAACGGAATCCAAACGGAATGAAACCTTCGTGAGGATCGTTTTTGGAACAAACGCAATCCATGAGACTTGGAGTGGACGTCAAGGAAGCCACGAGGTGGCCATGAGGTAGGAGGGCGCGCCCAAGGGGGCAGGCGCGTCCTCCACCCTTGTGGGCCCCTCGTAGCTCCACCGACCTACTTTCTCCACCTATATATACTCATATACCCTGAAAACATCCAGGAGTACCACGAAACCCTATTTCCACCGCCGCAACCTTCTGTACCCGTGAGATCCCATCTTGGGGCCTTTTCCGGCGCTCCGCCGGAGGGGGAATCGATCACGGAGGGCATCTACATCAACACCATGGCCTCTCCGATGATGTTTGAGTAGTTTACCACAGACCTTCGGGTCCATAGTTATTAGCTAGATGGCTTCTTCTCTCTCTTTGGATCTCAATACAAAGTTCTCCTCGATTCTCTTGGAGATCTATTCGATGTAATACTTTCTGCGGTGTGTTTGTCGAGATCCGATGAATTGTGGATTTATGATCAAGATTATCTATGAACAATATTTGATTCTTCTCTGAACTCTTATATGCATGATTTGATATCTTTGCATGTCTCTTTGAATTATCAGTTTGGTTTGGCCTACTAGATTGATCTTTCTTGCAATGGGAGAAGTGCTTAGCTTTGGGTTCAATCATGTGGTGTCCTTTCCCAGTGACAGCAAGGGCAGAAAGGCACGTATTGTATTGTTGCCATCGAGGATAAAAAGATGGGGTTTATATCATATTGCTTGAGTTTATCCCTCCACATCATGTCATCTTGCCTAATGCGTTACTCTGTTCTTATGAACGTAATACTCTAGATGCATGCTGGATAGCGGTCGATGAGTGGAGTAATAGTAGTAGATGCAGAATCGTTCCGGTCTACTTATCACGTACATGATGCCTATATACATGATCATGCCTAGATATTCTCAAAACTATGCGCTTTTCTATCAATTGCTCGACAGTAATTTGTTCACCCACCGTAGAATTTGCTATCTTGAGAGAGGCCACTAGTGAAACCTATGGCCCCCGGGTCTATTTTCCATCATTTTATTTTCCCATCAACTAGCTATTTCTGTCGCCGTTTATTTTGCAATCTTTACTTTTCAATCTATACAACAAAAACACCAAAAATATTTATCTTATTATCTCTATCAGATCTCACTCCCGCAAGTGGCCGTGAAGGGATTGAGAACCCCTTTATCGCGTTGGTTGCAAAGTTCTTGATTGTTTGTGCAGGTACTAGGGATTTGCGTGTAGTCTCCTACTGGATTGATACCTTGGTTCTCAAAAACCGAGGGAAATACTTATGCTACTTTGGTGCATCATCCTTTTATCTTCAAGGGAAAACCAACGCATGCTCAAGAGGTAGCATACGTATGTGTACACGGTTTAGAAGGGATTGTCTGAACTGCTACGTTAGGGGCTCTACTACTACATGTGCCACTACTTGCTCAGCCACTGTTCATCGTTGCAGAGAGACCGATCAACCAGTATGTATGTACACATTCGCGACCAGACAGACAATGCTACATGCTCTTCAACTGGTGTAGCGACCAGACCTCAAACAATCTGATCTCTGTGCATAAGTGTCATCCCTGGATCGGTAATGCTGACACACACAGTACTCGAAGGATTTATGATAGAGTAGCAATCACACACTTATTACATCGAATGCCTCAAAAGAAAACTTACTACAATAAATATGGCTTAAGGCCATCTGATACTCCCTCCGTCACAGTTTAGAAGGCACAGTTAAATTTGCGTGCGATTCCACAATAGACAAGGTTTAGGGCGCATTGTATTTATTTCTAGTAGCTAATTATTACTCCGATATACTATTTCTATATGCATGCGTAGTTTGAATGCTATTTTTTAGCCCATCTCACAACCAATAGATAACCACCTAGGTCCCAGAGAATTTCCAAGCACGCCTTCTAAACCGTGACGGAGGGAGTACGATAACAGCGGAAGGCCTGGAAGATAAAGTGAGTCCATCAACTCCAACAGCATCACTGAGTGAAAGACCACGACCTAAGGCTCCTTACTCATCGTCAGAAAAGTCTGCAACATGATACATTGCAGCCCGAAAACGGGTCAGCACATGGAATATGCTGGCAATGTAACACCAACAGGATAATGAACAGAATAATGCTATCACTACATGCATATATGGCTGATGGAGGCTGTAGGGTTAATATGTTTCGCGAAAAGCCAAATTATCCCTACTGCAAAGGAATATAATTTATTTAACTACAAAGTTTGTTGAAAACATTGAGAAGGTAAACGCCCTCTCAATCCCAATTAAAAGTAATCATTAACAACCCAACAAATTATTTAAGTAGCATTGATGAGATCAATATGATAATCCAAGAACCGGATACTCAAGATGTCCATAACCGGGACACGGCTAACCATGATTAGTTTGTACACTCTGCGAGAGGTTTATGACTTTTCCCCACAAGACTCGATCTCCTCCGTTGGATTTCTCACACTACATGGTGTTTGAGAAACGGATGACCGAGACACAGTCTTTCAGAAGCGTTAGCACCTTACGATGGGTAGACCGGTACACCTACATCCCCTACATCTGCTAGTCTACCACTGTAAGAGTTCACACAACTTAATCAACTAGGCTAGAGCCCATAATAGCTTGTGGCTGCACACAGAAGTTTCCAGTATGAATAATCTTATGATCCCTTTAAGCCTGGGTGGCGCCGTGGCGGTCCATAGGAGAATCACACGGTACCCCGGGATTTCCAAAAAAAATACAGGCAATCACTGGAATACCCAGGTGCCTCAATCCACCTAGATGTGTATTAAAGTTTCCACCTTAAGTTAACCATTAATTAACAATCTCACATCTGTCATGAATACACTCAAACCCAATCCACGTCTACGAGCATAGCATAGCGACATAAGCATAACGCAGAAGTAACTCCCAGGGTTTGATAATAAACAGGTGAATAGGTACTACCTCATCTACTTCCCAAATCCCACAATTTAATTCAGATCCTAACCATGCAATTGTCTGAGGATTCTTCTAATGCAATAAAACTGGGTAGTAAGAGGTATGATCAAAGTGTTACTTGCCTTGCTGATGATCCGCGAAACCTAGAGACTCGTAGTAGCACGCTTCGCACTCCGGGTACTCTATCGCAAACAAACAGGCATACAATAAGCAATCAAGCAAAAGCACGAGTAAAACTCAAATAAGAGATCTAACAAGAAAGTTCAACTTAAGAACTCCGGTTTGCAAAAAGAATCAAATCAAACGAAGCAACAAAACTCAAATGGCGAAAGAAACAAGCTTCGTTTACTAATCTGGACTAAAGTCAAATTTTGCAGTAGCAAAAACTTGTTTAAGTTGATTAAACGGAAAGAGGGTTTCGAGACGAAACTCTAGGCGCTTAAATCTCCTGATTCCGATAAACAGCGAAAAGTTATACTAGAAAGAAAATCGGATCCGAAATCGTGATAAAAAATAATCGTGGAAAATCCGAGAAAAAGAAAAACTGACGAACAGGCTAACGAACGAACGTTCGCTATCTGTGGCTAAACGGTGAAAACCATTCGTAAAAACGAACGTACGGACGAACGTCCGCTAAATAACTAAACCGAAAAACACTGAACCGATCTAAAAAAACAAAAACTAGGGTTTGCGAAATAAAACCGATCAGTTTTTAGAAAAAAACCGGCGGCTACCTCGAACTCCGGCAGGTGGCGGCGCGGCGGCTCTCGGCGGCGGCGGTTGGCGGCGGCAGGTGGCGGCGGCGGCGGCGGCGCAAGGCGGCGGCGCGCGAGGAGGCAGCGGCGCGGCTAGGGTTAGGGTTTGGCGGGGTGAGGCGGGCTGGGAGGGCTGGCGGCGTGGTGCGGCTTATAAGGCCGAGCGGCGGACGAGTTCGGGTCGCCCACGGCGGCCCGAGTTAGTTCGTTTTTTAAATAATTCGGATGTGCATAAAAAGAAAGAAAAGAAATACTAAACGGACTCCAAAAATCCCGAAATAAATTTTCCCCGTCCTCTAAAAATAAGCCGGACAAGATGAACACTTATTTGGCCTAAACTGCAATTTTGAAAAAACGCATATTTTTCCTAATTCAAATAAAATAGCGATAAAACTCCGAATAAAATTCTTATTTGATTTTAATATTAGATCTCTGATATTTCTTTATTTTGAGGAAGTCATTTTATCCTCTCTCTTTTATTTTTAATAAAAGAAATATTTCAGAGAAAAATAATTAAAATCAAACGATCCTCTTTTCAAATTCGAGAAAAACTCAAATATGAAAATAACGAAATCCCCAATTCTCTCCGTGGGTCCTTGGGTTGCGTAGAATTTCTAGGATCAACCAAAATTCAATAAAATATGATATGCTATGATGATCTAATGCTTAACATTCCAAAATGATAATTTGGGATGTTACAAACCTACCCCCCTTAAGATGAATCTCGCCCTCGAGTTTCAGGTTGGCTAGAAAATAGGTGAGAGTGATCCTTCCGTAAGTCTTCCTCTCTTTACCAAGTAGCTTCATCCTCGGTATGGTGACTCCACAGAACCTTGCAAAACTTGATAACCTTGTTGCGCGTAACTCGGGTGGCAAACTCGAGTATCTTGACCGGTTTATCCTCATATGTCAAATCACTATCCAACCGTATCGCTTCAAGCGGCACTGTATCTCTCAGAGGAATATCAGCCATCTCCTCGTGGCACTTCTTCAACTGAGAAACGTGGAACACATCGTGAACTCCGGACAATCCTTCGGGCAATTCTAACTTGTAAGCAACTTCTCCCATACGTTCCAAAACTCTGTATGGTCCCACAAAACGTGGCGCTAACTTTCCCTTAACTCCAAAGCGCTTCACTCCTCGAAGTGGTGATACTCGAAGATATACTCTGTCTCCAACTTCGTAAAGTGTTTCCTTGCGTTTAGAATCCGCATAACTCTTCTGCCTGGACTGGGCTACCTTGAGTCTATCGAGAATCAGCTTAACCTTCTCTTCAGACTCTTTAATCAAATCTGGTCCAAACAATTGTCGGTCTCCAACTTCGTCCCACAACAATGGTGTTCTGCACCTCCTTCCGTACAGTGCTTCGAAAGGGGCCATCTTCAAACTGTCTTGATAACTGTTGTTATAAGAGAACTCTGCATAAGGCAAGTTATCGTCCCAACTAGATCCATAGTCTAGCGCAAAGCTCTCAACATGTCCTCCAAACTCTCTCAGTCTGTCCATCTGTCTATGGGTGAAATGCTGTACTGAAATCTAGCCTGGTTCCCAAAGTTTCATGCAAATGATTCCAAAACTTTGAAGTAAACGGGGTTCCTCTATCTGATACAATGGTCCTCGAAACTCCATCCAGACATACGATCCTGGTCATATATATCTGTGCCAACTTAGCACTAGTGTAAGTGGTCTTTACTGGGATGAAATGAGCTACTTTCGTCAATTGATCGACTACAACCCATATCGAGTCATAGCCTGAATGAGTCCTGGGCAATCCCGTGATAAAATCCATGCCTAGTTTATCCCACTTCCATTCAGGTATAAGCAATGGCTGTAGCAATCCCGCTGGCTTCTGATGTTCTGCCTTCACTCTCTGACATACATCACAAACTGCTACATAGTCCGCAATATCCTTCTTCATACCCACCAAAAACTGTCCTTCAAATCCATATACATCTTGGTATTTCCTGGGTGAATCAAATATGGCGAATCATGGGCCTCTTGCAGAATCAACTTCCTGATCTCCTGATCATTTGGCACATATACGCGGTCCTCAAACCATAAGGTATCATGCTCATCCTCACGAAATCCCTTGGCTTTTCCTTTACTCATCCTTTCCTTTATCTCGGCAATCTCCTTGTCTGTCTTCTGAGCTTCTCTGATCTTATCCATCAAGGTAGACTGAATCTCCAATGCTGCTACATAGCCTCTCGGAACTATCTCCAAACATAGCTCGCGAAGGTCTTCTGCTAATTCCTTGGGTATTTCTCTGGTCATGACGGTATTTACATGACTCTTGCGGCTCAGCGCATCGGCTACTACGTCAGCCTTTCCTGGATGATAATGCAATCTCATATCATAATCCTTAATGAGTTCTAACCATCTCCTCTGCCTGAGATTTAACTCCTTCTGCGTGAAGATATACTTCAAACTCTTGTGATCCGTGTATACCTCACAATGGTTTTCGATGAGAAAATGTCTCCATGTCTTCAACACACGCACTACGGCTGCTAACTCCAAATCGTGCGTAGCATAGTTTTACTCATGGGGTTTAAGTTGTCGTGAGGCATATGAAACAACTCTTCCCTCCTGTATAAGTACGGCTCCAAGTCCCCGATAATAAGCGTTGCAATACACTTCATAATCTTTGCGTTGATCTGGTAGAATCAACACTGGTGATGTAACCAAGCATCTCTTCAACTCCTGGAAACTGGCCTCACATTCCTCAGTCCAATTGAATTTGGTGTCCTTCTTTAACAACTCCGTCATGGGCTTTGCAATCTTTGAGAAATTCTCAATGAACCTTCGGTAGTATCCTGCGAGTCCAAGAAAACTCGGATCTCTCAAGCTGTCGTGGGTGATTCCCGGTTTGTCCGGTGACAACCTTGGTGGGGTCTCTGCTATTCCTTCTCCGGATATAACATGTCCAAGAAATCCAACTCCCTTCAGCCAAAACTCACACTTCTTGAACTTGGCGTATAACCGATGTTCCCCAGAGCTTACCAAGTACCAAGCGCAAATGTTCTTTATGTTCTTCTTCATTCTTGAGTAAACCAGAATATCATCAATGAACACTCTGACGAACTTATCCAAAAACTCCATAAACACTTTGTTCATCATGTTCATAAAATAGGCAGGTGCGTTAGTCAGACCAAATGACATAACGGTATACTCATACAGCCCATACCTTGTGGTAAAAGCTGTCTTAGGTATGTCCTGCTCTCGAATCTTCAACTAGTGATACCCTGATCGCAAATCGATCTTGGAAAACACTTTAGCCCCTTGCAACTGGTCAAACAAATCATTGATCATCGGCAGTGGGTACTTGTTCTTGACCATCACCTCATTCAATCCACGATAATCAACAACCATCCTTAACTATCGATCCTTCTTCTCCACTAGAAGTACTGGTGATCCCCAAGGCGACAAACTTGGGCGAATATACCCCTTATCCAGTAACTCCTTAATCTGCTTCTTAATCTCCTCCAAATCCTTTGCGGGCATCCTGTACGGTCTCTTAGATATTGGCCCTGTGCTTGGCAAAAGCTCAATCAAAAACTCAATGTCTCGATCTAGTGGCATGCTTGGCAATTCTTCTGGAAATACATCCGGAAAGTCCTTTACCACTGGTATTCCTCCTGTACAACTCCTGATAAGGAATTTACTTGAGTCCTATTCGGCACATGCCGGGATACATACTTGATCCTTCTTCCCTCTGGGGTGGTGAGTAAAATCGTCTTACTGGCGCAATCGATGTTTCCTCCATACATCGATAGCCAATCCATACCCACAATCACATCCAAACCTTGCGACTCCAATATTATCAGATCGGAGGGGAAACATGCCTACCTATGGCTAATGGCATCTGAAAACATCCATGGCTTGCCATATACTCTGCTCCTGGTGAGGTTACTAGCATGGGTGTCTTAAGAACTCTAGTGGGCAACTTATACTTATCCACAAATCCCCTTGATATGTATGAATGCGATGCACCAGTATCAAAAGGTACGACTGCAGTAAATGACTTAACCAAAAATTTACCTATTACTGCATCTGGCTGAGCTTCAACCTCCTCCACGTTAACGCGGTTCACTTGTCCCCTGTTGAAAGGGTTGGGCTTCTTCCCAGAGCTTCCATTGCCATTTCTGTCGTGGAATTGTCACGGCAGATGTCCTCTTGCAAGGACTTAATCGTGGATCCATCGCAACTAGGAAGCTTAAAGGGGTTAATCGGGACAAAGGACACTTTTATACTAGTTCGGCCCCTTACGGTGAAGGTAAGGCCTACGTCTAGTTGGTTTGGTATTGCTTGAGTTTCGATGACCAGGGAGCAAGATACGCTATGCCCGGTTCTCGATTGGTTGTTTCTTGCCCTAAGCACGGCGAATCGTCCCCTTATATACGGGTTGGCGCCTGCGGCTTACGAGTCGGCGGCTCATAAGCAGTGTCGGCTCGGTGACTAATCAAGTCTACCTTATGATACAAGTCATGCCATTATGGCGGTTTACTACAGCGGGCCTTAAGTCGCTGTGGGACTTAGGCCCCTTGTTGAGACGCCATCTTCATGCTGGACTTGGGCTTCTATCTGGTAACCTCTTTACGTAACCCGGCCCCTCTGGCGGCTTACACAAATAGTTATATCCCCAACATTAGGCCCCAGTTGATTTGAACCTGTTCATGTCAATCTTAAAATAACAAAACATAAATGTTCGGTCTTGATTGCATAAAAGACTTTCTTTAACCCGGTGTGGCGTCATTCTTTGGATCCGTGTTAACCCGTCATGACATCATCTTTCCTTTTATCCATGAAAATCATTAGCGGATCTTTGTCTTTATTGCCTGTTACGAGAATCGGCGTCGGGGCATTGGATAGTAATTCTTATCTCCTCGTTTTCCGCGCCGTCTCGATTATGTTCCCCTTATAAATAAACACGACACAGGTTTCATTTTTCGTGGCTTACACAAATAGTTATATCCCCAACATTAGGCCCCAGATTGATTTGAACCTGTTCATGTCAATCTTAAAATAACAAAACATAAATCTTGAGTCTTGATCTGCATAAAAGACTTTTTTAACCGGCGTGGCGTCATTCTTTGGATCCGTGTTAACCCGTCATGACATCATCTTTCCTTTTATCCCGCCGAAAATCATTAGCGGATCTTTGTCTTTATTGCCTGTTCTGAGAATCGAGGCGTCGGGGCCGCTGGATAGTAATTCTTATCTCCTCGTTTCCCGCGCCGTCTCAGTTATGTTCCCCTTATAAATAGGCACGACCTGGGTTTCATTTTCCCCCCTCCTAGTCGTCTCCTTCCTCTCGAGCTCCGCAGCCGCCGCCGTCAAGCTTCTCGTCTTCTCCGACCCAGGCCGCCGCATCAACCTGAATCGGTCCAGAAAACACGCCGGCGAACCTCCGCAGCTCCTCCAGACCTGTAAGACCCTTTCCTTTCCTGTCTTAGATCTGTATCATAGTTTTCGTCGAGCTCGCCGGTGTTCATCGTCGCCTGCTACGAACCCTTGATAGATCTCACCCCAACGCCCTTTTCTGATCGTTAGATGGTATAGAAGCTGCTGCGTAATCTGTTTCACCCCATTTTATATGCAAACAGATCCCTTTTCCTTTGTTGAAGCTTCTTTTGAGTGTATGAACTTCTCTCTTTCGTTTTAGGTCTAGAAATTTTTCTTTTCAGGACGACCATTTGATCCAAAATAATCGTTGTAACTTATGAAACCTGTTTTTATCACCCGGAACACTTCTTATGTTAAATGCCTTCAACATAGCTGTCCAAATATCCGGTTTAAATGCATCCCACTTGATCTGTAAACCTTGGCACCTTCTCAGGTCTTTAAAACTTTTTGAACTGTTGCTAACACTTGTGGCGGCTTAAATAATGTTGCCCAATTATCCTTATGTCATTAGGCCCCTTTAAGCCGCTACCTTCAGCAATTTGAATATTTTCTTCCGGGTTAAAATTTAAGCCAGAACTTCTTATTTTTCAATAGGCCAATCTGTTGTCATGGCGCCTAAGTCGACCAAAGCTCCTGTAACCTGTAACTGGGTCCCATCCACTATCACCAAAAGCAAACTGGCTGAATTTGTGAAGTCTGGTCATTTGCCAAAGAAGGAAGTCATGTCTTATCGTGTCCCTGACCCATCTGAAGAGAAGCCTCAACCCAAAGAAGGGGAAGTAATAGTTTTCACGGATCACATGAGCCGGGGATTTGCCCCTCCCGGCTCAAAGTTCTTCAGAGAAGTTTTAAATTTCTTTGACCTTAGGCCTCAAGACATTGGACCCAATTCCGTGTCCAATCTTTGCAATTTCCATGTTTTCTGTGAGGTGTACACGGAGAACCAAGCCTGCTCTTATTCAGAGAACTGTTCTACTTGAACCGGCAGAATGGCGCGCCAGCGGGCGAGTCTTGAACTTGGCGGCATCTTGATCCAAAGGACGGAGAGACTGCATTTCCGTATCTTGAGCTGCCGAGTCACCCCAAATATTGGAACCATAATGGTTCTCTTGTCGAGATACCTCTCCACCGATGAGCCGCCTCTTCCGGCTTTCGCGCCTCGCCTGAATCCAACCATCCATTGGCGGATAAACCGACCATTGTTGAATGTCTACCACTCAACCCCACCATCAAGAAGATTAAAGCTCTTACGGAAATGGTTTAAGCGGCATTGACTTGGTGCAGGTGCAGGTCACTTATGTATACTCCCATTAAGCCGCCGCTCGGCAATGTGTATTATACTAGCGACAGAAGCGACCCAATGCGCCACAGATTCGATGACTTACCGGATAGCGTGGCCGATGCTACAACCCGATCCTTCTTTGAAGGAGAATCTTGTAATCAACAATACCTTCGGGCTGCTTCCCTTCTGCAAAAAGAACCCTGCCCCTGCAATAAGTTACCAATCTTAATAAATACTATTTAATATGTTTACCTCCTTGTACTTATGATTCCTTATCTTTCCCACAGGCCAGTGGTGACTTCTGGAAAGTCAAATATGACCACGAGGCCGCCCAACAAGCCAGAGCCGCCAAGAAGAATGAAAAGAAAAATGCCAAGACAGGGACTTCAAAGAAGAAGAAACCCAGCGCCTCTGAATTACTCAAATTGGATGACTCTTCTTCAGATGAGGAAGAGGTAATCTCTTATTCTCTTTAACTCCTTTGTTACTGTTTTATTGATATTTCCGCCTTTTAGGAAGACACTGGAAACAGCCAAGCTCATGGCGAAGAGGTAACTATAATTTCCTCCGACTCAGAGCCTTTGCCAAAGCACAAAACCCGGTGGGTGACCCGGAAAGTAAGATTTTCACATCCCTTAGCTTATCAAGATCCTCAATTTCTTTTGAAGCAACAACAGCTTGAGAACCGGAGGCAAACCCGGAAAAGCAAGGATGTAGAGCTTTCTTCCGGCTTACGACATAGCGAGAAGCGTCGAATCGAGGTCATCTCCGCTTTGCGTTCTGTTTATCCTTTGGCGGGTTTAATTAAATCGACCTCTCAATTCGTCGACTCCAATTATCGGGATACCTCTCCTTCTTCTAGCGAGTCTATGCAATCCAACATGCGGCTTTCAAGACGCCCTACAGGTAACATACCTTTGTTATCCTCATGCTTTGCTTTACTCATATTTTGCACTCATCCCTTTGTTTTATTCACAGTGTGCAGGCGAAACCCAGTAAGAGGGCAAAGAAGAATAAGCCGATTGAAGACCCGGTAGCATCGGAGCCGGAACCCGGAACCACTGCCCCTGATGCCTCTACCCATCAACCCCCTTCTGAGCCGGCCCATGAAATTCCGACACCATCTTCCGACCCGCTTCAAGAAAGCACTCTTGATAACTCTGATAAACCGGAAATTCCTAGCCCGGTCCGGACGGCTGAACCGGAGGTTGAATACTTACAAAGCCAGTATGTTGAGCCGGGGCGGCCTACTGTTCTTGCGAGGTGTACTACTAAGGACGAACTTATCAAAAGCCGGAAGACCAAACAGGACATCGCTGATTATGCCCACTTAAGCATTGGCTATATAGTCTCAGGCTATCTGAATCAAGTGCATAACAGCCGCGACCTGGAAATTGACATGGTGAAACAGATACAACATAAATCTGAGGTATAACTTAAAATATTTCCTCTGAATCTTACTTACTGTACCAGCCCCCAAGTCTACTGCTTATATGTAAATATGACGTAGACTTAGATACCGGCTTACTGTTAGCTCACCGGTTTATAAGAATGCATATTGAACCCGGCTGTAATGTAGCAACTTTTTAAAGAAGCGATACACATTAGCCCCCAAGTGTCAAGCATCTTTACTTGTAAAGTACTTGAGACTTTAATATGCATAATCTGACATTATAAAGTAAAATTTTCTTCAGCATACATTAGCCCCCAAGTGTCAAGGGTCTTTACTTGTAAACTGCTTGAGACTTTAATAATACCTTACCATAACCCGGCGTGTTGCAGGTCTCCACCAGTCAATTCGAATTGCAGATTGCTGATCTGAAGATCCGGCTGGCGGCCCAAGAGCTGGAGATTCAAAAGCCGACTCCAAATTCGCCTTGACATCTCGAGCAAGAAAAGTTGAAGAAGGATTTTGGCGCGAGAAGCAGCCACAGGCGGATGAAAAATCTTCACTTGTGACCGGGCGAGACAGCGAAGCAGCTCTTCTTTGAAGCAAGCTGCCGAATTTTCCGACTTAAAAACCAGATATCCCAAATGGTCTCGGCAATTTTGGTGAGTGACTATGTGTAACTTTTGAACATCACCATGATTCATTTGATAACTGTTTGAGATATGATCTCGGCAATCTTATATGCATAAGCGCAGGTCCTGGAGTACCAACTTTGAAGCGAATATCTTGATCAAGCTTAAGGCGGTGTATACTCTAGTGGAACAACAGTACACCAGTCTGGCGTGTTTTGGCTGTTGTGGCTTTATCAAATGATACTCCTTATCTCCTGCGGGATGTACTCAAGCGGCTTGCCGTGTTACCTCAACGGATTCGGGAGTTAAGGCGAGCATCTGGTAGAGCAGGGCCATAGCCGCCTTAAGCGGGCCAAAGCGTTGGCTCGAGCTAGACTTGAATGATGTTGCTCTTGTATACCACGGCTTAAGGAGGGCGGCTCGCATTCAATGAATCGAGACTTCACCACCTGTGTGAGAGTCGTGCGTCCTGTGGCTACCATCATCGGCAACGATATTGATCTTACAAAGTACCAGCCGGGTTATGACAACGACAACGGAGATTCCAACTCCTCATTATGATGATATCACTGATCCTCAACTCGTAAGCATACCTTTGCTCCTGAAGTTGACCCGGCCAGTTTAATAGATGATGAAGCTGAATTTGAAGCCTTAAGCGGCATTGACTGGACCTCGTCAACCTTCCAGGACAAAGCAGCAGACAAAGAGGCGGAGAAGGATAACCCAGAGTCGTCAAATCCACCAAAGGAGTAACCCGTCTGGCATTAAGTCTTTGAAAAAATAATGTCTCATTATTCAGGCTCGGGGAGTCTTGTAATAGAGTAGAAACACTTCTTAACTCTGTCATGCCCTCGCGCATGTTTGTGGTGCTTAACAATGTCTCACGCCGCTATTGTTGTATACTGCCGGCTTGCTTGAATCATCCAAAAGCTTTTTGCTTTACCCTGTGCATAAAACAAAAAACTTCCTTTGGCATCTCACCACATCCGGGGTCATGTAAGATAACGTTAATCCGGAGTAAGAACCAAAACATCATAAGTATCAGCCGGTTTAAGGCGTACCTTACAGGCTTACTTGATCCCAAAAAAGTAGACAATTATACTTAACTTCTTAAAATTGGCACATACTCCCTCCGTTCCTTTATATAAGGTGTATTTGTTTTTTCAAAAGTTAAAACAGGCTTACTTGATCCCAAAAAAGCAGACAGTTATACTTAACTTCTGCAAGTTTGACCAAGTTTTTAGAAAAATATATCAGTATCCACAATATGATATTTATATCATTTAATCGATCATGAAAAGTATTTTCATATTTTATCTATTGGGTATTGCAGATGTTTCTATTTTGTTCTATAAGCTTGGTCAAACTTTCACATGGTTGACTTGCACAGAAACCAATACACCTTATATTTTGGAACGAAAGGAGTATAATGTTTACTTGGCCCTTAGTATTATTTACTCTTATAGAATAAAATAAACCTGATTTTCAAAGGCCTCTGATTCGAATACGATCAGCAGAACCGTTCGAGAGGGGTTAAGCTAAGATTCGGATACGATTATATAGCCCCCAATGGCTTTGGCGATGCCGATCAAGTGGGTATCAACAGCTATGTTCTCTTTGGTTCGAATCGACCTATGTTTGAGCAGAAGCCCCAAGTGACCATGATAGATGTTTAATGGCTGATTGAATCGATCCACGTCGGACCCAAAGGGGTTAAGCTATGATTCAAATATGATCAAAAGCCCCCAAGTGGGTTTGGCAGTATGCCGATCAATTGGGTATCGACAGCTATGTTCTCTTTGGTTCGAATCGACCTATGTTTGAACAGAAGCCCCAAATGACCATGGCTTGATTCAGATATGATCATAAGCCGGACCAAAGGGAAAACCGGATTCAGATATGATCCGCTCCCTATTAGTCGTTTCCATCACCTGGTAAAGAAGACACATAACCCTTGTAGGATGGAAAAGAAGGAGGTCCTGCTTTATTGCTTTATATAATATATACATTACTAAAAAAGAAAAGATAAGTATACTCTGAAAGCCAGCGGCTTAAGTATAGTAGGGCCGGAGATGCGCTATGTTCCACGGCCGACGGGTCTCTTCCTCCGACTTACGTGAGTCTTTGTGCTCTCGAACATCAATGAGGTAATATGACCCGTTGTTGAGATTTTTGCTGACCACGAAGGTCCTTCCCAAGGAGGGACAACTTGTGCATATTAGTTTGATCTGGATGAGCGGAGCACTAAATCGCCTTCTGGAAAGTTACGCTTCTAACCCGGCGGCTGTGATAACGGCGCAGGTCTTCTTCAGTAAATCGCCGGCGGGCTATGGCCAAGTCTCGCTCTTCATCCAACAAGTCAAGTGCATCCTGACGAGCTTTTTCGTTATCAGCCTCAACGTAAGCCGCCACCCGGGGTGAATCAAGCCGGATATCACTTGGCAGAACCGCCTCTGCCCCGTACACCATGAAGAAAGGTGTATAACCGGTAGATCTGTTAGGCGTTGTGTTGATGCTCCATAGCACAGAGGGTAACTCCTCCACCCAACAACCCGGAGTTCACTGTAAAGGAACTAAGATCCAGGGTTTGATACCTTTCAAGATCTCTTGATTAGCTCGTTCTGCTTGACCATTAGACTAGGGGTGAGCAACGGTCGAAACATCAAGCCGGATGTGCTCTTGTTCACAGAACTCTTCCATGGCACCCTTGGAGAGATTAGTACCATTATCAGTGATAATACTGTGCGGAAAACCAAAACGAAAGATCACCTTTTTGATGAACTGAACCGCCGTGGCTACATCACACTTACTGACTGGCTCTGCTTCAACCCACTTGGTGAATTTATCCACTGCCACCAACAGATGTGTCTTCTTATCCTTAGACCTTTTGAAAGGTCCAACTATATCAAGCCCCGAGACTGCAAACGGCCAAGTAATCGGAATCATCCTCAACTCTTGAGCTGACACATGAGCTCGTCTTGAGAATTTTTGACATCCGTCACATTTGCTGACCAGATCCTCCGCATCAGCATGAGCCGTCAGCCAATAAAAACCGTGACGAAAAGCCTTGGCTACCAGAGACTTTGAACCAGCATGATGACCGCAATCACCTTCATGAATCTCATGAAGTATCTCCTGACCCTCCGTAGGTGATACACAACGCTGAAATGCCCCAGTGACGCTGCGGTGATGCAACTCACCATGAACAATCGTCATGTATTTGGACCGCCTGACGATTTGTCTTGCCAAGGTCTCATCCTCAGGCAACTCTCCTCGGGTCATATAGGCCAAGTATGGGACCGTCCAGTCCGGGATGGCATGGAGAGCCGCCACCAGCAGCGCCTCCGGGTCTGGCACTGCAAGCTCTTCCTCTATAGGCACTCTGACAGAAGGGTTATGCAAAATGTCAAGAAAAGTATTAGGCGGCACCGGCTTACGCCGCGGCCCCAGCCGGCTTAAAGCATCAGCCGCCTCATTCTTCCTTCGATCAATGTGCTCTACTTGATAACCTTTGAAGTGCCCAGCCACCGCATCAACCTCACAACGATAAGCCGCCATGAGGGGATCCTTAGAATCCCGTGCACGACACTGTTGAACAGCGAGTGCTGAATCGCCCAAGCATCTTACCGGCTTAAATTCATCTCTTTGGCTATCCGGAGGCCATGGAGTAAAGCCTCATATTCAGCTGCATTGTTAGTACAGGGAAACATAAGCCGGAGCACATAACAAAATTTTTCACCTCGGGGGGAAGTTAAAACGACTCCAGCCCCCGAGCCTTCCAACTGCCTGGACCCATCAAAGTGAATAGTCCAATACGTGTTATCCGGCTTCTCCTCTGGTGCCTGCTACTCCGTACAATCATTGATAAAGTCCACTAGGGCTTGAGACTTGATAGCTGTGCGCGGCATATACTTCAAACCGTGAGGCCCAAGCTTAATGGCCCACTTGGCAACTCGTCCTGTGGCTTCCATGTTCTGGATGATGTCTCCCAAGGGGGCTGAACTTACCACAGTTAAAGGATGACCCAGGAAGTACTGCTTTAGCTTCCGGCTCGCCATGAACACCCCATAAACCAGTTTCTGCCAATGCGGATACCTTTGCTTGGACTCTATGAGCACCTCACTGATGTAATAAACCGGCCTTTGAACTGGATGCTCCTTGCCAGTCTCCTTACGCTCCACCACAATGGCCACACTAACAGCACGTGAGTTAGCAGCAACATACAATAGCAATGGCTCTTTATCAATCGGAGCTGCAAGAACCGGCGGCTCAGCCAATTGTCTTTTTAAATCCTCGAAGGCAGCATCAGCAGCCTCACTCCAGACAAAGGTGTCTGCTTTCTTCATCATCTGATACAGTGGTAAAGCCTTCTCCCCTAGACGGCTTATGAATCGGCTTAAAGCAGCAACGCGACCCGCCAGTCGTTGAACATCATTGATGCACGCCGGCTTAGCCAGCGAGGTAATCGCCTTGATCTTCTCCGGGTTAGCTTCAATGCCCCTGTTTGAGACCAAGAATCCCAAAAGTTTGCCTACAGGTACACCAAACACACACTTGTCCGGGTTAAGCATCATCTTGTAGACCCGGAGATTGTCAAAGGTTTCCTTTAAATTGGAGATCAAGGTTTCCTTCTCTCTGGACTTCACCACAATGTCATCCACATAAGCATGAACATAGCGCCCAATCTGATTGTGGAGACAATTCTGCACACACCGCTGATAAGTCACCTGGGCACTCTTGAGCCCAAACGGTATAGACACATAGCAGAAGGCTCCAAATGGAGTAATGAAAGCCGTCTTCTCCTGGTCCTTAACCGCCATCTTGATCTGATGATAACCAGAGTAAGCATCCAAAAAACTCAACCGTTCGCAACCCGCTGTGGCATCGATTATTTGATCAATGCGGGGTAGAGCAAAGGGATCAGCCGGACAAGCTTTATTTAGGTCCGTGTAGTCCACACACATCCGCCAGGTGCCGTTCTTCTTGAGCACAAGCACCGGGTTAGCCAACCACTCTGGGTGAAAAACTTCCACAATGAACCCGGCCGCTAAGAGCCGGGTGACCTCCTCCCCTATAGCCTTTCGCCTTTCCTCATTGAATCGCCGGAGAAACTGCCTGACCGGCTTATACTTTGGATCAATATTAAGAGTGTGCTCAGCGAGTTATCTCGGGACACCTGACATGTTAGAAGGTTTCCATGCAAAGATGTCCCGATTCTCATGGATGAACTCGATGAGCGCGCTTTCCTATTTGGGATCAAATTGATGCGATGTTGAACTGCTTGGAAGAGTCGCTTTGTAGTGAAGTCAACCAATTTTGTCTCGGCTGCCGACTTAAATTTCAACGCCGAGTCTTGCTCGTGGTTGGCTTCTTCAAAGAGGTCATATCTGCGGGTCAACATTAGTTTGATAAAAATTCAGCTCCTCTTGACACAAGCGGATTCGGCATAAGCGCATCACCTTCCTCGCATTCTAAGGCCACCTTTCGGCTCCCATGCACGCGGTGATGGTGCCCTTGTAACCCGGCATCTTGAGCTGCGGATAAACATAACACGGCCATGCCATAAACTTGGCATAAGCCGGCCGTCCAAGCAGGCGTGATCACGGGCTCGATCTTGACTACCTCAAAGGTCACTTCTCAGCCACGGAATCATATTCATCTCCAAAAGCCACTTCCAGCTCGATCTTTCCAGCGGGATATGCCGACTTACCGGTACCACCCATGAAAAACAGTGTTAGGCGTCCTGAAGTCTTTATCGGTCAGCCCCATACGGCGAAAGGTCTCATAATAGAGAATATTGATCTGCTTCCGCCGTCCATGAGCACCTTAGTGAATTTATATCCACCAACACGAGGGCCACCACCAAGGCCAAGCTGACCGGGTTATCAACCGGAGGGTGATCTTCCTACTCCAAATGATAGGCTGCTCGACCACCTCGGATAACGGGAACCGCCAGTTCAACGAATTCACAGCCCTTTATGAACCTTACGGTCACGTTTACACAAGTTAGTGGTAAACACATGGTATTGCCCACCGTTTAACTGGTTTGGATGGCTCACGATAACTTTGATCTTTGTTGCTGTCCTCCTTGACCGGAATGCTGCTGATTATAGCCACCTTGACCACCTTGAAAACCTGAACTGAGCCGCCACCGGGCCATGAAACCACCTGCTCTGAACGCCGCTGATCCGTGATTGCCATAAAACATGTTTGAATTCTCGAAAGCTTTCATGATCGCACAGTCCTTCCATAAGTGGGTGGCAGGATTTTCCCGAGTACCGTGTCTTGGACAAGGCTCGTTCAGAAGCTGCTTAAGGGATGGACCTGAGCCACCAGATCGAGGAGGTCCTCTCCCCTTATGCTTCTTGTTATTACCTTGGGCATTAGCATTGGCCACAAATGTCGGGTTACCGTCCGGCTTACGCTTGTTACCACCTTGACTTACCGGCTGTTGCTGCTGACCCTTTCCGTTGTCGTTCTTCTTTCCCTTCCCTGTCTTTTCCTCCTCAGACACGGGATCATCGGTAATGTCGAATCGGCATATTTAACCAAAGCCGCCATCAGCGTACCCATGTCATTGCAATCACGCTTAAAGCGCGCCGACTTCGCGCTTGGCGACACAAAGCGACAATTACGATGGAGCATAAGTACATGAGCCGGCATCCATCTTATCGGATGAATGTATTATTTCCTTGACCGGCGCACCCAATGAGTTGTGGACTCACCCTCCTCCACCTTACAATTGGTCAAGTCCACAATGGACATAGATTGCTGCAAGTATCCTTAAAGTTACGGATAAACCGGGCCTTTAACTTCGGCCCATGGCTGATGGAATTGGGAGGCAAGCTTTTCAACCAAGTTCGGGCCGTTCCATCTAACATCATGGTGAAATACTTAGCCATTGCCGCGTCGCTGACTTCCAATAATTCCATGGCCATCTCGTAACTTTCAATCCATGCTCCTGGCTGTAAGTCGGCCATGTAGTTCAGCACCTTCGAGGACCCTTGAAATCCTTGGGCGAGCGCACATCTCGCAGAGCCGGCACGGACAAGGGACACCATCGGTTCTAGTGGCCACCCTGCTCGAGCGAAGTCATTGGATACTACAGGAAACCATCATATCTTTGTCTGCTGAGCCGCTAATTGAGCCGCCCATTCATCCTCCTAACATGTCGATCCTGCACGAGTTATAGCCGTCGGGTTGGTTGCGACGCTGGGCGATACTTGATAAAGCCTCGACTCCATGTATGCCTTATAACTTTCGGACTCGGTTTGGGCGAGGTGCTACCCAAGGATGAGGAGTGGAATGAATCTGTCCTGCTTTGTAAGAATAGGTCTCTTGCTATGCCAAGGCCGTCTGAAGAAGCTCCCTAACCCTCGGGTTTCCACCACCGTCGGTCGTCACCATCCTTTGGAAGAGCCGCCCAGACGCGCCGATCTTTGCTATCGGGTTCTCCATGGGGTTGGAAAAGTGGCCGGAGGTGTTGGTATATGTCATCAGGCGGGGCCATGCTCCCGTGAAGAGTGCCGTCTCTCGAGGCTGAACCGCCCTCCTGCTCCAGTGTCATAAATTGATTGGCTTGGCGGATTGCTAGGACCAGCTCGGGTGTCGTGAAAAGATTCGAGGATCGTAAACCGGAGGCGAGGCAGGACTGGGTTTTCGATGTCTCCTTCTCATCACCTCATTGGATGCATTCGGACTCATGTTAAGTTGGAAAGCCTCATTTGGAGTCGCTGCGCCCGTGCATCCAAAGCCGCCCGCTCTGCAGCTAGCCGGTGTCCTCGGCCGCCAAGGCCTCCTTGGCTGGGCTATCTCCTCACACCTTTGCCACCTCCGCGTTATGCTCATCTGGATTTGCGGGAATAACAGTGGAGGTTAACAATCTGTCAACTTGTCCATAAGATCTATCGGCTTTGAGCCGTGGTAGCGGGGCCTCCTGCCCGGCCGCTCCTAACCGACGTCATTCTTTGTCGCAGCCGTCGATTTTGGCGGGTTGGGTACTAGCCAAGAAGACTCCTGCCCGACTTGGCGGCTCATGTAATCTGGAACTCTAGAGCCGTCGAACAACCCCTAGCATGCCTTCTTGGACGTCTGAGAGAATCTGTTGAACGGAGGGCGAATCATCATCGATGGGACGGCCGTCTCTTTACCATCTTTAGATCCTTGAAAGTGCCTCTCCATGAACACAACCCACAAAGGCACGCTTCATGACAGAGTTGAATCTGGGCGGGTCTCGCTGCTTGAGCCGTCTTAATGAGGTCGGTGCAGCTGTCCGGCTCTGGGCCCGCTCACCAATCTGGCCGATGAAGGCGTGGATTCCGCCAAAGGGACCGGTACCCGTACTCAATTGAGTCGACCTCGGGGCCCTAGCCTTCGTTGTCGATGTAGATCTTGCCGCGGCGACTCTTGGTCATCTGCCCTTCTGCGTATCCCTTGAGCCCTTGAAGCTGCCCTTCAAGAACTCAAATCCACCGTCTGCGGCCCCACGGTGGGCGCCAACTGTCGTGGAATTGTCACAGCGGATGTCCTCTTGCAAGGACTTAATCATGGAGCCATCGCAACTAGGAAGCTTAAAGGGGTTAATCGGGACAAAGGACACGAGAGGTTTTATACTAGTTCGGCCCCTTATAGTGAAGGTAAGGCCTACGTCTAGCTGGTTTGGTATTGCTTGAGGTTTCGATGACCAGGGAGCAAGATACGCTATGCCCGGTTCTCAATTGGTTGTTTCTTGCCCTAAGCCGTCGGTGGGTCGTCCCCTTATATACGGGTTGATGCCTGCGGCTTCTGAGTCGGCGGATCATAAGCGATGTCGGCTCGGTGACTAATCAAGTCTACCTTATGATACAAGTCATGCCATTATGGCGGTTTACTACAACGGGCCTTAAGTCGCCTGTGGGCCTTAGGCCCCTTATTGAGACGCCATCTTCATGCTTGGACTTGGGCTTCTGTCTGGTAACCTCTTTACGTAACCCGGCCCCTCCTGGGCGGCTTACACAAATAGTTATATCCCCAACAATTTCCATTCTTAGCTTCAGGACATTCATTGGCGTAATGTCTGGTCTTCTGGCACTTGTAGCAAGTAACGTGGCTTAGATCCTTCTTGGCGGGTGTTGCCGGGTTGGAACGGTTCTGTTTGCTGCTTCCTCGATTACCATTCCCATTCTTGGGGCCACTATGGTTGTGCAAACTTCCTCCATTATGGGTGTGGCCTCCATGGTTATGAACAAATCCTCCTGAATTCGGGGTGAAACGGGGTCTCTGCTGGGCTCCAGAATTATACTTCCCCTGTCCATACTTCCTCTTGCGGTTGTCAATCTGCTGCTGCTTCCCTTCGAGCATAAGAGCTCTATCCACCAATTCCTGATAGTTATTGAAATTTTCCACCATCAATTGCATGCTCAGCTCGTCATTCAGTCCATCCAAAAACTTCTCCTTCTTAGCCGCATCTGTAGCAACGTCATCTGGGGCATAACGTGCTAACTTACTAAACTCATCCACGTATTGGCCAACAGTGCGCCCTCCTTGGCGTAAGTTGCGAAACTCTCGCTTCTTCATGGCCATAGCTCCTGGCGATACATGGGCGTCTGAAAAGCTTCTTTGAAACTGGTCCCATGTCATAGTGTCAATAGGGTAAGTGACTATGAAATTCTCCCACCAGGATGCCGCGGGTCCATCAAGTTGATGTGTGGCAAAATGCACTCTCTCCGCATCTGTGCATCCTGCAGTAGTCAACTCCCTCTCAATCTTGCGGAGCCAATCATCTGCAACAATTGGCTCGGTGCTACTGGAGAACACCGGCAGATTCAGCCTAAGAAAACGGGCTAACTGGTCAACTGGTGGGGGTGGTGGGTTGTTGTTGTTCCCCTGGTTCTGATTCTGGACCAATATCTGCATCAATGCGTTCTGCTGCTAGATTAGCTGAGTGAGCTCCGGTGGGAAAGCAAATCCATTGTCGCATCTCGGAGGCATCTGCCGGGTTTAGAGAAGATGAGAAAACATAATAGAATGAGGTCTAGAGGGAAAACACTACCCATATGCACATGAGACAAACACAAACATATCACTCAATCAATCAAACAAGGCATACTATCGGTCTAGAACTATCGTTACAAAAGTGTTTGGACTATACTATATACATGGTGGAATACTACTACTGTTTTGGTGGTCTACTAGAAAAATTGATCGGTCGAAGACTCCATGATATCTGCTCCAGCTTCATCAACATAGTCATCATCGCTATCGTCAGGGTCCGCGTCGGTATCGTTGATGATGATGTAGTTCTCCGGGCAAGTGGAACTGTCATCTTCTCCTCCTGGCGCAGGGTCTCCCATGAAAACTCCTAGCTTCTTTGTCAGGTCACCATTCTTCTCCACTAGTGCGACGATTTCCTCCATATAATCCTCGCGCGTAGCCTTGAGTTCTTCCTCCAGTTTCGAAATCCTTTTCATGCCTACGCACATCTGGTTCTCCTGGCGTCGAATGTGCTGGTTTAACTCCTGGATGAAAGAGGCAATCGACCTATCCTTCCTGGTGCTGATCGTCTCCCATTGCTCATCTCGGCGCCCACAAATCTGGTAGATAGTATCCTTGAGACCATTATGGTAGACTTCTCCAATGCATCCCATGTTGATGTGAGCCGCCATACTCTTTCCTAGGCTCCAGGTTGGTGCATCGAAAGAAAACTCTATGGGCTCAGTGACTGGCGTGAATGTCCTTCCTGGAACTTGAACTTGAATCATCCAGCGCTCCACTTCTGGTAAAGTGGCATTGTAGGTCCCGATGAAGCTTGGTATTCCAATGTTCAGGTACCTAGTAACTTCCTTCAAGTGGCGTCCAAAATGGGTGTCTTCATCCGGTTGCATGAACTTGATCCTTGCATCCGCCATCCTAAAGAGTGGAAAAAAGGAGAGGAGTTAGAAATGAGAAGAGAGTAGTGATATAGGGCTTTAGCTCAGTGGTCGTGTCCTACAGTCAGCGTGTGCTCTGATACCATCTTTGTAGCGACCAGACCTCAAACAGCCTGATCTCTGTGCATAAGTGTCATCCCTGGATCGGTAATGCTGACACACACAGTACTTGAAGGATTTATAACAGAGTAGCAATCACACACTTGTTACATCGAATGCCTAAAAAAAGAACTTATTACAATAAATATGGCTTAAGGCCATCTAATACGATAACAACGGAAGGCCTGGAAGACAAAGTGAGTCCATCAACTCCAACGGCATCACTGAGTGAAAGACCACGACCTAAGGCTCCTTACTCATCATCGAAAAGTCGCAACATGATCGTTGCAGCCAGCAACGGGTCAGCACATGGAATATGCTGGCAATGTAACACCAAAAGGATAATGAACAGAATAATGCTATCACTACATGCATATATGGCTGGTGGAGGCTGTAGGGTTAATATGTTTTGTGAAAAGCCAATTTTTCCCTACTGCAAAGGAATATAATTTAATTAACTACAAAGTTTGTTGAAAACATTGAGCAGGTAAACCCCCTCTCAATCCCAATTAAAAGTAATCATTAACAACCCAACAAATTATTTAAGTAACGTGATGAGATCAATATGATAATCCAAGAACTAGATACTCAAGATGTCCATAACCAGGGACACGGCTAACCATGATTAGTTTATACACTCTGCGGAGGTTTAGCACTTCTCCCCACAAGACCACGATCTCCTCCGTTGGATTTCTACACTACATGGTGTTTGAAAGCGGATGGTGAGACCACAGATCTTTGAGCGTTAGCATCTTACGATGGGTAGACCGGTACACCTACATCCCCTACATCGCTAGTCTACCCTTAAGAGTTCACACAACAATCAACTATGCTAGAGCCCATAATAGCTTGTGGCTGCACGGAAGTTTCGGTATGAATAATCGTATGATCCCTTTGAGCCTGGGTGGCGGTCCATAGGAGAATCACACGGTACCCGGGATTTCCAAAAAAATACAGGCAATCACTGGAATACCCAGGTGCCTCAATCTACCCAGATGTTTATTAAAGTTTCCACCTTAAGTTAACCATGAATTAACAATCTCACATCTGTCATGAATACACTCAAATCCAATCCACGTTTATGAGCACAGCATAGCGATATAAGCATAACACAGAAGTAACTCCCAGGGTTTGATAATAAACAGGTGAATAGGTACTACCTGATCTACTTCCCAAATCCCACAATTTAATTCAGATCCTAACCATGCAATTGTTTGAGGATTGATCAAATGCAATAAAACTGGGTAGGAAGAGGTATGATCAAAGTGTTACTTGCCTTGCTGATGATCTGCGAAACCTAGAGACTCGTACTAGCACGCTTCGCACTCCGGGTACTCTATCGCAAACAAACAAGCATACAATAAGCAATCAAGCAAAAGCACGGGTAAAACTCAAATAAGAGATGTAACCAGAAAGTTCAACTTAAGAACTCCGGTTTGCAAAAAGAATCAAATCAAATGAAGCAACAATACTCAAACGGTGAAAGAAACAAGCTTCGTTTACTAATCTGGACTAAAGTCACATTTTACAGTAGCAAAAACTTGTTTAAGTGGATTAAACGGAAAGAGGGTTTCGAGACAAAACTCTAGGCGCTAGAATCGCCTGATTCCGATAAATGAGCGAAAAGTTATACTAGAACGAAAATCGGATCAGAAATCACGATAAAAAATAATCGCGGAAAATCTGAGAAAAAGAAAAACCGACGAACAGGCTAACGAATGAACGTTCGCTATTTGCGACTAAATGGTGAAAACCGTTCATAAAAAAGAACGTACAGACGAACGTCCGCTAAATAACTAAACTAAAAAAAACCGAACCGATCTAAAAAAACGAAAACTAGGGTTTACGAAATAAAATCGATCGGTTTTTAGAAAAAAACGGTGGCTACCTCAAACTCGTGAGTGAGGCGGCGAGGCTCGGCGACGGCGGTTAGCGGCGATAATGAGGCGACGGAGGTGGTGTGGTCTGTGGCGGCGTGGCGGCGGCTGGGCTTGGCTTAATAGGAGATGCGGCCAGCTAGGGTTAGGGTTTGGCGGGTCGAGGCGGGCTGAGGTGGGCTGGCGGCGGGGTGCGGCTTATAACACCGAGCGGCGGACGAGTCCGGGTCGCCCATGGCGGCCCGAGTCGGTTCGCTTTTTAAATAATTCAGACGTGCAGAAAAAGAAAGAAAAGAAATACTAGACGAACTCCAAAAATCCCGAAATAAATTTTCCCCGTCCTCTAAAAATAAGCCGGACAAGATGAACATTTATTTGGGCCTACAATGCAATTTTGAAAAACGCATATTTTTCCTAATTCAAATAAAATAGCGATAAAACTCTGAATAAAAATCTTATTTGATTTTAATATTAGATCTTGATATTTCTTTATTTTGAGGAAGTCATTTTATCCTCTCTCTTTTATTTTTAATAAAAGAAATATTTCAGAGAAAATAATTAAAATGAAACGATCCTCTTTTCAAATTCGAGAAAAACTCAAATATGAAAATAACGAAATCCCCAACTCTCTCCGTGGGTCCTTGAGTTGCGTAGAATTTCTAGGATCAACCAAAATGCAATAAAATATGATATGCAATGATGATCTAATGCATAACATTCCAAATTGAAAATTTGGGATGTTACAACTGGGTAGGTCCCAGCCGTCAGGGAGGATAAGGAGGCACTCCCTTGCGTGCGAAGATATATGTGCTGGGTCCTAGCTGTCAAGGGGAGGAACCTTTTTTGCGCGTAATAAGGAGGCACTTCCTTGCGTGTGAAGATGTAGCTGGTGGCTCCAGATGTTAGCCTCACCGTGTATAGTCGTCTTTTGATGGTTGTCATTCATTGACAACGTTGACCATGCCGCAAGGAGAGTACCAAGGCGGTGGACGACGGTGAGGCCTGGTAAGGGAACGATGAAGAGCTGAGGAAGACGAGGCAGTGGATGCCCACGCGGAGGTGAGTACGAGGGTTCACTGGTTCCGCTGCGGTGTGAGGCTACCGTCGTCAGAGAATAACATGGGGTATGAGTGAGTAGAGGGAAGGCCTGGCCGGCTGTGGGATTAGGGTGGGGCGATGAGGCTGTCTTGGCAACTGCTTCTGCATATGGGAGGCGGGAGGCGGCCCTTCCCCGCTGCTGGTTTGGGCAGCTGGACCAAGAAGATCAGAGGGTTAAGAAGCAGCACGGCTGTTGGATTAACATCCAATGGTCCAACTGCTAGAATCATTTGTTGACTAAATTGACAAAGCCCAGCGTGCGCGTCATCTTTGTAGGCCCACTAGTGAGCATAATAAGGAGGCACTTGCTTGCGTGGGTCCCTACTGTCAGCCTCTCCACTTACATCCTCTTCCGATGGTTGTCATTTGTTGACCATGCTGACCATGCCGCGCCGAGAGCACCAACACGGTGGACGGCAGCGAGGCCAGGAAGGAATGACCCAGTGGCGAAGCCTAGCAGTGGATGCCTGTTGAGAAGTCTGAGGCTGGCCCGGTGGTCTTGAGGTGAGGCTGTCGTCGCCAGAAAATAACAGGAGGTGCAGGTGGGTATAGGGATGGCCTGGCCAGCGGTGGGAGTAGGGTGGGCGGTGAGGCCTGCACGACAGCAAATCCGGCCATAGAAGGAAGGAGCAGGCAGTCCTGGCGGCGCTGGTTTGAGTTGCTGGTGCAGGAAGAGCAGAGATTGAAGAAGCACGACGGCCGTTGGATGGACATCCAACAGTCACTGCTCTCTTGTGTTGACTAAGTTGACACGGTGCGCCTATTTACCATGGTTCGACCCCTTTCGGAACGCGCTTGTCGCGCCACAACGCCGCTGCTAGACGCGTGAATAATGAGCAGTGAGCTAAAACTTACCGCAAACATGGTAAATATATGCCGTGCACATGCATTTTGTTTTGCACGCGATGCAAAAAAAGAAAGAAAAAAGGAATGCAACACAAGGACTCCCCAAGAGGTCACCCATCCTAGTACTACTCTCGCCCAAGAACGCTTAACTTCGGAGTTCTGATGGGATCCGGTGCTTTAGTGCTGGTATGATCGCATCCGACATGTTACCCCCGTCTTCGTCCCTTATGCTTGCCCCTCCCAGCTCCACTACAAAGACGATTGTACATTGCTTTGGCGGCTCCCGCTCAACTACGGAGACGAGTTTACCAGGGCTTCCACCCCTCCCTCTCAACCGCACCAGCGCCTATTTACCACGGTTTGGACCATCCGCCAGGGAGGATAAGGAGGCACTCCCTTGCGTGCGAAGATATATTTGCTAGGTCCTAGCTGTCAGAGGGAGGAACCATTTTTTTGTGCGTAATAAGGAGGCACTTCCTTGCATGCTAAGATGTAGCTAGTGGGCCCTGATGTCAGCCTCACTGTGTACAGTCGTCTTCCGATGGCTGTCGTTCGTTGACAACGTTGACCACGCCGCACGGAGAGCACCAAGGCAGTGGACGATGGCAAGGCCTGGTAAGGGAACGATGCGGAGCCGAGGAAGACAAGGCAGTGGATGCCCATGCGGAGGGGATTACGAGGGTTCACTGGTTCCTCTATGGTGTGAGGCTGCCGTCATCGGAGAATAACACAGGGTGTGGGTGAGTAGAGGGAAGGCCTGACCGGCAGCGATTAGGGTGGGGTGGTGAGGCCTGCGCGGCAGCACTGTCGCCCACGGGAGGCAGGAGCAGGCGGTCCCGCCGGCGCTGGTTTGGGCGGCTGGACCAAGAAGAACAGAGGTTGAATAAGCAACACGATTGTTGGATTAACATCAAATGGTCCAGCTGCTAGAATCATTTGTTGACTAAGTTGACAAAGCCCTGCGTATGTGTCAGCTTAGTAGGCCCACAAGTCAGCGTAATAAGGAGGCACTTGCTTGTGTGGGTCCCTACTGTCAGCCTCTCCACTTACATCCTCTTCCGATGGATGTCGTTTGTTGATCATGCTGACCATGCCGCGCCGAGAGCACCAAAGTGGATGATAGCGAGGCCCAGGAAGGGAATGACCCAGAGTTGACGAAGCCACAACAATGGATGCCCACGCTGAGGGGAGTACGAGGGCTGACTAGTCGGAGGTTGCCATCGTCGGAAAATAACAGGAGGTGCGGGTGGGTAGAGGGATGGCCTGGCCAGCACTGGGAGTAGGGTGGTCTGATGAGGCCTGCGCGGTAGCAAAGCCGACCAGGAAAGGAGGGAGCAGGTAGTCCTGCCGGCGCTGGTTTCAACGGCTGGTGCAGGAAGAGCAGAGATTAAAGAAGCACGGCGGCCGTTCGATAGACATCCAACAGTCACTGCTCTCGTGTGTTGACCAAGTTGACACGGCCTTGCGTGCACGTCAACCTTTTTTAGGAAAGCGTACGCGTCAACCTTTTTTTAGGAAAGCATACGCTTCAACCTATAGTAGGCGCACAAGTCAGCCTCAAATCTGTGGAAAATAGCATACGACCCATCTGCCATTATTTCTAATAATTTACATCCCATTGGCTAACTCTTAATTATATTTTGGAGCCCATATTCTTTTTGTTAGCATTACAGCCCATATTGTGGCCACGGTAAAAAACTTCTACAAAATTTTGCATATTTTGGTGTGGTCCAAACTGTTTTTAACCCCGAAATTACGAGTCACATTCAAACTAATTTGAAAAATAAATTTATATCAATATGAAATCCAATTAATTGTCCACACATACAAATCAATGGAATTTAAAATCTCAAAATGGAAAAAATAAAATTGAAACTAATTGCCGGTTTTATGTGTTTTAAAAATGTACAACCCATTCCTCATTACTGATAGCCCATTTTCTGGGCAAGCCGAATGAAAATCTCCTCATCTTGAAAGATTTGCAGCCCAACAGTGCTGACAAAAGCAAGTACGCCTCGGTTGGGTATTCTGCAAAACAAAAAAAACTGGGCTAGCCATGTTCAGAAGGAAATAAAACTACTGGGCTAGTCTTGTGGTAAACATAAAATAAAAGTCTGGCTAGACAGGCGAGTACCCCGCATAGCCCAGTTGACACCCTGCTTTCGTCTCAAAAACAAAAAGAACTGGGTGAGCTGCTGGGTCTCTGGTGTCAGCTGCTCGTTGTGCATTTCTCTCATTTATTGACTACGTTGACAATGACATGGGACCCAGATGTTAGAAATCCATTAGGAGGTACCATTTTTTTGGCTTGAAATAAGGAGGCATTTGCTTGCTTACTGCCATGACCCTGGTGGGTCCCTGCTGTCATCCTCTCCACGTACAATCATCTTCTCATTGTGTACGCGTCAAGCTAGTAGGCCCACAAGTCATCCTCTAAACCCGTGGCGGACAAATACAATCCATTTAAAAAATAACAACCCATTCTATACGTTCAAACGAAAAGTTCAACATTGAGCAAAAATGTAGTCCGATCCGGATATAAATCTTGAACTTCGCGTTGACAATGATCATAGCCAAGTTAACTATCTACTGCCACTAATACTCTAGTAGTGTACAAGTACTAACTTACTCTTAGCTAACAAGACGATGCCGACCGCCATCTGCGGTACACGCTAAACACCGACACCATCGTCCACCTCCTTGCTTTAGACTTGCCAGAAGTGCGATAGGGCATGTTGCTCACGCGCGTTGGCCCTTTCCATGCCGGCCCACTTGACGAGCTGGTAGTAAAATTCAGCGTCGCGAACGCGTGCGTGCCCGACAGCCTCCAGGGCTATTTGCCGGGCGCCAACCTCTATGTAGTCGGCCCAGTTGTGGGCACTCTACTCGTGACTCAAAGTGTCGGTGTGCTGCTGCTCCATGCCCCGCTGGCGGTGCAAATTGGCGATACGCTGCTCCTCCGCCAGTCGGTTGCGTGTTCTTGTTTCTAGAACATACAATATCTGTCTATCACACCATGTTCTTACATCAAAGTACTAATGTTGTGTAACCTGCAACAATCACTTTTCACAAGACGCGTTTAACTTGGGAGTCTGATATAGTTTACATCTCGCATTATTTTCTAGCTTGTACTACTAATTTGTTGAAATGGCACTAAAGACGAGACAATTTTAACTTGGTAGAGTGATATTCGTTGCGTCTTACATATGGTGTCTAGCTTTCATTGCTTCTAATTTGTTAAAATGTCTTCTGCTTAGTTTACACATCATAAGCTATGAATATGCAATGGCACTAATGATGAGAGACCTTTAACTTGGTAGTGTGATGTTGTTTGCATCTTGCATATGATTATTTCTTGTACTGCTTCACATTTGTTTAAACACCAGTTATGACGAGACACTGTTAACTTGGCAGAGCGATATTTGTAGCATCTTTCATATGGTGTCTACTTTCCATTGCATTGCTTCTAATTTAGTGAAATGCCTTCTGCTTAGTTTACACATCATAGTTCTGATTATCTCATGTCGTCTTGTTTTTCGTACATATTACATCCTCCTATCATGTGGTTGTCTAACATCAAAGTTCAGTCCGTCTGTATCACACATCAATTTGTTCTGAAGAACTAAATTTTTATTCCTTTTTCTTGTTGGCTTGACTTAACATGGCACAGAGAAAGAGGAAGGAATATAGAATGACAGGGGATGGTGTTAGTACAAAGGACACACGGAAACGGAAGCGGAACAATGATGTCGCTTGAAGCCACATCGGTATTTCCCCAAAGAGGAAGGGATGATGCAGCACATCGGCTGTAGGTATTTCCCTCAGATATGAAACCAAGGTTATCGAACTAGTAGGAGAACCAAGCAACACAACGTAAACAACCCCTGCACACAGATAACAAATCCTCGCAACCCGACATGTTAAAGGGGTTGTCAATCCCTTCCGGGGTATGACAACTCAAGATAGGCAAACGGACGTGAGATAAATTGTAGTAGATTGATAGATCGAACGCCAAATAAAATAAATAGAAATAAAACGCAGTAAGGTATTTTTGTATTTTTTGTTTAATAGATCTTAAAATAAAAAAAGGAAAAGTAGATCGCAAAGGCAAATACATGAGAAAGAGACCTGGGGGCCGTAGGTTTCACTAGTGGCTTCTCTCGGGAAAAAAATAGCAAACGGTGGGTGTACCAATTACTGTTGGGCAATTGATAGAACTTCCAATACTCATGACGATATCCAGGCGATGATCATTATATAGGCATCATGTCCAAGATTAGTAGACCGACTCCTGCCTGCATCTACTACTATTACTCCACACATCGACCGCTATCCAGCATGCATCTAGTGTATTAAGTTCATGGAAAAACGGAGTAATGCAATAAGAACGATGACATGATGTAGACAAGACCTATCTATGTAGAGATAGACTCCATCGTTTAATCCTTAATATCAACGATACATACGTGTCGGTTCCCTTTCTGTCACTGGGATCAAGCACCGTAAGATCGAACCCACTACAAAGCACCTCTTCCCATTGCAAGATAAATAGATCAAGTTGGCCAAACAAAACCCAAATATTGGAGAAGAAATACGAGGCTATAAGCAATCATGCATATAAGAGATCAAAGAAACTCAAATAACTTTCATGGATATAAAAAGATAGATCTAATCATAGACTCAAAGTTCATCGATCCAAACAAACACACCACAAAAGAGTTACATCACATGGATCTCCAAGAGACCATTGTATTGAGAATTCAGAGAGAGAGAGATGAAGCCATCTAGCTACTAACTACAGACCCGAAGGTCTACAAAGAACTACTCACGCATCATCGAAGAGGAACCAATGGAGGTGGTGAACCCCATCCGAGCTGGTGTCTAGATTGGATCTGGTGGTTCTGGACTCTGCGGCGACTGGATCAATATTTCGTTGACTCCCCTAGGGTGTTGGGAATATTGGGGTATATATAGAGCAGAGAGGTGGTCCGGGGGGCACCCTAGGTGGGCACAACCCACCAGGGCGCGCCTGGGCCTCTTGGCACGCCCTGGTGGGTTGTGCTCTCCTCGGAGCACCTCCCAGGTGCAGCCAGGGCTCATTGTGTTCCTTCTGGTCCAAAAAAAATCTCTGTGGAGTTTCTTTGCGTTTGGACTCCGTCTGATATTGATTTCTTGCAATGTAAAAAATATGCAGAAAACAACAACTGGCACATGGCACTATGTCATTAGGTTAGTACCAAAAAATGACATAAAAGGACTATAAAATGATCATAAAACATCCAAGATTGATAATATAACAACATGGAACAATAAAAAATTATAGATACGTTGGAGACGTATCTGTCGGTGTCAAAACCGGCGGATCTCGGGTACGGGGTCCCGAACTGTGCATCTAAGGTGGATGGTAACAAGAGACGGGGGACATGATGTTTATCCAGGTTCAGGCCCTCCCTATGGAGGTAATACCCTACTTCCTGCTTGATTGATCTTGATGAATATGAGTATTACAAGATTAGATCTACCAGGATATCGTAATGGCTAAAACCCTAATAGTCTAGCCTGTATGACTATGATTATTCTGCCCTCTACGGACTAAGCCCTCCGGTTTATATAGACACCGGAGGGGACTAGGGTTGTACAAAGTCGGTTACAGAGAAAGGAATCTTCATGTCAGGACGCCAAACTTGCCTTCCACGCCAAGGAGAGTCCTATTCGGACACGGGAGAGAGTCTTCGGTCTTGTATCTTCACAGCCCATCAGTCCGGCCCACGTACTATAGTCCGGACGCTCGAGGACCCCTTAATCCAGGACTCCCTCAGTAGCCCCTGAACCAGGCTTCAATGACGACGTGTCCGGCGCGCAGATTATCTTCGACATTGCGAGACGGGTTCCTTCTCCGAATACTCCAACACATCCTTCGGACTCAACGAACGTGTCCGGCTCTGCAAAACAAATACCATACACCACCGCAGAGAGCATAATATTTCACGAGTCCAATCCGCT
This sequence comes from Aegilops longissima, assembly GCA_021605205.1. Classification (NCBI taxonomy): domain Eukaryota; kingdom Viridiplantae; phylum Streptophyta; class Magnoliopsida; order Poales; family Poaceae; genus Aegilops; species Aegilops longissima. The sequence goes on along the minus strand of CM038678.1, from coordinate 163,350,892 downwards.
GGCAATTTTTTGTAGTGTGATGTCACGTCGCCCCCCGGTGTTTATATCGAACCGTTTTTAGCTTGTCGCTCCATGTTCCGAGACGCGGTTTCATTGGCACGTCTTATCGCAGCAGAGATTGTGTCCCCTTATTACGGGATCCTCATCGACACGGCCGTGGGTATTCCAACAGTTCGGTTGGCATGATTCCTTAAGAATAGGCAGGTTTTAAGGCCAAGAAGGAGGTGTTCGATATTCATTGTCTTTATAAAGGGACCAAGGCCCGTCTTGCTTTTTTACACCAACCCTTTCCTCAGCCTCTCCAACCTCGAGCTCCAGCACCCAAGGTTCGATTGCTTCAAGCTTCCCCATCATGTCGGGTCCCAGCGTTCAAAGTCGGTGGGTGCCATCCTCTATCACAAAGGAGGATATCGCGAAGCTCCGGGCGGCAAGAAACCTGACCGCGGAAATCCCCCACAGGCTTCCTGCTCAAGGGCAGGTTATTCCTACTCCCAGATGCAGCGAGAGGGTCATATTCATCTCCCACTTCCTCTGAGGGCTAGGGTTCGCTCTCCACCCCTTTGTTCGAGGGCTCATGTTCTATTACGGGCTACAATTTCATGATCTAACTCCGGACTCCTTTCTTCACGTCTCGGCGTTCATTATCACGTGCGAGGCCTTCCTCCGTATTCCCCCACACTTCGGCTTGTGGCTTAAGACCTTTAACATGAAGCCGATGGTAGTCGATGGAAAACAAGCGGAGTGCGGTGGTGCTACAGTGAGCAAGCTCATCAATGCTCCTTGGCTAAAAGGATCCTTCACAGAACCTTCCGACTTATGGCAGCGGGAGTGGTTTTACATCACTGAATCCCGTGGTACCAAGTGGGCAGCTACACCTGCGTTCCGATCTGGCCCTCCAATTCAGCTCGCATCATGGGTCAATAAGGGGTTGGACTGGGGATCAATTGATGAAGTGCAGACTCTACAGAGCCGCCTACGGAGTCTCCTTGAGAAGAACACCGAACTCATCGACGTGATTCAAGTAATGTTAGTCCGACGGGTCCTCCCGTGCCAGCGACGACCACTCCGTATGTGGGAGTTCAATCTGGAAGGACCACGAACCCTTCAACACTTCTTCAGCGCAACGCACAGAGGAATGTGGAAGTTATTTTTTGGGACACGAAAACAATGGTCGGATACTATAGAGGACATCGGCCTTTACTGCAACCATCCGGATACCTCGGTAAGCATTCGACTCCCGAACATAGTTTAGTTAAATATCTCATAAGAAGATATTGAGAAGAGCACCTCCTTCCAGGGCTGGATAAAGAAGGCAGAGCGAATCAGGTGTTCGTCCCCCCTCCCTGAAGACTCAGCTAGTCCCGTGCTAACAAGGATGCTGGTCCCGATGCCATACCAGGTGCTGGTGAAAGAGGACAATAAGGAGAGCGGGGGAGCCAAAGGTAGCCTTGAAGGTACACCAGACACTGTGTCCGGGGAGATTAAGGCTCCCTCTTCCGAAGACAGAAGAGAAGGAGAAGCTGACATCCTTCCTCCTCATGGTAAGAAAAGGGCCGCCTCCAAAGATTGGGAGGTAAAGGCTCCTAAGCGAGGCAAGACGCCCCTGTCAGGCGGTTCGGGCTTGGAAGGCGACATTGTCGCACAGTTCCTCCATAAGGACCAGCCTTCAGTCGAATTGTAAGTGAACAAGGATGTTTTAAACATATCCCGTTCCTTTTCCTATTACCAGGGTGACATATAGAATACATGTTTTTGCAGTCCGGCACACAGTCTTCCTCAACAATCCTCCTCTTCGGGGGATCTTCTTCCGGAGATGATGGAAAGCGAGATGCCTCCGCAAGCTTCCTCGCCCAACAGGGCGGACGACATCGAGGTGTCGTCCCGGAGGATCTCGCCCGATCAACAGAGGATAATGGAGACAACGCCCCAAGGTGAAACTTTGGCCGCCCGGGGTCCGGGGCGTGTGGTCCCTACGGGGACTAACAATAAAGGTGCCGGACTATCCGGCTTACAGCTGGAGACGAATCTAGGGTCAAGCAAGCATATCCTTCCAAAGGGAGTTCGTGCGCCCACAGCTGCTTCAAAGAATCCGGAGGCGCTGGATACACTGGTGGACATGTTGCGATATTCGCCCGTCTCAAAGGAACATCGTAATTTGATGGGTACGGTGGTTAAGAGGATTACATCATGAAGCGGATTGAATGAAGCTTTCATGAGCCTAATAAGAGGCTTCGAGGTATGCAATGTTATATTTTCGATTGCGCTCTATGCGCAAAATGCACCTGTGTATAGGTAGTAGCCCCTGAGACTCTGGTTGGCGTCCAAAGGCAATCAGAGGATCGAAAAAGGATCGCCCAGGAAATAATCCAATTAGTTTGCACACAGGCTGTTACCTCCATGACGACTGCCCACGCTACAGAGGTTGCAGGTCTGAAGCAAAAACTTGATGTGGCGGATGACGACATCAGCTTATTAACAAGTGGCTCAACGAGGCGCAAGGTATGTTTTGGGGCAGTCAGTGTATGTATGTATAATAACAAGGGCACGAAGCTAGAATTATATTATGAGACATGCGTTTCTATAGATAGTGCCACTGCGGTGGAGACCCTTCGGGCTGAACTTGGCCGAGCCAAGGAGCAAGCCTGAATGAGTAATGTGGCTGCCAAGAAGGCAACTGATGAGCTAAAAGCCGGACAGGCTGCTCAGCGCCAATGTGAGGAGAAAATGTCTACCATGGCGCGCGAGCTGAAAGAAGCCACTGTCCGGTGTGAATTCCTCGAGAGGGATAACAAAGCCAAAGCGGCCGATCTTGACAAGGCCTTACAAGAGGTGAGAGGGGCATGATCCGAGTCTAGAGCGGCTCGGGAAGAGATCCGGTAAGCTGGGGAGATAGAGGCCGGTAAGCCTTTCTTATTGTAGGCTAATTTCAGCGATCTGAAGTATTCCACGCTTAATCAAATGTGGAGCTCTCCATACGCATTCTTGGACTTGCCGAAGAGCGCCTCCGATGCGGCCCAGTTTTATGAAGAGCAAGAAGGGTATGCGACGGAGAAGCTTTTCTGGTCACAATTCGGCACGCCAAAGCGCCCGCTGTTGCTGAACAAACAGATGGCCCAATGGGCCGAACTCCACAAGATATCCGGTTCTGCCATGAAGGACGTCGTGGTCCGGCTGTGGCCGACTGAGCCAATTCCGAATAGTTATTTCGGTTTCGTGTGGCGACTTGTTGATGTGGTGCCGTGTATCGATGCCGTTAAGCGGTCAACGTGCATTGAAGGTGCACGGATGGCCTTTGCCCGTGTCAAGACGTGCTGGGCGAAGATGAAGGCCACCAATATTGCAGCGAAAAGTCCACCCAAGGGCAAGGAGCATCACACGCCAGAGCATTATTTCGAGGATGTCTTAGAGGGTGCCCGCTTGATAGAGGGTCGGTGTTCGAAAGATGTGATATTCGAGTGAAATGTATTGGGATTGTAAAAACAATATTGTGATATTTTAAGGCTATGCCTAGAAATTTTGGCTCCTCCTGTGCGGCCGTTTTTTGTATAATCTGAAAGTTTTCCAGTCGCCGGCTTCAGCCCCCTCGCATAAAATTCGGGGGTGTTCGGAAAAGCACTTGATCACTCTTGACCCAACGTCTTGGTCCGTGAAGGAGGTGTCAATGCGGCGAACTAGCCAATCAGACTATAGGGATTTAATACTTTCACTTAGCCATAGGATTTCGACGGTGGGTCTACGATATAGCCCCTGGTATGTACGCAGTTATCCAAATACGGTGCATTACATGGGTGACCTTAAGAACGACCCTTCGTGCAAGACGGAAAGAATCGCGAAAGATTCTAGTAAGTCATCGAGTGGTTGACCAACTCTCGCCGCATCATGACTGTCAGTTTTTGGCTTTCTCTACTGAGGTGCTCGTCCGGATAAACCAGGACACAATCGCAGTAGTTCTCCCTTTACTACCCTTGCTGATATAACGGAACGCAAGGTAGTAAGCACAGGAGCTGGGCAACCCAACTATTGACCAAAGACATGATTCGGAGCTGGTGCATATAAGGCCAAACTCGTGACGCCGAAGTGTGCTATAAAGTTGTTCTGACTTTGTCGCAACTCATTTGTTCCCATATCGAGCCCCTGGCAATCTGTGCCGAGGTGCGAGTGTGAAACAACCGGAAAAAATGTAGCTCTTTAGAAAAAGTGAATACTGGATACGGATTATGTTCACTTGAACCTGATTGATATGTCAATTGCCCTTTTACGAATAATAACACCACGACCCAGGCTATTTGACATGCCGGTGGTCGAAGGCTGAGGGAGAAGGCACTTTACAGGCTCGAAATAGAGAGTGCGGTCTACAAAAAATTATTTGGACCTCCTGTCGCACGTCTGCGTCGCCTTGCCTCGGTGAAAGGATTCCTTAACAGGAATAACCTTTGGGTGTGTGACACTCAAAAATTTTTATTTGGTTTTCAACGAAAACTTTGTTGAATTTGAAGAAGGTCATTTAAATTCTTCCAACAACTTCTCTCTCAAAACTTTTTCCCTTGGCAAGGATTTTATTTTTGTATCTTCTTCAACCCTGGTGTTTGGTTAATGAGAACCTTCCTTCTGATTGTTCCCTCCTCAAATATATTTTCTTGGAAATTATTTTCTTAAAAAAAAGAAACCCTATGAGTTTTGGGGCTTCTTTCATTTTGAAACCACCCATGGTTTTACCATGCCTCATGTGGTAAAAACCTCCCAAAACCCCTCCTTCCTCTTTGGAGCAATCTAAACTTTCTGTTCCAACAAGTCCAACCCATTTTTGGATTTTATTTCATTTATTTTATTTCCCAAAACAGTTCTGTCATTTATTTTAAGCCTAGGTGATTTACAAAGCAAGTACCTATTTCCCTTTGAGTTTTGATCTCAAACCAACTCCTCTGGATAGTCTTTAGCACCCCCAACCTAGATCCACTCTTCCTCTTTTCAAAATTTTCAAGTTTCAACCTTTGCAAGTTTGGACCAGATTTGTCAAATTTGGTGAAATTCATATTTCCTCTTCCCAAAAATTCTACCAAAATTCAGGCAGCCCCGGATGCAATGAGAGGCCACCCACCAAAAATCAGCTCAAGGAAAATTCCCTCATGCCAAAATCATTTAAATGAACACTTGGCCAAGCGATCCTGTACACTTTTGGAAAGTTCAGAGTTTGAGAGATTTGCGATGTAGTTTTTAAATCGAGAGTTGTCATCGATCACCTGAGTGCTCTGGCGCGTTGCGCACGGCCTGTCCTCCTTAACCAGAGCGCCGCACGCTCTCTTGGATGGGCACATGTATCGGTGGCGGCGAGCATCACCGACGCCGGCAGCTGCTGCGGTGGCAGAGCCACCCGTGGCGGCCAACGGGAGCCAGAGCCAGCTCGCCACGCCGTCCGGCGCCGACCAACGCCCCCTAGCCCTCCGCGTGGCCTCATGCATGCCAGCGCACCACCGCAGCACCGTCGCCGTGGCCCGGCAAGCACAGGGCGCGCCCTCTGCCGCCGACGGGCCCGCGCCACCCCATTCCGTCGAAGCCACCCAGATAGCCTAATCCAAACTTGGTTAGCACCTAAATGGAACCGGTGAACCTCCACGTTGACGCCCAACTCCCTAAACTCCCTGACCAAGCACTGCGCCGCCGTAACCATCGCCGGAGATCCCCGTTCATGGCCACCGCCTCGGATCGCCTATAAAAAGGGGCCCCGAGCTCGCTCTCGAGCACGCACCACCACTGCACCCCACCAACACCCCGCCAAGCCACTAGGAGGACCTCGAGGAGGTCTCCTCCCCCAACTCCGGCCGCCCCGATCCGCCTCGGCCACCAGCTCGATCCACTCTGGTGAGGCCATCCCCGACGCCCAAACCTCGTCAGTAGCCTCCTCGAGCACCCAGTGAGCTGACCCAAGCTTCAATTTGACCTTCGCAGCCCTCCCCGACGAGATCCAACTCCACCCGAGCCGCCGTCCGCTGGAGCAAGGGCCGCCATCGACGTAGTGCTCGCCGACGACCACCACCACCACCCACCGACGCGGAAGGACACGCTGAACACGTAGGTACCGCCCGATCCCCCTGCCTCACCGTGGATCGCCGCCGGCGACTACCGCAGCTCTCGGGCGCCGGCGGGCTCTGTTCTTCCCCGTTTGAAATTTCAAACCTGACGGGTGGGACCCGCGTGTCAGGCTCTCTTTTCTTTTAAACGAACCATTTTCTGAAAACGTATTCGGGCAAATACGCTTTCAGTCTGAAGCATTTTTCTGGTCTTTTCTATTCAGCCTCCTCGGAAGTTTCTGTTTCATTACAGAAAGGTCCCTGGATTAAAACCCTTATAACTTTTAAAAAGAAAAGGATTTTTGATTGATTCTTTTTCTGTCCTCTTTAAAATTTTGTCTAGTTTTTTTATCAGATTTATTTGAAAAATATTTGGAACACTTTGCTGTGCACTCACGGTATTTACGATAAGTACATATTTTTTTATACCGTAGATACCGGAGGAGGTGACGGAACCACGAACTTCGCCAAGCTAGACTCCGACTACTCCGAACCAGGCAAGCATGTTTGAACCTTGGATATGATGAGTGTTCGTTGCATGTTTGCATTAAGTAGTTACATGGCATGTTTATGAGCATTTCAATAAGTGTTATAATACATGCAAAGTCGAGGCAAGTGAGTTCAAAAATCCGTATGTTGTCGGTTATAAATTTGCATGGCCATGTGATGGCATGAGAATGGGTAAGATGGCAGTGTTGTAGCATGCCAGTCTTAAGCCAGACCTTTTGACTTCAGTGTCAATGTGAATCAAGTCACGTTTCCATCCATTTCCCTTCCCGTACTACCACATGTTTTCCACAAGGGATATGGATTAGTAAGTTGCAAACCTCTTTCCTGGTACACACCAAATAGAGAGGCCGGGATGAGGGTTCCATGGCCCTGGATTAAAGCCCGTCATCCGGTCAGGGGGCATGGGTGTTTCCGGTTGGGACCGAGAGGGGGGCACCCCTTAGAGCACGCATATATAAATTTGATCCGATGCTATTCGAGGTTGTGATCTCCCCGTCTCAAAGTTTTTCTTGAACGTTGTCTAGGATGATTCCTCGCATCGTGAGGTGGGATGGGTGTGTACTGGTTAGATGTGTTTCTACCGAAATACCGTAAACGGAACTAGTCCTCGTGACTACGGAAATCCGTTGGCTGTGGATAATTAGTACAAACTCTGCAGAGTCAAAATCCTTTGAAACAATCTTATCCATGTCTGAGTACTATGTTCAACTTATCTTGTCAGCATCAGTCTCAGTGACAAACTCCGGTAAATTACATGAGTGTTAAGTCCGGTTAAAATGTTTATTCCTGTGGATGGACTAAACCGTTTATTATTATGTGTTGAATATTTCCTATGAATATTATATCCTGTGAATTTACGGATATGAATTATAAGCCCTTTCTCGATGTCGCTCGGACGTCCGATCGTAGCACACTTGTTGTTTACTTTTGATATAAGCCATTTCTGCGATGTCGCTCGACGTCCGATCGCGTAGCACACTTGTTGTTTACTTTTGATATAAGCCCTTTCTGCGATGTCGCTCGGACGTCCGATCGTAGCACACCTGTTATTTACGTTTGATATAAGCCCTTTCTGCGATGTCGCTCGGGCGTCCGGCGTGTACGCGCTTTGTTATTTACGTTTGATATAAGCCTTTCTGTGATGTCGCTCAGACGTCCGACTGTGGCACGCCTATTATTTACGTTTGATATAAGCCCTTTCTGCGATGTCGCTCCGACGTCCGACTGTGGCACGCTTGTTATTTACTTTCGACATAAGGCCTTTCTGCGATGTCGCTCAGACGTCCGACTGTGGCATGTATGTCATTTATTTTCAATATAAGCCCTTTATGTGGTGTCGCTTAGACGCCCGACTGCAGCATGATTATTTATTTTGTTTACCCTTCAAGGCGTCGCTCCAGACACCCGATCGGTTCTTAGTTATTTTGTTGATATTTCGGGAAGACTACCTCCCAACTTCCTTTTTACTTATTATGTTGTGCAAGTAATTATTTGACTATGCATTGTTAATAGTTCATGGCGCATTCATGCATACATTTATTGTATCTTATGTCTGAACTGTTCTTGCGTGTACTTTCAAAGTACTCACCTGGCTTGTTGATTTGGCCAGATGTTGATGAAGGCGATCTCATGGATGAAGAGTTCGATAGCGAGTCCGACGCCTAGAGGAGTCCCAGACAGTCTCGAGCGATCTTGGATTTGGTCACTGTATTACATCCGCTTCCGCTACCCAAATAAATTCATCGAGCCTCACCTCGACCGATGAGCTGCCAGTTTAGGAGACATATTACCCACTCCACTGTGTTATTCCACTACCACTTTATTCTCGAGTCAGTAGTATGCCCCCCACACCATTGTGTCATACCCGCCATTATGTATAATTATTGGCGTGCTTGTAATAAAATGTTGAGCACCCTCACTCGACCACATAATTTGTTTTAATGCTCACGGCTTTACGTATCAAGATTTTGTCTACCAGTAAGGAGGATTTTTCCTCATACTGGACTCAAAAGATCGGTTCTCAATAATCATTTTATTGAAAAAACCGGTCGTGACAGGGTGAGATTATGAAGCCGAACTCCGAAAGAGTCCGTGAGATGACTAGTGTTTGAGCCACCTGTGATAAGATATAAGAAACGGTTAGAAAAGAAAAGGATTAAATGGGGATGCTTGCAGGTTTGTCCGTATTGTGCCTCCGCCGATGACCAAGGTATTTTAAGTACAAAATTATGCATGCGTGGTATAGACTTCGCGTGTGTGTAAGGCGAACGACCGAGGCCGAACTGCTAATCCAGCTCTGAGATTGATCGGTTCCATTTAAGAGGGACCGGCGGCTTGATGGCCGCTGAGTTATGCGGCTTGATGAGGCCGCTTTATACTTCGGCCGTAATAGCCTTAGTATGGTCTTCTGAACTGAGGGAGTGTTCCGTACTTCCATTTACTGTTATGACGCCGCGTGGACCGGGCATTTAACGTTTTGCGCGGGCGTAGAGCGGGACCGCACTAAAACGAGCAAAAGCGGTATGCCCCAGAAGTGCATGGTAGCTACTGTGGAACGGGGCAATATCAAAGGTCAAGCCCTCGCTTCGGATGTTGTTCGGCGAACCAAAAACGACTTCCAGTGTGATGGAGCCCGTGCAGCAAGCTTCTACGCCGGGTATTCCCCCCTTAGGATAGTTGTGGTGGGCTTGATTCTTGAAGGATCAATGCCCATTTTGCGGACAGTGTCTTGGTAGAATAGATTAAGGTGTCTGCCGCCGTCCATAAGGACTTTCATGAAATGGAACCCATCGATAATTGGATCGATGATCAGAGCTGCCAAACCTTCAGGGCGGATATGACTAAATTTTGGGGGACCAGATCCATGGCGTATGCGTCGTGTGGTGCGCGCCTACGCTCCTCTCTAGGGGTGTGCGTCACGTATACCATGTTTACGGTTTTCACTTCGGGGGGAAATTGCTTTTGAACCCCGGTATTCGGCGGGCGAGTCTCTTCGTAATCGCTGTCACTGGGCGGCCTCTTCCCCTTGTGTTCGGCATTGAGCTTGCCGACTTGTTTGAAGACCCGGCAGATTCTGTTAGTGTGAGTAGCTGGTGTATCGGGGGTGCCACGAATCTGGTAGGGCCGATCCAGTATCTTGTCTAGATTGGACGGTCCGTCTCTATTTGCCTTGAATGGCTTTTTCCGCTGCCCTAGTTTGTAGCCGCTAAACCCGGCATTAACCACCGTGTCTTGTGTTAGTTTGTTATTATTGTGATGCTTGTGTTTATTATATCGTGGCTTGCCGTTGCCATCCCGGACTTTGGAAGTGCCCGGATCACTGGCGCTGTTGCTTCTACGAGCGAGCTAGCTGTCCTCTCCCGCGCAAAAGCGGGTCATTAGAGCGGTAAGGGCTGCAATGGATTTTGGTTTTTCTTGACCGAGGTGGCGGGCGAGCCAGTCATCCCGGAAGCTGTGTTTGAAGGCCGCGAGGGCTTCGGCGTCTGGACATTCGACAATTTGGTTCTTTTTAATTAAGAGCCTAGTCCAGAGCTTCCTGGCTGACTCTCCGGGCTGCTGGATGATATGACTTAAGTCGTCGGTGAAAGTGCTAGTTGTCGACTAGAGGGGGGTGAATAGGCGATTTTTAGGAAAGTCTTTAAAACACGGATGTTTCGAAGACAAACAATAGAAATGACCTAATTGATATGCAGCGGACGATAAACTACAACAAGCAAACCATATTCAAGTATGCAATAACGTGAAAGTACAAGACTAATAGCAGCTTGGTAGTAAGGATCAAGATGGAAGATAGTGAGAAGCCAATCAACAAAAGTAGTCAAGCAGTGAAGTCAAATAGGTATGATAGATAGGCAATGACTTCACAAAGACAAACTCTAAGTAAGGTGAGGGAGAAGATAGAACCAGTCACTTGTTGAAGACACAGGATTTGTTGGACCAGTTCCAGATTCTTTGTGACAAGCTGTACATCTGGTTAGGGAGGCTAAGATTCAACTCGAAGACCGCGTCTTCACCTTATTCCCCTTGAGCTAAGGACACACGGTCCTCGCCCAATCACTCTGTAAGTCTTCAAGGTAGACTTCAACCTTCACAGATCGCGTTCACGGCAATCCACAATGACTCTTGGATGCTCGAGCGACGCCTAACCGGCCGGAGGATTCACAGGTCCTCAAGTGTAATAAGTCTTGAGTCACACAGACCGAAAGACTTGATGATGCCTAACACTGTTTGGCTCTGGGTGTTTGGGCTTTCTCCTTGCAAGGATTTCTCTCTCTCAAAGGCTTCGAGGTGGGTTGCTCTCAAACAACAAAAGCCGTGCACTAACTCTGAGCAGCCACCAATTTATGGTGTAGGGGGTGGGCTATTTATAGCCACTAGGCAACCCGACCTGATATGTCCGATATGACCACAGGTCACTAAGGAACCGACACGTGTTCCAACGGTCAGATTTCAAACACACACGGCAACTTTACTTGGGCTACAAGCAAAGCTGACTCATCCAGCTCTGGATAAGTTTTGCTCTCATTGTCTTCGCTCGAAGACATAGGATTTGGGTTGAGCATCACTTCAGTCATTCTGACTTTGATCACTTGGACCCCACTTAACAGTACGGTGGTTCCTATGACTCAACAAAGAAGAAAAGGAAACAACGAAACGACCACGATCTTGGCCCATAGTCTTCACTCAATGTCTTCTCATGTTATAGTCTTCAATGTGAATATCTTCACATGCCACCATTGTCGTCAATGTCTTCATACATTTTAAGGGGTCGTCTCCGGTAGGTAAACCGAATCAATGAGGGACACTACCTGCGTTATCCTGCAATTCTCACAAACGCATTAGTCCCTCAACCACATGTTTCGTCAATACTCCAAAACCAACTAGGGGTGGCACTAGATGCACTTACAATCTCCCCCTTTTTGGTTATTGATGACAAACTGGTTGAAGTAGATGATGCAGCAGGGTTGTCGTTGTTGGTTGGCGGTGCAGACGAGCTTGGTGCAGTGTCGATTCGTGCAGAAGTAGGGGGCGGTGAAGTAGCATCGGCTTCATCATCGATCACTCTGGCATTGACAGTTGCCGCGGAGGAAGAATAGTCAGAGTCTTCAAGTGATGGAGTTTGTCGTAGGCCTGCATTCCGTGGAGGAGTGGAGTCAAACTTGAAGCGTTCGAAGAAGCCATCGTCTTGAAGATCTGCTTCAAAGACTTGAAAGCAGGGTCAAACTCTTCCATGATCGCCGATGTGTCTCGTGAGTGACAAAAGCATTCTTGGTGGCAAGGTTTTGAATGCGATTGACGTCCACCAAGAGGCTTTGCATTTGTCGCTTGAGCCAGAGTGATGCTTATCTTGTTTCTGATGCAGTGCGACAAGAAGTTCTCGATCATTGAGGACTCGAGGCGCTTAGAGGCCTTTGGCCAATTGTGCTCTCGGTGGCTTGCATCGCGCCGCGGTGAAAGCGGGCGTGTGTTCCCAGCCGAGGATAGACACGAGATACCGCTTGGGCGCCTTCCATGGGTTGAGAGAAGCTATGGTGATCTGCATTACGAAGACAAAGTGGCGTTTTGGCGGGCTCGGGGTATATGGCTTCAATCGACATATCAACCTCTCGTAGAAAGATCGGTGATTGCGGCGCGAGGGCTGATAGTTGATAGCGAGTGCATCTTGATGAGGCTCATGACCCATGGAGCATAAAATTTCAGACCAAACAGATCAGATCCAGACGCAGCCAATTGTCGGATGAAGAATTCTTGCGTATTGAAGCTGATGCCATTGAGGATGTAAAGACCAATATCTTCATTGCTCCTTCAAGTTTTGCAGATGATGAATGCCCTTTGATAGGCCATAGAGTTCGCTTTGATGATGTGATATATTGTGCGAGGCGGATACTCAAGGTCATCAACAAAGAAGTCTTGAGGGTATTCAGCATCATGTGGCGATGGCTTCATCATGCTCAACATCCGACTCATGTCGGGTTACGGCTTATGAAATATGCTCTCCAAAGGCATCGCGGTGGAGTTGACAACCAGTTTCAAACAGCTCTCCGGGAGTGGGTAGGCTGTGAGCTCAATGACGTCAAGAGCTTTGGCTTCATGATGAACATTTCCTATCATCCACTCGAGAACCCATGTCTTCGTATTCTGTTGTAGCCATGGATGTGGAGGGTAGCATAGAATTGAAGCACAAGTTCTTCATTCGGTGTTGTTTATGCATGAACGGCCGAGCGGACCTGCATCACGAAAGCAATCAAGTGCTTCTTCTAAGCACGGCAGTCCGGCAATGGCTTCGGTGTCGAGGCATATGAGGAAAATGCCCTTGATCATACTGTAACGCATGAGTAATAGCTTCATTGCTGATAGCTCGAAACGGTCGATGATATCCTTGGCCTTGTGTAGGGGTTCTTTGCTCACAAAGAAAGTGTTGTGGGCTTTGAAGCCATTTGCATTGAAAGAACTCAGAGGTGGCGGTGCACGTAACTTTGGCGCCTTGGCTTCGGCTTGGACCCGAGGCCTATGCGCAATATGATATTCAAGCGAGGACCCGAGGCATGAGGCGGAGGGACCGTAACATGCCATCTTCTTGTGATTAGCTGAGCATAGTTGTATGCTTGCTCAATTGTGTAGGGCCTTGGTGGCGGAATCTGGGCGATGGCAACAAGCGAGGCTTGAGCTGCTCGTGAGATGCTTGGGAGCGATTGCCTCATTGGCTTGAGCACATTCCTTCATTGGCTTCAGAGAGCTGTTGGTGCAGGCTCCACATTTGCTTCAGCCATGACCACGTCATTGGCTTCATTGGTGTTGGAGGTGGCAGCCTTAATGTTTTCAACCTCCACTTGAGGAGCCGGAGGGTCGGGCACCGCACGTTGATATCGTGAATAACTTCTTCAATTCTGAGGGGTGTAGGGACACGTTCTTCTTCTTCTTGGGTGTCTTGGTGATGCAGCGGATTGTCTTCAAAGCTTTGGCTTCGACTCAGAGACAGTCACAGTTGGAGTGGCTTCTGAAAACACTTGACGTGCAACAGGTTGGTGGTGCACTTCTCCTTCTGGAAAGCTCGAGAGAGGTACTTGAGGCATTTGACCTTTGCGAAGCCTACGAAATGCTGGCGACGCCTTTGGAGATGGGGTTGCCTGGGCCTCAAAGTCTTCCTCTTCTTCTTGCTGTTGTTGTTGGGGAGTGACTTGTTGTTGGGGAGTACTAGGGGAGTCTTCTTGTTGCGGGCGATCAGCCCATGAAGCATCCTGAGCATTTGGCGTCGAGGGGCGACCAATCTTGATGAGTTCGCTGTTCGTTTAACAGGCGATGATACCACATTGTATTCAATTTGAGGAAGAACTTCATCATCTTCAACATTGTCATGGTGACCAATGTCTTCAACAGTGATGGGATCAACTGCTGGAATCTCTTGACTTGAGGAGCCTCTGTGGAAGCAGGCTCATGAACAGTCATCTGAAGTTCTTGGGTTGCGGACGGGATGAACCACTGAAATGGGTTCAACAACCAAGGGCTCTGTGGGAGCAGCCCGATTCTTCTTGGTCTTAAGCTTCTTCTTGGAGGGAGCAGCATCAGAGGCTTCAGGAAGTTTCCTTTTTCTGGCTTCAGCCTCGGCAGCCCTCGTCTTCTTCTGTTCAGAAGCGGTTGATCTGACCTTTGGCTTCGAGCCACCATGCTGCTTGGGAAGACTATGCGGGGTTCTTCCTGCCTTGAAGGTGCAGCTTGGTCAGTTGAAGACTTCTTCCTCTTTGCAGCCATTCTGGGGTCAATGCCAGGATGGCCAAGAGCCTTGCGCTTCTCAGCCTCATTGTAGGCTAGCACACATTTGTCAGCCAGTCTCTTCATGCGCTCACGAGAGCCTCTGGCTTCTTCTCGCTTCTTGAGAAAGGCTTCTTTGAGGTCGTGCAACATGACCTTCAAGTTTTTGACATCTTGCACGCTGAGTGCAGCCATATGCTTCTTGAACTGAGCTTTTTCATAGTCGATTTTGTTCTTCAGTTCAACAATGCGTTGAGCAAGAGCTAGCTCAGAAGCAATGGTGCCATTGAAGGAGACGCTGAGGCAAATAGGAAGTTGCAGATCTTCAAAGCTGATGTTTGGGGTGTCAAACCACTCATCAATGAAGTGATGGATGATTGCCACATCAAAGAGAGGCAAATTGTTGAAGATTTCTGCTTCTTCTCTGCTCTTAATAAGTTGCTCAAGGGCATCATCTGCAAGATCTTCATCACTGGACAGATCAATGTGCTCTTCACGCAGAATGGCAGCAGGAGTCAGTGATAATTCAGTATTCTTGACAATTTTCTTTCTCTTCTCCGTCTTCTTGGAGATACGAGATTGATCTTCAGACTTCACACTGGCTTCAGGAGGTGCAGTAGCCAATGGCTTCACACGTGAAGCTTTTGGAGGAGCAGCTGACTTTGAAGCCTTGACTTTCTTTTGCTTCTGCAGCTTTGGAGCAGGAGCAGGAGCAGGAGCTGGGGCTTCATCAGAATCAGCATCGTCATCAGAGTGATCCACTTTGGCACCTTGGACCAAGATGTAAGTGATGAGGCCATCAAGGTTTGAAAAGGGACCGATGACATTTGGTTCAGCATCACGTGAGCCGTCAGCTCGGGGAGCAGAGGGACCAGGGTTGAAGTCTAATCCCAATGAATTCTTGTTTTCCTTGGCCGAAGCCTTTGCGTGCTGGAAGTTGCGCTTGAAGAGATTATCGTCACGACACCAGAGCAAAGACGTTGGGTCGGCATTTTCAGGCTGAGGTCCACGGACCATACATGGATAGAAACCTTGTGCAATAGCTTCAGCCATGTTCTTGGGTGGAAGGCTTCGAAAAAGAATATCACCCCAAGGGCTTCTAATAGCATTCTTCTCGGCATATTCCTGGGTCACGAAATTGTACTTGAACCATTGTTCAGCCCAATATCGTCGAATCCATTGGATTCGCGTCTTCGCGCTGATTGTAATTCTCTTGGGATCTGTCTTGTACAGCTCTGCGAGGTCATCGAGCAGATCTTTTGAGGTTCCCCACGGCGCTGTCCCGCCACCCTTCCCGACTGATTTATCCGCAGCCATGAACTTCAAACTGAATGGCTTCAATACGTTCAAAGGCTTCAAAGGCTTGCGTTTGCTGGACAAACAGAACCGGCTTCGGAGAGTTAGTTTGATGTCAGTAAGAATTCTGCAAACGAATGCAGACTATGAGAACCAAGGATTCTCCCATGGACATGTACCGTGACAGATTAGAGATGCGAGGAAGGGAAGAGGTCATATGCATTCTCAGAAGATTTTGAAGATAAATCAGTTTGAAGACATTGACCTCATGATGCAAAGACATTCACTTATACGCTGAGAGTTGGTTCCAGATTTGTATGAATCCGTGAATAAGTACAAGTGAGGAATCTAACTAGTTGTGAAGCTTAAGTGAATATACTAGGCAGATGAGATGCGCATGAATAAATCTAACATTGTATGGGCAGAAACCAATTTTGGAAAGTAGGATGAATCTTGAAGATCAAACAGATGGTAAAAATAGAGTTATATTTACCACTCGAAGAACTGCTAGACGGGAAGAAGAGGAGGCCGAGCAGTTCAGTCCACCGTGCCCTAACTTGGCGACGGAGGACACCTCTGGCGCGCGGAGATGACGATGTTCGCGGCGGCGTGAGGACGGCGTCGGAGAAGTCGCGGCAGCTAAGCGCTTCGTCGCCGGGCGTCGTCGAGAGCTAGCGGTGGCGCTTAGGGTTTTGACGAGGTGGAGAGGTGGAAGAAGGTCTTCTTTACCGCAGGGACAAGTAGTTATAAGGAGGTGCGCGGACAGCGCAATTACGTGTGTGCCTCGCGGTTCACATCGAGGGGCACGTGGCAAGCATGCAACATACTCGAGTTGTCCCATCGCTCCCACGCCCGCCAGTTTGTTTGATAGTCGTTCCGGCTTCTCCGATTTCAACAAGAAGGATGAATCATTTAAAACAGACTTAAAGTTTGTCTCTGTGTCTTCACGACAAGGACGCAGAGAAGACATTCGATCGTTTCAATAGAATGCATATGATTTGGACAGATAGAGTTTGAGATAGAAAGCATAGAGATTAGGGTCCCATCACATTCACTTAGTTCAAAAGATTCAACTTGGAAGACATAGCTATAAGTGAATGCTGTAGAGGATGAATAATATATATATATAGACAAAGAACCAATCAACATAGTGAAGAAAATCATGAAGATAGGTTGAAGTTGAAGACAAATCAAATGCGAAGATATTGAGAAATAACGCCATGAGTGAAACACTTCAAACAAAGAAATTTGGTGGTGGCGCTACCCATCCGTATAGGAAGTATTAGACCTGCACACGGCGCACAATTATCGTGGCGCTCCAAGTCAAATTCCACGTTAATGTATTCACACTCGAATGTAAGTCTTCATTGATTGAAGATATACGTTACTTCGTGTGTTGCACATCTAAGTCATCAACATGCATAAGTGTTAGGATGTGTGCTTGATCACGTGACATTTGAGGATTCCAAGATATTTAGCTCACATCGTAACTTGCAAAACCTTTTCTCATCCAAGGGCTTTGTGAAGATATCTCGATTGCTCTTCGTTGTTGACGTGAATGATGTCAATATCTTTCTTCATGACATGATCCACGAGAAAATGATGACGAATTTCAATGTGCTTTGTCTTCGAAAGTGCCGGACTGGATTGTTGGCAATCTTGATGGCTTTTTCGTTGTCGCAGAAGAGAGGTACTTGTTTCAGATTGATGCCATAGTCCTTGAGAGTTTGCTTCATCCATAGAAGCTGAGCACAAGAAGATCCAAGAGCAATGTATTCAGATTCAGCAGCTTGAGAGTGATACACAATTCGCTTCTTTGAAGACCAACAGACAAGTGATCGTCCCGAAAAGTGACATGTGCCCGATGTAGACTTGCGATCCACCTTGTCACCAGCATAATCAGCATCCGAAAATCCAACCAAATCAAATTTTGAGCCCTTTGGATACCATAATCCGAGTGTTGGGGTGTGAGCCAAATATCAAAGAATTCGCTTCACGCCTAAGTGATGCGATTCCTTTGGTGCCGCTTGGAATCGAGCACACATGCAAACACTAAGCATAATATCTGGCCTAGATGCACATAGGTAAAGTAAGGAACCAATCATGGAGCGGTATACCTTTTGATCGAACTCTTTACCATTGTCGTCGGGACCCGATGGTGTTTGGTGGCATTGGCGTCGTGTATCCTTTGCACTCTTGCATTCCAAACTTCTTCGCACAATCTTGGAGGTATTTTTCTTGAGATATAAAGATGCTGCCTTTGTCGATTTAATTTGAAGACCAAGGAAGAACTTGAGCTCTCCCATCATGGACATCTGATATTGTTCTTGCATCATGTATCCAAATTCATCACTATACTTCTGGTTGGTGCAGCCGAAGATAATGTCATCCACATATATTTGGCATACACACAGTTCACCATCATATGTCTTCGTGAAGAGTGTGGGATCAAGGGATCCAGGTTTGAAGCCTTTTCTCTTCACGAAGTCTTTGATCGCATCATACCAGGTGCGAGGAGCTTGTTTGAGGCCATACAGTGCTTTATTTAGCTTGTACACCATATCAGGATGTTTTGGATCTTCAAAGCCAGGTGGTTGAGCGACATATACTTCTTCTTCAATCTTGCCGTTGAGAAATGCACTCTTCACATCCATTTGATATAGCAAGATGTTGTGGTGGTTAGCATAGGCTAGTAGTATGCGAATAGCTTCAAGCCTAGCTACAGGAGAAAATGTTTCGTCAAGTCAATTCCTTCAACTTGAGTATATCCTTGAGCCACAAGACGTGCTTTGTTTCTCGATTTACTTGACCATGCTCATCTTGCTTGTTTCGATATATCCATTTGGTGCCAATAATGTTATGCTTATGAGGGTCGTGGCGCTTGACAAGTTCCCAAACATTGTTTAGCTTGAACTGTTGAAGTTCTTCTTGCATAGCTTGTATCCATTCTGGTTCCATAAAGGCTTCAACAACTTTCTTGGGTTCTGATATTGACACAAAAGAAAAGCGCCCACATAAATTTGCTAGTTGTGTTGCTCTTGAGCGAGTAAGCGGACCAGGTGCATTGATGCTATCGATTATCTTCTCAATCTGTACTTCATTTGCAACTCGAGGATGAATCGGACGAAGACTTTGCTCTTGCTGATCATTGTCATCATTGGGAGGATTGTCTTCAGTGAGCATTGTCTTCGAGTTGGTTAGGTGCGAAATGATAAGTTCTTCTTCAGTCTGTGCTTCAGAGGCACGATTTCACCATTCCCATCAGCTTGATAGATTCGCCGGGCGGAGCTTCGCCTAGTGTACTTGGCAGAACTCTCTTTGTGAACCATTGGTTTCATCAAATTGCACGCCTCTGCTTTGACGATTTTGTAGAGATAAAGGTTGAAGACTCTATAGGAGTGCGAGTCCTTTCCGTAACCAAGCATGAAGCCTTCGTGAGCTTTAGGTTCAAATTTTGACTTGTGATGGGGATCCTTGATCCATCACTTAGCCCCAAATACTCAAGTAATCGACATTTGGCTTCTTGCCAAGAAGGAGCTCATAGGATGTTTTGTTCGAAGCTTATGGATATAAACACGGTTGATGACGTGACAAGTCTGTATCAATAGCTTCGTGCCGTAACTTTCTTGGTGTCTTGTACTCGTCGAGCATTGTTCGAGCCATCTCAATGAGGGTTCTGTTCTTGCGCCCATGATGCCATTTTGCCGAGGTGTGTATGGAGCAGAGAACTCATGAGTGATTCCCATCGTATCCAGATAAAGATCAAGTCCGGTGTTCTTGAATTCAATTGCGTTATCACTTCGATATGCTTGATCTTGACGCCATAATTGTTCATTGCTCGATTGGCGAAACGCTTGAAGACATCTTGCACTTCAGTCTTGTAGAGAATTATGTGCACCCATGTGTATCTTGAGTAGTCATCAACAATGACGGCCATAGAGACAAGCTGTTGTTGTGAGGGTAGAGTAATGAGTAGGGCCAAACAAATCCATGTGTAATCGTCAAGGGTTGAGAAGTCGCCATGATTGTCTTCGAGGGTGCTTTTCCTAGTCATCTTTCCAGCCGCAGCACCACACAAATGATCCTTCTTGAACTTGACACCTTCGATGCCAATGACATGCTTCTTCTTGGCGAGTGTGTGTAAGTTCCTCATGCCAAGATGCCCCACCTCCGATGCCGTGAGCCATCATTCAAGCTTTTGCAAGAAGACATACGGCAAGTCGTGGACCTGCGAGAAATCTACCATGTATAGATCATCTTTCCTATACCCTTCAAAGACTAGAGACTTGTCGATTCCATTAGTACAAGGCAATGATATTTTCCGAATATCACAATCATGTTCAAGTCACAAAGCATTGAGAGAGACATCAAGTTGAAACCAAGGGATTCAACAAACATCACTTTATCCATGTGTTGATCCTTTGAGATTGCAACTCTACCTAGACCCAATACCTTGCTTTTACTAGTGTCAAGAAATGTGATGTGACTCTTGTCCGATGGACGTAAGGTTGAGTCCATGAGAAGACTTCGATCACCAAATATATGATTAGTGCATCCACCGTCCATAATCCATTCTCAAGCATGAGGTGTCATACCCTACAAATGATGCTTAGGGGATAGGCTTCACCAAGAGCATTGTGAAGCATAAACATTTTACGGCAAGTGGATTATTGAAGCTTAAATCAAGATTAGGACTGATAGGATGAATGGCAAATGATTCAGAACAAAATACATAGTGAGACCATTTGGGCATTTGATCTTGTGCCCTACAAGATGTTTTAGGTCCCCAATAATATCATCGACGCCTTTGATTTTCGGTGGAGACCCTTTCTCGCAAAGAGAGTTAATTCTTCTTAACCACCCACATCTTCGGGGTGGCTTAGAAGCAAAGAGTCTAAGTGCAGCATCTGAGAACTTTGGCTTTGGAGCCCTAGCAAATAGCCTTGCAGAGATGAATGATACTCATATGAATAAGGTAAAAGTTCTTAGTTCTATGAACATAGCGGTTTGAAGACACACGC
The DNA here is from genome assembly GCA_021605205.1 of Aegilops longissima. Lineage (NCBI taxonomy): Eukaryota > Viridiplantae > Streptophyta > Magnoliopsida > Poales > Poaceae > Aegilops > Aegilops longissima. Next base: position 163,330,248 of record CM038678.1, on the reverse strand, counting down.
CATATTCATAAATTTGAGTACGGTTTCCACGCAAAACATTGACGTTAGGGTGACTCGGTGAGTCCTCTATCTGTATGAAGCCTTTGGACCATATGACGCCTTAGGTCCTGGGTTTGTCTTCTTCCTGTGTGGTGTCATGATGACATTCACCGGAAGATTCTCAAGACAGCTTTTGGGAACCCAGATCTTCTTCATAGGCGGTCCATTCCTGCAGCTTAGTACCAATATACCGCAAACACTTCACCATTCTGATTCTTGAATAGCTTATAGTTTGCATCAAAGGATTCATCAATGATAATAGGGTTAGCACAGTAAAGCCAGATAAGGTGGATGGATCCACTAAAGGTCCCTTTGCAAAGAACCCATGTGGTTTTGGGATACCGCTCGGGCTTCCAGAGGGAACCATCAACATTCATTTTCCTCTCAACCCAACACCCTCTTTCCTAGGGTTTCGTTCGAAATCTGCTTTTGAGGACATCGCAGTGTCCGATTCCCTTTCGCACTTTTATACATCCCTGTTTCAAGCAATGTCTTCAACCTAGCATTTTCATCAAGAATAGCAAGTGGTATCCTCCGCAGAGGGGTTAGTTACCACATTAGTAGTTGAAGACAATGCAATAGTAGCAGCAGCTTGAACATTCAACAGAGAGGTAGCGATATCATGCTCAAGACATTTTAGACATGGTGGTTCAAATCCATCCCGAGCGGAACTGATCTGCTGAGCCTGGTGACTCATTCTCTTTTGAAGATCTTCATGAGCCGCTCTCAATTTTTCAAGCTCTTGCTTCCTTTGAAGATAATCATAGGAGAGCTTTTCATGAGTAGTTGAGAGCGTTTCATGACGACTTTCAAGTTCTTGGTACTTAGCATGAAGATTTTAATGTCTTCAACTAAGGACTGTGAACGTGTCATTTCGCGTCCAACAGGTCATCGCTTTTGTCTAACAGTTTTTGAGTATGTTCCATAGCTCTTTGTTGTTCGGTTGCAATTTTAGCAAGTGTTTTGTAGCTGGGTTTGGATTCAAAATCAGAGTCATCTTCACTTGATGTTTGAAAGTAAGCATCACGTGATTTTACCTTGGCACCGCGTGCCATGAAGCAGTAGGTGGGAGCATGATCGTCCTTGTCATCAGCTTCAGCATTGGTGTAGAAGTCATTGTCTTCAGTGTTGAAGATGGACTTGGCAACATAGGCTGTGGCTAAAGCCAGACTTGCAACGCCAGGGTCGGACTCCTCTTCAGACTCCACCTCCACCTCCTCTGAATCCATTTCCTTGCCAACAAAAGCACGAGCCTTTCCAGATGAGCTCTTCTTATGAGATGAAGACTTTGATGAGGACTTGGAAGAAGACTTTGAAGATTTCTTCTTCTTCTTGTCATCAGAATCATATTCCTTGCTCTTCTTCTTCTTCTTCTCATTGTCCCACCGTGGACACTCGTAGATATAGTGTCCAGCTTTTCTTGCACTTGTGAGTGTTCTCTTGTAGTCATGAGTGGAAGCTTCATCATTTCTTGAGCTGGATCGTGAAGACTTTCTCAAGCCTTTCTTCCTAGTGAACTTCGAACTTCTTCACAAGCATAGCAAGTTCCTTTCCAATGTCTTCGTGGATCATCGTAACCGCAATGATTCTTCTTCGATGAGGAAACAACTTTTGCCTTCAAAGCGAAGTTCGCCATAGTTGGGACCATAGATATCTCTTTTCTCGTAAAGTCGAACTCATGTGTGTTGAGCCTCTCAAGTATATCGACGGATCGAGTGTCTTGAAGTCGGACGTTCTTGTATCATGAGGGCAAGGGTGTCAAAAGAGCTGTCAAGTGATCTCAGAGTGTCTTGACGATTTCATGCTTGGTGATCTCAAGGCGCCGAGAGCATGAAGCTCATTTGTGATGTCGGAGGCGATCAAACGTGAGCTGGACATTTTCATTGTCGGTTCTCTTGAAGCGGTTGAAGAGGTTGCGAAGAACACCGATCCTTTGATCTCTCCGGTTGAGACGCCTTCGTTGACCTTGGATAGCCAGTCCTGCACTAGCTTCGACGCTTCCAGAGCACTCACACGGCCATACTGTCCTTTGGTCGATGACCACGATGATGTTCTTTGCAGAGAGTCCAGCTTGAATGAACTTCTTGACATCAGCAGGGGTGACACCTTCACCAGATTTAGGAACGCCGTTCTTGACGACATACCAAAGGTCGACATCATGGCTTCAAGATGCATCCGCATCTTATTCTTCCAAAGAGGGATAGTCGGCCCATCGAACACGGGCAAGCAGCGAAGACTTTGATTATCCCCGCAATGATATAGCTAAAACTCCGGTGGTTAAACCAATCACACGTAACAAGTGAGTACCTTGCTCGACACCAATTGAAAGTGCTAGTTGTCGACTAGAGGGGGGTGAATAGGCGATTTTTAGGAAAGTCTTCAAAACACGGATGTTTCAAAGACAAACAATATAAATGACCTAATTGATATGCAGCGGAAGATAAACTACAACAAGCAAACCATAGTCAAGTATGCAATAACGTGAAAGTACAAGACTAATAGCAGCTTGGTAGTAAGGATCAAGATGGAAGATAGTGAGAAGCCAATCAACAAAAGTAGTCAAGCAATGAAGTCAAATAGGTATGATAGATAGGCAATGACTTCACGAAGACAAACTCTAAGTAAGGTGACGGAGAAGATAGAACCACCACTTGTTGAAGACACATGATTTGTTGGACCAGTTCCAGCTTGTTTGTGACAACTGTACATCCGGGTTAGGGAGGCTGAGATTCAACTCGTAAGACCGCGTCTTCACCTTATTCCCTTGAGCTAAGGACACACAGTCCTCGCCCAATCACTCTGTAAGTCTTCAAGGTAGACTTCCGAACCTTCACAGATCAAGTTCACCGACAATCCACAATGACTCTTGGATGCTCAAAACGCGACGCCTAACCGGCCGGAGGATTCACAATCCTCAAGTGTAATAAGTCTTCGTGTCACACGCATGTAAAGACTTCAGTGATGCCTAACACTCTTTGGCTCGGGTGTTTGGGCTTTGTCCTCGCAAGGATTTCTCTCTCAAAGGCTTCGAGGTGGGTTGCTCTCAAACGACAAAAGCCGTGCACTAACTCTAAGCAGCCACAATTTATGGTGTAGGGGTGGGCTATTTATAGCCACTAGGCAACCCGACTGATATGTCCAATATGACCTCGGTCACTAAGGAACCGACACGTGTTCCAACGGTCGATTTCAAACACACACGGCAACTTTACTTGGGCTACAAGCAAAGCTGACTCATGCAGCTCGATAAGTTTTGCTCTCATTGTCTTCGCTCAAGACATAGGATTTGGGTTGAGCATCACTTGACCATTCTCGACTATGATCACTTGGACCCCACTTAACAAAGACGGTGGTTCCTATGACTCAACAAAGAAGAAAAGGAAACAACGAAACGACACGCCTTCAAGGCCCATAGTCTTCACTCAATGTCTTCTCATGTCATAGTCTTCAATGTGAATATCTTCACATGCCACCATTGTCGCCAATGTCTTCATACATTTTAGGGTCGCTCCGGTAGGTAAACCGAATCAATGAGGGACACTACCTGCGTTATCCTGCAATTCTCACAAACGCATTAGTCCCTCAACCACATTTGTCGTCAATACTCCAAAACCAACTAGGGGTGGCACTAGATGCACTTACAGTCGGCATCTAGTGGCCGGACATATGTGCCTTGGAAGTTATCGCGAAAGGCATCTTCCAGTTCTTCCCAACTGCCAACGGAGTTCTCGGGAAGGTTGTTTAGCCAATGTCGCGCTGGTCCTTTTAGTTTTAGTGGGAGGTATTTGATGGCGTGGAGATCATCACCGCGGGCCATGTGGATATGGAGAAGGAAGTCCTCAATACATACCGCGGAATCTGTTGTTCCATCGTATGATTCGATATACATGGGTTTAAACCCTTCTGGGAATTCGTGCTCCATTACTTCGTCCGTGAAGCAAATGGGGTGTGCGGTGCCTCTGTGTCGGGCCTCGTCATGACTGAGCTCGGATGGAGTCCGTCTGCGGTTCTCGGCCTGGGCATGAGTATGATTGTTGTGTCCAGCTAGGTAGCCATTGTCACATGTCGGGGTACGTCCCCTTGATCCATAGATCGATCTGTTCTGACCTGCTCTACTGTCCAAGTCCTACAGTAGGTCATATGCATGTCCCTGAGCAATTTTATCTCTGCCTTTACGGTGAGGTGGGGCGGGCTAGTGTTTGGCTTGAGTTGCCGCTTTGTCCCAACCACGCGGTGGTCGGTCAGCCGCATTGCGCGATGATGGTATAGGCTCCAACGCCTCGTCATCGAACTGAGGTAACATTTTGCGCTTGGGGTAACTTTTGGTTGGGCGCTTGAGGTCGTATTCCTCGGCTGCCAGGACATCAATCCATCTATCATTGAGCAGGTCTTGATCAGCTTGAAGCTTCCGCTGCTTCTTTTTCAGGCTCCTTGTAGTGGCTATTAGCCGGCGCTTAAATCGTTCCTGCTCGAGAGGTTCCTCAGGCACGATAAAATCCTCGTTGCCGAGGCTCACCTCATCCTCGGAGAGCGGAAGATAATTACTGTCCTTCGAGTCTTCGTGTATGGCCTATTCATCAGGGCTAACTTGCCCATCTTCCCGATCGTCCTGTTGGGCAGTTTGTTCGTTGGGGTCTTCTCTGTATTCGGCACCGTACGGAGTGTTATCTTCTCACGTGTCGGTATCGCTGTCTTTTGCAGGCTGTGATTTAGAGCGGCGTCGCTGACGTCGGTGTTTTGGCTGTATCTCGGGAGGTTTATCCTCGACTGGATCCTTCTTGTTGTCACCATTGTTCTCTTTAGGTGTGTCCGCCATGTATACGTCATACGAGGAAGTGGTCGTACAATGTCCGGTAAACGACGGATTTTGGGCCTCCTCTTCTCTGGCATCGTCGTCCATGCCGTCGATGTCTTCGAAGCTGTAATCGAGCATGTCGGTTAGGTCCTCGACATTGGCTATGAAGTGGGCGGTGGGTGGGAAACGAAATTCTCTGCCATCAGCCTCCAGTTCGAACCGGATATAATTCGGCTGTGAGTCCCCCGCCAAGGAGAGTGTTTTTAATGAGTTTAGCACGTCGCCTAAAGGCGAATGCTGGAAGATGTCCGTGGAGCTGAATTCGATGATCGACGCCCGATCAAGCTTGTCGTGCGCGGACGCACATGCTTTGGAACCTGTAGCCAAAAACGTGTCCGAGGTTGCGGTAACACAGATCCCACTTGAGGTTGGGTTTGTGTGCGGCTCCGACGCCGTTGAATCTGCGGCCTCCGTGGCGGGGTTGAGCCTCCCCCGTCCTCGGATGGCGTGACCTGCTCCGGATCTAGGGCCAGAGCAGTTGCAGGCGCTATCGCCTGGGTATGGTCTGATGACAGATTTAAATCATGTTCATCGCGGTGACAGGGAGCGGCTGCCGCGGTCTCGGATCCGTCGAAGATCAAATCTCTGCGACTTAGTTCAAGCTTCCGAATCTGACCTGATGGCCAGGGGCGTAGCTGTCGATCTGCTCTAGATGGCCAAGCGAGTTAGCCCGCAATGCCAAGCCGCTGAATACGAAGATATGTCCGGGGAGGAAGACTTCTCCCTGAACAACATTGTTGTAGATGATTGACGGGGCCATTGAACCTCTTGACGACGACACAGCGGAACTCTCAATGAAAGCACCAATGTCGGTGTCAAAACCGGCGGATCTTGGGTAGGGGGTCCCGAACTGTGCGTGTAAGGTCGATGGTAACAGGAGACGGGGGACACGATGTTTACCCATGTTCGGGCCCTCTCTATGGAGGTAATACCCTACTTCCTGCTTGATTGATCTTGATGAATATGAGTAATACAAGAGTAGATCTACCACGAGATCATAATGGCGAAAACCCTAAGAGTCTAGCCTGTATGACTATGATTATTCTGCCCTCTACGGATTAAGCCCTCCGGTTTATATAGACACCAGAGGGGACTAGGGTTGTACAAAGTCGGTCACAGAGAAAGGAATCTTCATGTCAGGACGCCAAGCCTTCCATGCCAAGGAGAGTCCTATCCGGACAAGGGAGAGAGTCTTCGGTCTTGAATCTTCACAGCCCATTAGTCCGGCCCACGTACTATTGTCCGGACGCCCGAGGACCCCTTAATCCAGGACTCCCTCAGTATCAGCATCCCCAAGCTTAACTCCTACTCGTCCTCGAGTAGGTAAGTGATAAAACATAATTTTTGATGTGGAATGCTGCCTAACATGTCATATCATATTCTTTTCTTTATTGTATGGACATTTGGACTTTTATGTGATTGAAAGCAATAGTCTAATTTTGACATGATAATTGAAATACTCAAGCATATCAACAAGCAACCATGTATTTCAAAATATCAACGCTAAAATAAGTTATCCCTAGTCCATCATGCTCAACCATTGGTCCATTCATGAAACACACACGCATATTAGTTACACCCAATACTTAAGTACGATCATATTGCCTCCTAGTTGGTGCTTTTGTAAGAGAAGATGGAGACTCAAATTCAAAATAAAAATTGCATAAAGTAAAAGAAAGGCCCTTCACAGAGGGAAGTAGGGATTTGTAGAGGTGCCAGAGCTCAAAGCGAAAAACTTAGAGATAAAAACATTTTTGGGAGGTGTATCCATCCCACCAACGAAAACGACTTAGAGTTCCCAACACTTTCCTTGCTAGATATATCATAGGCGGTTCCCAAACATAGAATAAGGTTTATTCCTTTTTCCACCATACTTTCACTTTCCATGCTAGCCATATCCACGGTTGCCCTCCATACCAACACTTTCCAAGGAATTTATTATTTGACAACATAAAGTAAGTTCATTTTTTCATTTCGGGACTAGGCATCCCTAATACCTTTGCCTTACTCTCATGCAATGACAAGTGAATAAACACTCATCTTGAGAATAACACATCTAGCATTGAAAATATTAGCCACCCCTCACCGCTCCGCGAGTGAAACAAACACACAAAAGAGAAGTTTATTTTGAAAATTAGAGATGGCACATGAAAATTTGCTTAGAACGGCAAAAGAATACCACATATAGGTAGATATAGTGGACTCATGTGGCAAAACTGGTTTAAAGGTTTTTGGATGCACAAGTAGAGATCATACCTAGTGCAAAATGAAGGCTAGCAAAAGATTGAGAAGCGACCAACCAAGAAACGGATAATCTCATAAGCAAGCATTAAGCATAAATAACACCGAATAATGCACCACAAGTAGGATATAATTTCATTACATGACTATTGACTTTCGTGCTTGCATAGGGAATCACAAACCTTAACACCAATATTCTTACTAAAGCATTATTACTCATCAACATAACTCACATATCACATCATCATATCTCAAAACTATTACTAAGAATCAAGTTTATTTTGTCCAAGGATCTTCATGAAAGTTTTTATTATATCCTTCTTGGATATCTATCACTTTGGGACTAACTTTCATGTGTTGCTTTTCATAAGCTCAAACAAATATAAGTGAAGATCATGAGCATACTTTTTTTTTTCTTTCTCTCAAAATAATTTAAGTGAAGCAAGAGAAAATTTCTTGAAAATTTTACTAACTCTCAAATAAATCTAAGTGAAGCAAGAGAGCCTTTCTTCAAAAATATTAAGCACATCGTGCTAAAAAAGATATAAGTGAAGCACTAGAGCAAGTCCATAGCTCATAAAAATTTAAGTGAAGCATAGAGAGCAATTCTAACAAGTCATGACATAATTTTGGCTCTGACAAATAGGTGTGTCCAACAAGGGATCAAGACTTAAAACACAAAATAAAACAAGCAAAGACTCATATCATACAAGACGCTCCAAGCAAAACACATATTATGTGACGAATAAAAATATAGCGTCGAGTAAAATACCGATGGCTGTTAGAAGAAAGAGGGGATGCCACTCGGGGGCATCCCCAAGCTTAGTTGGTTGCTCTGGATAATAGCTTGGGATGCCGAGGCATCCCCAAGCTTAGTCTCTTCTACTCCTTATTCCTTCATCCATCGTAAGATAACCCAAAACTTGAAAACTTCAATCACACAAAACTCAACAAAACCCTCATGAGATCCGTTAGTATAAGAAAGCAAACCACTACTATAAGTACTGTACCAAACCAATTCATATTTTGTTTTTGCATTATATATTGTATTCCAACTTTACTATGGCAAAAACTCATCAAATAAAACAATAGAGCCATCAAAATAAGCACACAACGCAAAGAAAACAGAATCTGTCAAAACAGAACACTCTGTAGTAATCTGACTATTTTGAAAACTTCTGTAAATCCAAAAATTCTGAAAAACTAGGAAGACCTGGGTAATTTGTTCATTAATATTCTGTAAAATAATTGGCCTTTTATCATGCTCTGTTAAAAACATAAGAATTGTTTTCGTGAGCGCAAAAGTTTCTGTTTTTTCAGCAAGATCAAACAACTATCACCCAAGAAAATCATATTGGTTCTACTTGGCACAAACACTAATTAAAACACAAAAGACACAATCATAACAGTATAATAATTGTTCTAACACTCAAGGACAGAAAGAAAAAGGCAAAAGTAAATTTTATTCATTGGGTTGCCTCCCAACAAGCGCAATAGTTTTATGCCCTTAGCTATGCATAAAGCAAGGATCTAAGTTTTGTCATCTTTGGTTCGAGATCCATAAGATGCCCTCATGATTGATTCATATGGTGGCCTAATTCTTGTTCTATGGAAGTGTTCCATACCCTTTCTCAATGGAAATTGGAACTTAATATTGCCTTCTTTAATATCAATCACGGCACGATAGTGCATAAAAACGGTCTACCAAGAATTATTGGACAAGACGGATTGCAATCAATATCAAGAACAATAAAATCTATGGGCACATAATTCCTATTTGCAATAATAAGAACATCATTAATTCTTCCCATAGGCTTTTTAATAGTAGAAAAATCCGCCAAGTGCAAATTTAAAGAACATTCTTCAAGATCGGTAAGACCAAGCACATCACATAAAGATTTCGGAATTGTAGAAACACTAGCACCCAAGTCACACAAAGAAAAACATTCATAATTTTTAATCTTGACTTTGATAGTAGGTTCCCATTCATCATGCAATTTTCTAGGAATTTATACTTCTAATTCCAATTTTTCTTCAAAAGCTTTCATCATAGCATCAACAATATGTTTAGTAAAAGCTTTATTTTGTTCATAAGCATGGGGTGTATTTTGAAGGAAATATGCCCTAGAGGCAATAATAAAGTTGTTATTTATATTTACTTATATCATGATAAATTTTTATTATTCATGCTAGAATTGTATTAACCGGAAACTTAGTACATGTGTGAATACATAGACAAAACAGAGTGTCCCTAGTATGCCTCTACTTGACTAGCTCGTTAATCAAAGATGGTTATGTTTCCTGACCATAGACATGTGTTGTCATTTGATGAACGAGATCAATCATTAGAGAATGATGTGATGGACAAGACCCCCATTAGCTTAGCATTATGATCGTTGAGTTCTATTGCTATTGCTTTCTTCATGACTTATACATGTTCCTCTGACTATGAGATTATGCAACTCCCGAATAACGGAGGAACACCTTGTGTGCTATCAAACGTCACAACATAACCGGGTGATTATAAAGATGCTCTACAGGTGTCTTTGATGGTGTTTGTTGAGTTGGCATAGATCGAGATTAGGATTTGTCACTCTGATTGTCGGAGAGGTATCTCTGGGCCCTCTCGGTAATGCACATCACTATAAGCCTTGCAAGCAATGTGACTAATGAGTTAGTTGTGGGATGATGCATTAAGAAGCGAGTAAAGAGACTTGCCGGTAACGAGATTGAACTAGGTATGATGATACCGATGATCGAATCTCAGGCAAGTAACATATCAGTGACAAAGGTACAACGTATGTTGTTGTGCGGTTTAACCGATAAAGATCTTCGTAGAATATGTAGGAGCTAATATGAGCATCCAGGTTCCGCTATTGGTCATTGACCGGAGTCCGGAGATGTGTCTCGGTCATGTCTACATAGTTCTCAAACCCGTAGGGTTCGCACGCTTAACGTTTGATGATGATTTGTATTATGAGTTTATGTGATTTGATGACCGAAGGTTGTTCGGAGTCCCGGATGAGATCACGAACGTGACGAGGAGTCTCAGAATGGTCGAGACATAAATATTCATATATTGGAAGGTTACATTCGGACACTGGAATGGTTCGGGTCATTTCGGATAAGTTTCGGAGTACCGGGGGTTACCGGACCCCCCGGGAAGCTATTGGGCCTCATGGGCCTTAGTGGAGAAGAGAGAGGGCCGGCCAAGAGGTGGCGCGCGCCCCCCTCCTTCCTTCTCTCCTCCTCCTCTTTCCCCCCTTCTCCCACTTGGAATAGGAAAGGCGGGGGGGGGGGGGATCCTACTAGGTTTTGAGTCCTAGTAGGACTCCCCCCCATGGCACGCTGATACGTCTCCAACATATCTACTTTTTCTCACGCTTTTCCTCTTGTTTTGGACTCTAATTTGCATGATTTGAATGAAACTAACCCCAGACTGACGCTGTTTTCAGCAGAACTACCATGGTGTTGTTTTTGTGCAGAAATAGAAGTTCTCGGAATGGAACGAAACTTTGCGAGGATTTTGTATATCAATAATAAGAATTTCTGGAGCCAAGACCCACCAGAGAGGGGCCCCTGGTTGGGCACAACCCACCACGGTGTGCCCCCTCTCCTAGCGCGCCCAGGTGGGTTGTACCCACCTGGTGGCCGATACGTCTCCAACATATCTATAATTTTCTATTGTTCCATGCTATTATATTATCCATCTTGGATGTTTTATACGCATTTATATGTTGTTTTATATGATTTTGGGACTAACCTATTATCCTAGAGCCCAGTGCCAGTTTCTGTTTTTCCTTGTTTTTGAGTTTTACAGAAAAGGAATACCAAACGGAGTCCAATTGACGTGTCAATTTTTGATGATTTTTTATGGACCAAAAGAAGCCCCCAGAGTAAAAGAGTTGGGCCAACAGAGTCCCGAGCCATCCAGGAGGGTGGAGGGCGCGCCCCCTATCTTGTGGATGACACGGAGACCCCCCCTGACGTGAGACCGACGCCAAAAATTCCTATAAATACAGAAACCCCCAGAAAGAAACCTAGATCGGGAGTTCCGCCGCCGCAAGCCTCTGTATCCACGAAAACCTAATCGGGACCCTGTTCCGGGACCCTGCCGGAGGGGGGATCCATCACCGGTGGCTATCTTCATCATCCCAGTGCTCTCCATTACGTGTAGGGAGTAGTTCACCCTCGGGGCTGAGGGTATGTGCTACCTCTTGAGCATGCGTTGGATTTACCTTGAAGAGGAAAGGGTGATGCAGCAAAGTAGTGTAAGTATTTGCCTCAGTTTTTGGGAACCAAGGTATCAATCCAGTAGGAGACTACACACAAGTCCCTAGTACCTGCACAAACAATCAAGAACCTTGGAACCAATGCGACAAAGGGGTTGTCAATCCCTTCATGGCCACTTGCAAAAGTGAGATCTGATAGAGATAATAAGATAAGTATTTTTGGTATTTTTGTTGTAAAGATTGATAAGTAAAGATTGCAAAATAAACGGCGACAGAAATAGCTAGTTGACGGGAGATTAATATGATGGAAAATAGACCCGGGGGCCATAGGTTTCACTAGTGCCTTCTCTCAAGATAGCAAATTCTACGGTGGGTGAACAAATTACTGTTGAGCAATTGATAGAAAAGCCCATAGTTATGAGAATATCAAGGCATGATCATGTATATAGGCATCACGTCCGTGACAAGTAGACCGAAACGATTCTGCATCTACTACTATTACTCCACACATCGACCGCTATCCAGCATGCATCTAGAGTATTAAGTTCATAAGAACAGAGTAATGCATTAGGCAAGATGACATGATGTAGAGGGATAAACTCAAGCAATATGATATAAACCCCATATTTTTATCCTCGATGGCAGCACTACAATACGTGCCTTGCTGCCCCTGCTGTCACTGGGAAAGGACACCGCAAGATTGAACCCAAAGCTAAGCACTTCTCCCATTGCAAGAAAGATCAATCTAGTAGGTGAAACCAAACTGATAATTCGAAGAGACTTGCAAAGATATTAAGTCATGCATATAAGAATTCAGAAAAGAATCAAATATTGTTCATAGATAATCTTGATCATAAACCCACAATTCATCGGATCTCGACAAACACACCGCAAAAATAATTACATCGAATAGATCTCCAAGAAGATTGAGGAAAACTTTGTATTGAGATCCAAAGAGAGAGAGAGAGAGAAGAAGCCATCTAGCTAATAACTATGGACCCGAAGGTCTGTGCTAAACTACTCACACACCATCAGAGAGGCCATGGTGTTGATGTAGAATCCCTCCGTGATCGATTCCCCCTCCGGCGGAGCGCCGGAAAAGGCCCCAAGATGGGATCTCACGGGTCAGAAGGTTGCGGCGGTGGAAATAGGGTTTCGTGGTGCTCCTGGATGTTTTCAGGGTATATGAGTATATATAGGCAAAAGAAGTAGGTCGGTGGAGCCACGAGGGGCCCACGAGGGTGGGGGGTGCACCTCCCTACCTCGTGGCCGCCTTGTTGCTTCCTTGACGTCCACTCCAAGTCTCCTGGATTGCATTTGTTCCAAAAACGATCCTCACGAAGGTTTCATTCCGTTTGGATTCCGTTTGATATTCCTTTTCTGCGAAACACTAAAATAGGCAAAAACAACAATTTACACTAGGCCTTCGGTTAATAGGTTAGTCCCAATAATAATATAAAAGTGCATAATAAAGCCCATTAAAAATCCAAAACAGATAATATAATAGCATGGAACAATAAATAATTATAGATACGTTGGAGACATATCAAGCATCCCCAAGCTTAATTCCTGCTCGTCCTCGAGTAGGTAAATGATAAAACAAATTTTTTGATGTGGAATGCTACCTAACATAATTTTCAAAGTAATTCTCTTTATTGTGGCATGAATGTTCAGATCCGAAAGATTCAAGACAAAAGTTTAGTATTGACATAAAAACAATAATACTTCAAGCATACTAACTAAGCAATTATGTCTTCTCAAAATAACATGGCCAAAGAAAGCTTATCCCTACAAAATCATATAGTTTGGCTATGCTTCATTTTCGTCACACAAAAATGCTCTCATCATGCATAACCCCGATGGCAAGTGAGGCAATTGTTTCATACTTTAGGAATCTCAAACTTTTTTCAGCTTTCACGCAATACATGAGCGTGAGCCATGGACATAGCACTATGTGTGGAATAGAATATAATGATGGGGGTTGTGTGGAGAAGACAAAAAAGAGAAAGTCTCACATTGACGCGGCTAATCAACGGGCTAGGGAGATTCCCATCAATTGATGTCAATGCAAGGAGTAGGGTTGCCATGCAACGGATGCACTAGAGCTATAAATGTATGAAGGCTCAACAAAAGAAACTAAGTGGGTGTGCATCCAACTTGCTTGCTGACGAAGACCTAGGGCATTTGAGGAAGCCCATTGTTGGAATATACAAGCCAAGTTCTATAATGAAAAAATCCCACAAGTATATGAAAGTGACAAAATAAGAGACTCTCTATCATAAAGATCATGGAGCTACTTTGAAGCCCAAGCATGGAAAAAGGATAGTAGCATTGTCCCTTTTATTTCTTTTCTTTCTTTTGGGCCTTTTTTTATTTGGCCTTTCTTTTTTCTCTCTTTTTTTATTTGGCACAATGCTCTATTAATGATGATCATCAAACTTCTATTTATTTACAACTCAATGATTACGACTCGATACTAGAACAAAATATGACTCTATTATGAGTGCCTCCGGCGGTGTACCGGGATGAGCAATGAATCAAGAGTGACATGTATGAAAAATTATGCATGGTGGCTTTGCCACAAATACGATGTCAACTACATGATCATGCAAGGCAATATGACAATGATGAAGCGTGTCATATTAAATGAAACAGTGGAAAGTTGCATGGCGATATATCTCGGAATGGCTATGGAAATGCCATAATAGGTAGGTATGGTAGCTGTTTTGAGGAAGATATAAGGAGGTTTATGTGTGATAGAGGGTATCGTATCACGGGGGTTGGATGCACCGGCGAAGTATGCACCAACTCTCAAGGTGAGAAAGGGCAATGCATGGTACCGAAGAGGCTAGCAAGGATGGAAAGGTGAGAGTGCGTATAATCCATGGACTCAGCATTAGTCATAAAGAACTCACATACTTATTGCAAAAATATACAAGTCATCAAAAACCAAGCATTACGCGCATGCTCCTAGGGGGATAGATTGGTAGGAAAAGACCATCGCTTGTCCTCGACCGCCAGTCATAAGGATGACAATCAAAGAACACCTCATGTTTCAAATTTGTCACACAACGGTTACCATACGTGCATGCTATGGGACTTGAAAACTTCAACACAAGTATTTCTCAAATTCACAACTACTCAACTAGCACAACTCTGATATTACCATCTTCATATCTCAAAACAATCATCAAGTATCAAACTTCTCATAGTATTCAATGCACTTTTTATGAAAGTTTTTATTATACCCATCTTGGATGCCTATCATATTAGGACAATTTTTTTTAACCAATGCAGATTACCATGATGTTCTAAAGGACTCTCAAAATAATGTAAGTGAAGCATGAGAGATCAATAATTTCTATAAAATAAAATCACCACCGTTCTCTAAAAGATATAAGCGAAGCACTAGAGCAAAATTATCTAGCTCAAAATATATAAGTGAAACACATAGAGTATTCTAATAAATTATGATTCATGTGTGTCTCTCCAAAAGGTGTGTACAGTGATACGTCCATTTTGCATCATGCTTTTATATCGATATTTATTGCATTATGGGATGTTATTACACGTTATTTCACAATACTTATGCCTATTCTCTCTTATTTTACAAGGTTTACATAAGGAGGGAGAATGCCGGTAGCTGGAATTCAGGCCGAAAAGGGCAAATATTAGAGACCTATTCTCGCACAACTCAAAAGTCCTGAAACTCCACGAAAGTCATTTTTGGAAAATATAAAAAACATTGAGCGGAAGAAGTACACCAGAGGGGGCCCCACCGGTCCACGAGGGTGGGGGGCGCGCCCTACCCCCCTGGGCGCGCCCTACTCTCTTCAAGGATGCCCGTAAGTTTGTCTTATCTTGTGATGAATGTCAAAGAATTGGTAACATTAGTAGACGTCAAGAAATGCCTATTAATTATTCACTTGTTATTGAACCATTTGATGTTTGGGGCTTTGATTATATGGGACCTTTTCCTTCCTCTAATGGGTATACACATATTTTAGTTGTGGTTGATTACGTTACTAAGTGGGTAGAGGCTATTCCAAATAGTAGTGCTGACCATAACACTTCTATTAAAATTCTCAAAGAAGTTATTTTTCCGAGGTTTGGAGTCCCTATATATTTAATGACTAATGGTGGTTCACACTTTATTCATGGTGCTTTCCGTAAAATTCTTGCTAAGTATGATGTTAATCATAGAATTGCATCTCCTTATCACCCACAGTCTAGTGGTCAAGTAGAATTGAGTAACAGAGAGGTCAAATTAATTTTGCAAAAGACTGTCAATAGGTCTAGAAAGAATTGGTCCAAGAAACTTGATGATGCATTATGGGCCTATAGGACTGCTTATAAAAATCCTATGGGTATGTTTCCGTATAAAATGGTTTATGGAAAAGCATGTCACTTACCTCTCGAACTAGAACATAAGGCATATTGGGCTATTAAAGAGCTCAACTATGATTTCAAACTTGCCGGTGAGAAGAGGTTATTTGATATTAGCTCACTTGATGAATGGAGAACCCAAGCTTATGAAAATGCCAAGTTGTTTAAATAGAAAGTTAAAAGCTAGCATGACAAAAGGATACAAAAGTGTGATTTTAACATAGGTGATTATGTATTGCTATACAACTCTCGTTTAAGATTTTTTGCAGGAAAACTTCTCTCTAAATGGGAAGGGCCCTATGTTATCGAGGAGGTCTATCGTTCCGGTGACATAAAAATCAACAAGTTCGAAGGTACAAATTCAAAGGTGGTGAACGGTCAAAGAATCAAACATTATATCTCAGGTAAGCCTATAAATGTTGAAACCAATGTTATTGAAACCGTAACCCCGGAGGAATACATAAGGGACACTTTCCGGAATGTTTCAGACTCCGAAAAGGAATAGGTATGTGGTATGGTAAGTAAACCGACTCCAAAACAATTTTTAAGGCAATATTTCTCCGTTTTGGAATATTTAGAAAAGTAGAAAAATAAGCAGCAGTCCGGGAAGGACACGAGGGCCCCACGAGGTGGAGGCGCGCCTACCCCCGGGCGCCCTACCTCGTGTGCCTTCCGGACTCCGTTTTCTTGCACGATACGTATTTTGGTCGGTAAAAATTCATTATATATTCTCCCGAAGGTTTTGACTCCTGTATCACGCAAACATCCTCTGTTTTCGTTTCGAGCTGTCCTGCTGCAGGTTAGAGCAACATGTCATCCCAGGACTCAAAAGGAGAAAGTTGTGTGGCTGATTACCTTGCAAATCCCAAAGTCTATGGAGATGTGGAGCATTGTGGTTGGTCTATGGAAGAAGAAGAGGACTATGAACCTAAGAGAAAGGAGGAGACGAGCTCGGATGAAGATGAAGTCCCTCTACCTCAACCTGGGGATATGCACGTGAAGTTCAAGAAGTCTAGTCTCCCTAAGAGGGCTAAACTATCTAACAATCGATCTATTCCTTCTCGTTTTCGACAGAAAAGCAAAGAAGATTTATGTAGCAAGATCTTGAAGCTGGAATCGGAGGTCGATGATTTAAAGGAGGAAATTGCTCTCCTCAATTATAATATGTAGAAGCTGAAGGCACAAGTTACATCATCATCAACCCCATCATCACCTCCACCTTCTTCACCAGCAAAGGAGATATAATCACATGGGCATGGGCACTCCCCTTGGCAACTACCAAGCTTGGCGGAGGTGCCCCGGTATCGTATCACCATCACACTCCTATCTTTCCCGTTTTTCTTAGGTCGATCCTATTATTAGTATCTTGATCTAGTAGAATAAAGTTTATGGCATGATCTAGTTTTGATTTTTTCTTTATGATCTCTCTATGTAATCGAGTCCGTGAGCTATATAATAAAGATTAGTGTTGAGTCAAGGGCTTGATTATTTTGCCATGATCTTGAGTGAATAAAAGAAAAGAGAAAAGAATAAAAATAAACAAAGAGTTCATATTGATCTTATTGAGAGTAATGAATTCACATAGAATGAGTATGATGATTAAAAGTTGTTGGGAGTTGACAAACATAGCTTTGGTCATCGTTGCAATTAACAGGAAGTAATAAGGAAATAGGGGTTCACATATAAATATATTATCGTTGACATCTTTTATGATTGGGAGCACTCATTAAAATATGACATGCTAAAGAGTTGATGTTGGACTAGGAAGACAACGTAATGGGTTATGTTTTCTTATATCTGAGATAAAGTATATTGTCATGGATCGTCCAACATGTTGAGCTTGCCTTTCACCCTTATGCTAGCCAAATTCTTAGCACCAAGTAGAGATACTGCTTGTGCTTCCAGAAACCCTTAAACCAGTTTTGCCATGAGAGTCCACCATATCTACCTATGGATTGAGTAAGATCCTTCAAGTAAGTTGTCATCGGTGCAAGCAATAAAAATTGCTCTCTAAATATGTATGACTTATTAGTGTGGGAGAAAATAAGCTTTATACGATCTTGTGATGTGGAAGAAATAAAATCGACGGACTGGATAATAAAGGTTCATATCACAAGGGGCGATATAAAGTGATGTTCTTTTGCATTAAGATTTTGTGCATCCAACCATGAAAGCGCATGGCAACATCGGCTTCCCTCTGCGAAGGGCCTATCTGTTACTATTATCTTCTACCATATGCAAGAGTCATTGTGATCTTCACCTTTCCTTTTTACATTTTATCTTTTGGGAAGCACATGGTGTTGGAAAGATCCTGATAGATATATCTAATTAGATGTAGGGGAGCATGAGTTATTATAGTTGACATTACCCTTGAGGTAAAAGGTTGGGAGGCGAAACTATAAGCCCCTATCTTTCTCTGTGTCCGATTAAAACTCCGTAACCACAATTATTGTGTGAGTGTTAGCAATTATGAAAGACTAAATGATAGTTGAGTATGTGGATTTGCTAGAAAGCTCTGACATAGACTCTTTCTTATGTTATGATAAATTGCAGTTGCTTCAATGACTGAGATTATAGTTTGTTGATTCTCAATAAAGTTTCAGATTCATACTTGGTATTGTGAATAGATTATTACTTGAGCATTAGAAATCATATGACAATATCCATATATGTTGCTGTTATGAAAATAATCATGATGCCCTCATGTTCGTATTTTATTTTTATCGACACCTCTACCTCTAAACATGTGGACATATTTATCGTTATCGGCTTCCGCTTGAGGGCAAGCGAGGTCTAAGCTTGGGGAGTTGATACGTCCATTTTGCATCATGCTTTTATATCGATATTTATTCTATTATGGGCTGTTATTACACGTTATGTCACAATACTTATGCCTATTCTCTCTTATTTTACAAGGTTTACATAAGGAGGGAAATGCCGGTAGCTGGAATTCTGGGTTGGAAAAGGAGCAAATATTAGAGACCTACTCTGCACAACTCCAAAAGTCCTGAAACTCGACGAAAGTCATTTTTGGAAAATATAAAAAATATTGAGCGGAAGAAGTACACCAGAGGGGGCCCCACCTGGTCACGAGGGTGGGGGCGCGCCCTATCCCCCTGGGCGCGCCCTGATACGTCCATTTTGCATCGTGTTTTTATATCGATATTTATCGCATTATGGGCTGTTATTTCACGCTATGTCACAATACTTATGGCTATTCTATTTTATTTTACAAGGTTTACATGAAGAGGGAGAATGCCGGCAGCTGGAATTCTGGGCTGGAAAAGGAGCAAATATTGGAGACCTATTCTGCGCAACCCCAAAATTCCTGAAACTCCACAGAATATCTTAAAATAAATAAAGAAAAATCATGGCCAAAGATGAAGGCCAGGGGGCCCACACCCTGCTCACGAGGGTGGGGGGCGCCCCCCCTCCTAGGGCGCGCCCCCTACCTCGTGGCCCCCCTGGTGGCTCTCCGACGCCCATCTTCTCCTATATGAAGTCTTTCGTCAAGAAAAAAAATAAGAAGCAACCTTTCGGGACAAGACTCCGCCGCCACGAGGCGGAACCTTGGCGGAACCAATCTAGGGCTCGGGCAGAGCTGTTCTGCCAGGGACACTTCCCTCCGGGAGGGGGAAATCATCGTCATCACCATCACCAACGCTCCTCACATCGAGAGAGGGCAATCTCCATCAACATCTTCACCAGCACCATCTCATCTCCAAACCCTAGTTCATCTCTTGTATCCAATTCTTGTCTCCAAGTCCGGGATTGGTGCTAGTAGGTTGCTAGTAGTGTTGATTACTCCTTGTAGTTGATGCTAGTTTTTTTGTTTGGTGGAAGATCATATGTTCAGATCCTTTATGCATATTAATACCCCTCTGATTATGAACATGAATATGCTTTGTGATTAGTTACGTTTTTTCCTGAGGACAAGGGAGAAGTCTTGCTATTAGTAGTCATGTGAATTTGGTATTCGTTCGATATTTTTATGAGATGTATGTTGTCTAGCCTCTAGTGGGTTATGTGAACGTCGACTACATAACACTTCACCATTATTTGGGCCTAGAGGAAGGCATTGGGAAGTAATAAGTAGATGATGGGTTGCTAGAGTGATGAAGCTTAAACCCTAGTTTATCGTTGCTTCGTAAGGGCTGATTTGGATCCATATGTTTCATGCTATGGTTAGGTTTACCTTAATACTTTTGTTGTAGTTGTGGATGCTTGCAATAGAGGTTAATCATAAGTGGGATGTTTTTTCAATTAATAACAGCACCCAAGCACCGGTCCACCCACATATCAAATTATCAAAGTACCGAACGCGAATCATATGAACGTGATGAAAACTAGCTTGACGATATTCCCATGTGTCCTCGGCAACGATTTTCCTTATATAAGAGTTTGTCCAGGCTTGTCCTTTGCTACAAAAAGGATTGGGCCACCTTGCTGCACTTTATTTACTCTTGTTACTTGTTGCTCGTTACAATTTATCTTATCACAAAACTATCTGTTATCACTTATTTCAGTACTTGAAGAGAATACCTTGCTGAAAACCGCTTATCATTTCCTTCTGCTCCTCGTTGGATTCGACACTCTTACTTATCGAAAGGACTACGATAGATCCTCTATACTTGTGGGTCATCAAGACTCTTTTCTGGCGACGTTGCCGGGGAGTGTAGCGCCTTTGGTAGGTGGAATTTGGTAAGGAAAAATTTATATAGTGTGCTGAAATTTACTGTCACTTGTTACTATGGAAAGTAATTCTCTGAGGGGCTTGTTTGGGGTATCTTCACCCCGTCCAGTAGAGCAAAGAGTTGCTCCTCAACCTACTGAACCTATTGAAAATGAAACTCCACTTGAATTTCCTTCGGGTATGATGGAAAAACTGCTAGCTAATCCTTTTACAGGAGATGGAACAAAGCATCCTGATGAGCACTTAATATATGTGGATGAAGTTTGTGGATTATTTAAGCCTGCAGGTATACCCGATGACGTTGCTAAGAAGTAGGTCTTCCCTTTATCTTTGAAGGGAGACGCATTGACATGGTATAGGCTATGTGATGATACGAGATCATGGAACTATAAAAGATTGAAATTGGAATTTCATCAAAAGTATTACCCTATGCATCTTGTTCATCGTGATCGCAATTATATATACAATTTTTGGCCTCGCAAAGGAGAAAGCATCGCTCAAGCTTGGGGGAGGCTTAAATCAATGTTATATTCATGCCCCAATCATGAGCTCTCAAGAGTGACAATTCTTCAGAATTTTTATGCTTGGCTTTCTGATAACAATCGCACCATGCTCGATACTTCTTGTGCTGGCTCTTTCATGATGAAGACTATTGAATTTAGATGGGATTTATTGGATAGAATTAAACGCAACTCTGAAGATTGGGATCTCGACGAAGGTAAGGAGTCAGGTATGACACCTAAGTTTGATTGTGTTAAATCTTTTATGGATACTGATATTTTCCGTAAGTTTAGCACTAAATATGGACTTGACTCGAGATAGTAGCTTCTTTACGTGAATCTTTTGCTACTTATGTTGATCTCCCCAAGGAGAAGTGGTTTAAATATCATCCTCCCATAGAAGTAAAAGTAGCTGCACCTATTAAAGTTGAAGAAAAGACTATCACTTATAATGATCCTATTGCTCCCACTTCTTATGTTGAGAAACCACCCTTCCTTGTTAGAATAAAGGATCATGCTAAAGCTTCAACTGTGGTTCGTAAAAGCAATATTAGAAATTATACACCTCCTGAGCAAGTCAAAGTAGAACCTAATATTGCTATTGTTAAAGATATCTTTTCTGATAATATTGATAGGCATGTTATTCAATTCTGCGGTGAATCTGCTAGAATTGCTAAACCTAGTGTTGAAGATAAACATAGACATGTGGTAGGCGTGCCTGTTATTTCTGTTAAAATAGGAGATCATTGTTATCATGGCTTATGTGATATGGGTGCTAGTGCTAGTGTTATACCTTATGACTTGTATAAAGAAATCAAGCATGAAATTGCACCTGCTGAGTTAGAAGAAATTGATGTCACAATTGAACTTGCCAATAGAGATACTATTTCACCAGCGGGAATTGTTAGAGATGTTGAAGTTTTGTGTGGGAAAACCAAATATCCCGCTGATTTTCTTGTTCTCAGTTCCCCACAAGATAGCTTTTGTCCCATTATATTTGGTAGACCCTTCTTGAACACTGTTAATGCTAAGATAGATTGCGAAAAGGATGTTGTTACTATTGGCTTGGATGATATGATTCATGAGTTTAATTTCTCTAAATTTAGTAAACAACATCGTGAGGAAGAATTGCCTAGTAAGGATGAAATTATTGGTCTTGCTTCTATTACCGTACCTCCTAGTGATCCTTTAGAACTATATTTGCTAGACCATGAAAATGATATGTTTATGAATGAGAGAAGGGAAATAGGTGAAGTATTCTTTAAACAGGAACCTATTCTGCAACACAATTTGCCTGTTGAAATCCTAGGGGATCCTCCTCCACCCAAGGGTGATCCTGTGTTTGAGCTTAAACCGTTGCCTGATAATCTTAAATATGCTTATCTTGATGAAAAGAAAATATATCCTGTTATTATTAGTGCTAACCTTTCAGAGCATGAAGAAGAAAGATTATTGAAAACTCTGAAGAAGCACCGTGCCGCTATTGGATATACTCTTGATGATCTTAAGGGCATTAGTCCCACTCTATGTCAACATAAAATAAATTTGGAAGCGAATGCCAAACCAGTTCGTAATCCTCAACGACGTTTGAATCCTAAAATGAAAGAAGTGGTAAGAAAAGAAATACTCAAGCTTCTGGAGGCAGGTATAATTTATCTCGTTGTTGATAGTCGGGGGTAAGTCCTTTCCATTGTGTCCCTAAGAAGGAGGTATTATCGTTGTCCCTAATGATAAAGATGAATTGATCCATAAAGAATTATCACAGGTTATAGGATGGTAATTGATTTCCGCAAATTAAATAAAGCTACTAAGAAAGATCATTACCCCTTACCTTTTATTGATCAAATGCTACAAAGATTATGCAAACATACACATTATTGCTTTCTAGATGGTTATTCTGGTTTCTCTCAAATACCTATGTCGGCTAAAGATCAATCAAAGACTACTTTTACTTGCCCTTTTGGTATTTTTGCTTATAGACGTATGCCTTTTGGTTTGTGTAATGCACCTGCTACCTTTCAAAGATGCATGATGGCTATATTATCTGATTTTTGTGAAAAAATTTGTGAGGTTTTCATGGACGATTTTTCCGTCTATGGTTCCTCTTTTGATGATTGCTTGAGCAATCTTGATCGAATTTTGCAGAGATGTGAAGAAACTAATCTTGTCTTGAATTGGGAAAAGTGCCACTTTATGGTTAATGAAGGTATTGTCTTGGGGCACAAAGTTTCTGAAAGAGGTATTGAAGTTGATAAAGCCAAGGTTGATGCTATTGAAAAGATGCCATGTCCCAAGGACATCAAAGGTATAAGAAGTTTCCTTGGTCACGCCGGATTTTATAGGAAGTTCATTAAGGACTTCTCAAAAATTTCTCGGCCCCTGACTAATTTATAACAAAAAGATGTACCATTTGTCTTTGATGATGATTGTGTAGAAGCATTTGAAATACTTAAGAAAGCATTAGTCTCTGCACCTGTTGTTCAGCCACTTGATCGGAATTTACCCTTTGAAATTATGTGTGATGCTAGTGATTATGCTGTAGGTGCTGCTCTAGGGCAAAGAGTTGATAAGAAATTAAATGTTATCCATTATGCTAGTAAGACTCTAGACAATGCTCAAAGAAATTATGCTACTACTGAAAAATAATTCTTAGCAATTGTATTTGCTTGTGATAAGTTCAGACCCTATATTGTTGATTCTAAAGTAACTATTCACACGGACCATGCTGCTATTAAATATCTTATGGAAAAGAAAGATGCTAAACCTAGACTTATAAGATGGGTTCTCTTGCTACAAGAATTTGATTTGCATATTGTTGATAGAAAGGGAGCTGAGAACCCTGTTGCAGACAACTTGTCTAGGTTAGAAAATGTCCTTGATGACCCACTACCTATTGATGATAGCTTTCCAGATGAGCAATTAAATGTTATAAGCACTTCTCGTAGCACTCCATGGTATGTTGATTATGCTAATTATATTGTTGCTAAATTTATACCACCTAGCTTCACATACCAACAAAAGAAAAAGTTTTTCTATGATTTGCGACATTACTGTTGGGATGACCCACATCTTTATAAAGAAGGAGTAGATGGTGTTATTAGACGTTGTGTACCTGAGCATGAACAGGAACAGATCCTACGCAAGTGCCACTCCGAGGCTTATGGAGGACACCACGCTGGAGATAGAACTGCACATAAGGTATGGTAATCCGGTTTTTATTGGCCTACTCTCTTCAAGGATGCCCGTAAGTTTGTTTTGTCTTGCGATGAATGTCAAAGAATTGGTAATATTAGTAGACGTCAAGAAATGCCTATGAATTATTCACTTGTTATTGAACCATTTGATGTTTGGGGATTTGATTATATGGGACCTTTTCCTGCCTCTAATGGATATACACATATTTTGGTTGCTGTTGATTACATTACTAAGTGGGTAGAAGCTATTCCAACTAGTTGTGCTGATCATAACACTTCTATTAAAATGCTTAAGGTAGTTATTTTTCCGAGGTTTGGAGTCCCTAGATATTTAATGACTGATGGTGGTTCACACTTTATTCATGGTGCTTTCCGTAAAATGCTTGCTAAATATGACGTTAATCATATAATTGCGTCTCCTTATCAACCGCAGTCTAGTGGTCAAGTAGAATTGAGTAATAGAGAGCTCAAATTAATTTTGCAAAAGACTGTTAATAGGTCTAGAAAGAATTGGTCCAAGTAACTTGATGATGCATTATGGGCATATAGAACTGCATATAAGAATCCTATGGGTATGTCTCCGTATAAAATGGTTTATGGAAAAGCATGTCACTTACCGCTCGAACTAGAACATAAGGCATATTGGGCTATTAAAGAGCTCAACTATGATTTCAAACTTGCTGGTGAGAAAAGGTTATTTGATATTAGCTCACTTGATGAATGGAGAACCCAAGCTTATGAAAATGCTAAGTTGTTTAAAGAAAAAGTTAAAAGATGGCATGACAAAAGGATACAAAAGTGTGAGTTTAATGTAGGTGATTATGTATTGCTATACAACTCTCGTTTAAGATTTTTTGCAGGAAAACTTCTCTCTAAATGGGAAGGTCCCTACGTTATCGAGGAGGTCTATCGTTCTGGTGCCATAAAAATCAACAACTTCGAAGGTACAAATCCGAAGGTGGTAAACGGTCAAAGAATCAAACATTACATATCAGGTAATACCATAAATGTTGAAACCAATATTATTGAAACCGTAACCCCGGAGGAATACATAAGGGACACTTTCCGGAACGTTTCAGACTCCGAAAAGGAATAGGTATGTGGTGTGGTAAGTAAACCGACTCCAAAACAATTTTTAAGGCAATATTTCTCCGTTTTGGAATATTTAGAAAAATAGAAAAATAAGTAGCAGTCCGGGAAGGACACGAGGGCTCCACGAGGGTGGTGGGCGTGCCCCCCTACCTCGTGAGCACCCCGTGTGCCCTCCGGACTCCGTTTTCTTGCACGATACATATTTTGGTCGGTAAAAATTCGTTATATATTCTCCCGAAGGTTTTGACTCCCGTATCACGCAAATATCCTCTTTTCTTGTTTCTAGCTGTCTCCTGTCAGGGTTGTCCAGGCCAGGCATCATGTCGTCCCCCTCCTCCAACAATGGTGACAAAAATGCTTGGCTGATGAAGATAGAGCTGAAGAGGGAAGAAACCATGGTGATCAACAAGGATGAAGGGATCAAGAAGGCCACGGAGGACCAAGTTCCGGCAGCAGAAGACATCTTTCAATTTGTTCATAATCTTCTTACCCCAACTGAGATCGAAGCTTTCAAGATGATTGAGTTAGCTCGTATACAGAACAAGTATCTCACAAGTGAAAATATTTTGTTGAAGGAGCATATTGATGCACTCAAGGGCATTATCCGCAAGCTGGAGGACCTCTTACGCTCGATGTGCGACTATCCATCATCACCACCATCCTCTTCACCAGCAAAGGAGACATAATCACATGGGTATGGGTACTCCCCTTGGCAACTGCCAACCTTGGGGGAGGTTCCCCGGTATCGTATCACCATCACAACTCCTATCTTTACCGTTTTTCTTAGTTCGATCCTTTTAGTAGTATCTTGATTTAGTAGAATAAAATCATGGCATGATCTAGTTTTGAGTTTTGCTTTATGATCTCTCTATGTAATCGAGTCCGTGAGCTATATATATAATAAAGTTTAGCGTTGAGTCAAGGGCTTGATTATTTTGGCATGATCTTGGGTGAATAAAAGAAAAGAAAGAATAAAAAGAATAAAAAGAAACAAAGAGTTCATATTGATCTTATTGAGAGTAATGACTTCACATAGAAAGAGTATGATGATTAAAAGTTGTTGGGAGTTGGCAAACATAGCTTTGGTCGTCGTTGCAATTAATAGGAAGTAATAAGGAAAGAGAGGCTTCACATATAGATATTTTATCATTGACATCTTTTATGATTGGGAGCACTCATCAAAATATAACATGCTAAAGAGTTGATGTTGGACAAGGAAGACAACGTGATGAGTTATGTTTTCTTATATCTGAGATAAAGTATGTTGTCATGGGTCCTCTTAACATGTTTAGCTTGCCTTTCCCCCTCATGCTAGCCAAATTCTCAGCACCAAGTAGAGATACTACTTGTGCTTCCAAAAACCCTTAAACCAGTTTTGCCATGAGAGTCCACCATATCTACCTATGGATTGAGTAAGATCCTTCAAGTAAGTTGTCATCGGTGCAAAGCAATAAAAATTGCTCTAAACATGTATGATTGATTGGTGTGGGAGAAATAAGCTTTATACGATCTTGTGATGTGGAAGTAATAAAAGCGACAGACTGCATAATAAAGGTTAATATCACAAGGGGCAATATAAAGTGACGTTCTTTTGCATTGAGATTTTGTGCATCCAACCATAAAAGCGCATGGTAACCTCTGCTTCCCTCTGCGAAGGGCCTATCTTTTATTATTATCCTCTACCTTATGCAAGAGTCACGGTGATCTTCACCTTTCCTTTTTCATTTTATCCTTTGGCAAGCCTAGCATGTTGGAAAGAACATGACATATATATCTAATTGGATGTAGGGGAGCATGAATTATTATTGTTGACATTACCCTTGAGGTAAAAGGTTGTGGGGCAAAATTATAAGCCCCTATCTTTCTCTGTGTCCGATTAAAACTCCGTAACCACAAGTATTGCGTGAGTGTTAGCAATTATGAAGGCCTAATTGATAGTTAAGTATGCAGACTTGCTTTTAAGCTCTGACATAGACTCTTTCCGATGTTATGATAAATTGCAATTGCTTCAATGACTGAGGTTATAGTTTGTTGGTGCTCAATAAGGTTTCTGATTCATACTTTTGCATTGTGAAAAGATCATCACTTGAACATAAGTAATCATATGACAAAATCTATATGTGTTGCTGTTATAAGAACAATCATGATGCCTTCATGTCCATATTTTATTTTTATCGACACCTCTACCTCTGAACATGAGGACATATTTATAGTTATCGACTTTTCGCTTGAGGACAAGCGAGGTCTAAGCTTGGGGGAGTTGATACGTCCATTTTGCATCATGTTTTTATATCGATATTTATCACATTATGGGCTGTTATTTCACGCTATGTCACAATACTTATCGCTATTCTCTTTTATTTTACAAGGTTTACATGAAGAGGGAGAATGCCGGCAGCTGGAATTCTGGGCTGGAAAAGGAGCAAATATTGGAGACCTATTCTGCACAACCCCAAAAGTCCTGAAACTACACGGAATATCTTAAAATAAATAAAGAAAAATTGTCTCCAAAGATGAAGGCCAGGGGGCCCACACCCTGCTCACGAGGGTGGGGGGCGCCCCCCCCTAGGGCGCACCCCCTACCTCGTGGGCCCCTTGGTGGCTCTCCGACGCCCATCTTCTCCTATATGAAGTCTTTCATCAAGAAAAAAAAGAAGCAACCTTTCAGGACGAGACTCCGCCGCCACAAGGCGGAACCTTGGCGGAACCAATCTAGAGTTCCGGCAGAGCTGTTCTGCCGGGGACACTTCCCTCCGGGAGGGGGAAATCATCGTCATCATCATCACCAACGCTCCTCTCATCGGGAGAGGGCAATCGCCATCAACATCTTCACCAGCACCATCTCATCACCATACTCTAGTTCATCTCTTGTATCCAGTTCTTGTCTCCAAGTCCGGGATTGGTGCTAGTAGGTTGCTAGTAGTGTTGATTACTCCTTGTAGTTGATGCTAGTTGGTTTATTTGTTGGAAGATCATATGTTCAGATCCTTTATGCATATTAATACCCTACTGATTATGAACATGAATATGCTTTGTGAGTAGTTACGTTTTTTCCTGAGGACAAGGGAGAAGTCTTGCTATTAGTAGTCATGTGAATTTGGTATTCGTTCGATATTTTTATGAGATGTATGTTGTCTAGCCTCTAGTGGTGTTATGTGAACGTCGACTACATAACACTTCACCATTATTTGGGCCTAGAGGAAGGCATTGGGAAGTAATAAGTAGATGATGGGTTGCTAGAGTGACAGAAGCTTAAACCCTAGTTTATGCGTTGCTTCGTAAGGGGCTGATTTGGATCCATATGTTTCATGCTATGGTTAGGTTTACCTTAATACTTTTGTTGTAGTTGTGGATGCTTGCAATAGAGGTTAATCATAAGTGGGATGTTTGTTCAAGTAAGAACAACACCAAAGCACCGGTCCACCCACATATCAAATTATCAAAGTACCAAACGCGAATCATATGAACGTGATGAAAACTAGCTTGACGATATTCCCATGTGTCCTCGGGAGCGCTTTTCCTTATATAAGAGTTTGTCCAGGCTTGTCCTTTGCTACAAAAAGGATTGGGCCACCTTGCTGCACTTTATTTACTCTTGTTACTTGTTGCTCGTTACAATTTATCTTATCACAAAACTATCTGTTACCACTTATTTCAGTACTTGCAGAGAATACCTTGTTGAAAACCGCTTATCATTTCCTTCTGCTCCTCGTTGGGTTCGACACTCTTACTTATCGAAAGGACTACGATAGATCCCCTATACTTGTGGGTCATCACGCCCCCTGCCTTGTGGGCCCCCTGTTGGCTCTCTGATGGCCATCTTCTGCTATATGAGGTGTTTCGTCAAGGGAAAAATCAGAAGCAACCTTTCAGAAGCGCTTTTCTCTATATAAGATTTTGTCCAGGCTTGTCCTTTGCTACAAAAAGGATTGGGCCACCTTGCTGCACTTTATTTACTTTTGTTACTTGTTGCTCGTTACAAATTATCATATCACAAAACTATCTGTTACCACTTATTTCAGTACTTGCAGAGAATACCTTGCTGAAAACCGCTTATCATTTCCTTCCGCTCCTCGTTGGGTTCGACACTCTTACTTATCGAAAGGACTACGATAGATCCCCTATACTTGTGGGTCATCATACAGCAAGGATGATTGTGGTAAACTAACAAGCAAAGACTCAAATCATACAAGACGCTCCAAGCAAAACACATATCATGTGGTGAATAAAAATATAGCCTAGAGTAAAGTTACCGATGGACGAAGACGAAAGAGGGGATGCCTACCGGGGCGTCCTGTGACGCCCTCGATTCAATCATACACTAATCATACACGCAAATGTGTACGATCAAGATCAAGGACTCACGGGAAGATATCACAACACAACTCTAGACACAAATTGAAATAATACAAGCTTTATATTACAAGCCAGGGGCCTCGAGGGCTCGAATACACAAGAGTCAGCAGAAGCAACAATATCTGAGTACAGACATAGGTTAGACAAGTTTGCCTTAAGAAGGCTAGCGCAAAAGCAACAACGATCGAAAAGGCAAGGCACCCTCGGGGTAGTAGCAGTAGTCATCGAAGGTGGCGTCTGGATATGGGGCTCCACCATCTGGTTGCGACATCCGAGAAGAATGGAAAGAGGTGGAAAAAGAGGGAGCAAAGCAACCGTGAGTACTCATCCAAAGTACTCGCAAGCAAGGATCTACACTACATATGCAACATTATCAAGAGAGGCAGTATATGTGGACTGGGCTGCAGAAATGCCAGAGTAAGGGGGGAGAGCCTAGTCCTATCAAAGACTAGCATCTTCAACATCTTCCACGGTCTTGCAGCATTAGAAGAGTACAGATCAACATAATGTAAAGTAGTAGTAGTGTTATCAACCACGGCCAGAGATCCTTTTCGACTCCCTGCGAGAAAGCAATCCTAGAGCCATACTATCAAATTCTCACCACAATCCAATTCTCATCACAAGTATCCAGTTCTAGTTGTATCGATCGGGATACAACTCCAAGTGTCCGTTACCGTAGGACAGGCTACCGATAGATGTTTTCTTCCCTGCAGGGGTGCAGCAACTTACCCACCACACTCGATTAACTCCAGCCGGACACACTTTTCTGGGTCATGCTCGACCTCGGCCAAACAATACGCCGCAACCCGACCTAGGCTTAATACAGAGGTCAGCACGCCAGACTAAACCTATGCCCCCAGGGGTCATGGGCCATCGCCCCGGGAACTCCTGCATGTTGCGAGGGCGGCCGGTGAGCAGACCTAGCTACCTCCTTCAAAAAGGCAGGTGCTTACGCAGTCCAACCCGGCGCGCACCGCTCAGTCGCTAATGTCTATTAAGCTTCGGCTGATGTATACGACGCAGAACGCCCACACTATGCCCACGTGATGGTTAGTGCTATTAGGCCAGTGGCCCCTCGGATCAAATATCCAAATCGTACAGGATTAGGAGCACGGGTAACAAGCAGAGACTCACGAAAGATGTGACCCCGTCGCCCCGTCTCGAGGACTTGCGGCAAGGGGTAGGAATGCCCGGCCACACCTCGTAATTATCTCGCGGGCACCCTCCAGGTCAACCCGTCTCCACATCACTCGCGGGTACCCCTCAGGGTCGACCCGCCTTTCCAAGTAACAGTTGTAAAGTCCAAGTATCCGTGTGTCCAAACATCAAGGGGGAAACCCAAGAAATCACCCCCGTGAATTCCACTCGATGTAATCATCAAGGTGAACGTAAGAGGAACCACCCCCGAGGTTCACACTTGATGGGTTGCACGATAGAGTCGTATCGGAAGTGGTTAAGGCGGAATCACCCTCGATGACCATGACCTAATAGCTACACTATAGGGTTAACATCAGAAGTGCTATAGAGGTATCACCCTCGGCACTCAATAGTAACCCAGTAGTGTCGAGCAACTAAGGGGAAAGTGATGTGCGGTGTCGGGGCCTGGTCTTCGATCCCGTTGATAGGGTCTTCTGATAATCCAGCGGGGCAGTCGGGACAAAGTGGGGGTCTCTGATGGGTCTCTACCCAACCTATACTAAACAGTTTAGGATAAGCAGGTAGGTAACAACAACAGGTTACAATAAATAGGCTATGCATCAGAATAGGAGCAAACAATAACAGTAGCAAAATCTAATGCAAGCATGAGAGAATAGAATGGGCGATATCGGGATGATCAAAGGGGGGGCTTGCCTGGTTGCTCTGGCAAGGAGGGGTCATCGTCGACGTAGTCGATCACAGGGGCAGCATCGGTCTCGGAGTCTACCGGAGAGAAGAGGGGGAAGAAATAGTAAATATAAAGCAAACATAGCATCACAAAGCATAACGTGGCAATATGCTGTGTCGGGTGTGACCTAACGTATGGCTACACGATATAGGTGAAGGGGGAATTCAACCGGGAATGCTTTCCCGAAGTTTGGCATTTTCGGACAGACAAACCAAAGGGGAAAGGTTTGATGTTCGCTATGCTAGGGATGTGTGGCAGACGAACGTACCGCGCACTCGGATTCATCTCGTCGTTCTGAGCAACTTTCATGTATAAAACTTTTTCATCGGAGTTACGGTTAATTTTCTATGAATTATTAAAGTTTAAAGTATTTCTCTAAAATGTTTAACTCGAATTTTATTACAGAAATCCATTTGTTACCCTATGTGTGTCTAGCCATAGTGTATGACTAGTGGGCCAAGGAGTGCTGAGTCAGCTAGGTCAATAGAAGTTGACCAGTCAACATTGACTGGTCAACGAGGTCAAGGGGACCCACATGTCGGTGTCATATTGCTATTGAAGTTTTAATTTATTTTAACTAGGTATAATTTAGCAGGGTGGGGTCCAGCAGTCATACACTAACAAGGATGGGGGTGGTTAGCAGTTAAGGGATTAACCCTAATCTAACAGGAGGCGGCCCCACTGGCCAGTGTCCCTAGCCGGCCCCTGGCTGTGCCCGTGTCGAGCACGGCGCACAGGGTGAGGCGATGGGCCGCGGGCAGCAGTGGGCGGCGAGCAGCAGCAGGGCAAGCGGCGGCGGCAAGCAACGGCAGGAGCGTTGTGAGCGGCGAGCGGGAGGCGAGCAGCAATCGAGGGAAAAACCGCAGACAGCGGCAGCAGCGCGGGGTGCGCCGGGGCATCGGCCGGAGCGGGCAGGCGCGCGATCGGGCGAAGGCGGGCGCAGGAAGGAGCGGGCAGGGGCGCATGGGACACAGACCGGGCATGGCGAGCGCGAGCTTGGTCACAGGGGGTCCGGCGGCCTACGCCAAGAGGAAAACAGGAGGGGGAGCGGGGAACCGGAGGAGGACTCACTTCAGGGAGGTCGGGGGTGACTCGGGGTAGCCGGAGCTAGTCAACGCAGCATGAATTCGGCGTCGAGCGGTGGCGAAGGTGGCTGAGGCGGAGGTAATCGGCGGGCATCGTAGGGATGGCTCAATGGCGTCCGAGCTCGTCCGGGTCCTCGTAGTCGAAGAGGAAGACGACGACGATCCTCCTCGGTGCTTGGGCTGCTCGTGGGGAGGCCGGCAGCACGGCAACAACGGCGTCGGGTGGGGATGGGGAAGAGAGCAGCGGCGCGTGGGAGGAGAAAAGGGGGAAAAGGGGAGGGTGCACTAGGGTTAGCAGGGGGTGCTCCGGGTCGTTATCTTTGCGGGGCATCGCCGGATGGCCGGTGTGTGGCTTGGGGGGGGGGGGGGGGCGACCATGGCCGCGGGATGGCCGCCACGCCCTCCCCTGTATCCTGTAGCGTGAGGCGAGGGAGAGAAGGTGAGGTGGGCCATTAGTGCTCTGTGGCCACTAGGGCCTTGGATGCCAATGCGTGCATGCAACATGGTTGGTGTCAGTAAGTTTTACTTGGCATACCTCGCACTCTGCATATATGCCAGTTCCATACGTACATTTATGCAGTTCCACCAAAATGCAGCTAAATAACCCTGTTTGCACAGATAATGAAAAAGCGTGATTACATTATAGTGGCACTAGTTGATGAAACACACAAAATAAATAGAATAAAATATTGTGATAGTATCATAGTATGCCGTGTTTGCGAGGCGGGATGGGCCTCTGACGCCTCATACGGTATGCCTCATATCGACATCGTCCCAAGTCTCCCAGATACACCTTCGCGGTGATGAACATCGGTGTACAACGGTAGTACAAGAAGGCGCCTTGAGACATTCAAATCTCTATTTTGTACAGATCAACTAAAATTAAGCACCCGGTTTGCGTAAATGCTTAAACATTAACAATGGGACTAGTTGATGAAACATACATTAACAAAGAGAAGCACTTTATTTATCTACATTGGAAATGAAATGATAGAGAGGACACTCGCTCTATTTTAACTGTATTATTACTTCATTTTATCAGTGACACTAGGGTCGAGTAGGTGGCAAACGAGGTGTACCGTGTGTCGCAAGGATGGAGGTCGGGGGTGCTTAGACTGGGATGCTGAAGTTGGCTCTTTCAGTCACCAACATGGATGATTCAATTCATGGGACCTTTTGGTGCAGTTCACCTAAAATGAAGCAATGTCCCGTGAGCTAGCAGCTTCTTCTTCAATTTTTTTAAGAAAAGGGCTCCATCCCGGTCCGGTTCCATTTCCATCAGAAAATGAAACCCACAGAGCTTCTTCTTCATTAGTTGCAATAAAATTGAGCAACATCAAGGTTGGTTGTGAAGCTCCTGGAATGCTCAACTATAATTTGGATATCATTTGTGCAGTTCAACTAAGATCGAGCGTGAAATGTATATCTCTGTTTGCACAAAAAAGGTGGAAAGGAGGGTGACTAACAAGTGATGAAACATGCATAAAATGAAAATAAGCATGTTCCTTTTCTGAATGGCAATCCTACAAGGACAGTAGCAATTTCTAAAGCAGTGGCATTGCTAGATATTAGTGTGGGCATTAGGATTAACTATGACAACCGTTAAATACGACATTACTTTGGGCACGGGAGAGTAGGCGGACCAGGATAGTTGCATTTCTAACGAAAAGAACCAACTTATCTTAATGGGAAATTTAGTAGGACATGTAAAAAAGTGCCATTGATTCATATTACTGGAGGCATTACATTGAAAACAACATTGGTTTAACGTGTCCTTAGTTTTAACAGTGTGACTGCAACATCTTACCAGTGGCATTACATAAGAGTGGCTTGGGGCAACAAACATCAAAACAGGATATCTGGGTTTGTCCCATTTTTGTTCAGTATAGCCACCTTATACTGTGTGAGGCTAGCAAATCTAGTGCTGGACTTACTCTATTGACTTGTCCCCCAGTCCCCACTTTCTTTCCTTTTTC
This sequence comes from Aegilops longissima, assembly GCA_021605205.1. Classification (NCBI taxonomy): domain Eukaryota; kingdom Viridiplantae; phylum Streptophyta; class Magnoliopsida; order Poales; family Poaceae; genus Aegilops; species Aegilops longissima. Next base: position 163,295,714 of record CM038678.1, on the reverse strand, counting down.
AACCAATAGATCGGGTTTATATTGAGTTTGTACTGCGTTTCCCTTTATTTCCCTATTAGACCTAGAGACCAGTTGGATAGCCGGTCTCGCTACTTTTACGCCCCATTATTTCCTCTTTCGACCAAGTCCTAGATTCAGGTAACAAATCCTCCCCCACCCCGACCCCCTTACTTCCTTGTTTGAACCAAGTTGTACTAGATTAGAGAGCATGAACTAGTTTTACCTCTTAAACGTAAAAAAATTAGGTGGTTTTCGAACAGCCGATCGATCCTATCTACGAGGGGGCTTGAGAAATAGTAAAAGATACAAATGTAGCTACGTCAGGAGCTCGGGAAGTAGAGCAAGGCCGGTTTCGAAGGAAGTTATACCTGATGGTCGCCGAGATGTCGCTAGGTGGGAGGCAGGAGGCCGAATCTGCCCACACTACGGCAGCGAGGAAGAAGGGGTCGGAGGCCCTCCCTCGCCAGCGGTGCTGGGGAGAGAACGGCAAGGCAGGCTGATCAGGACGGACCAGCAGTGGGTAAGAGCCATCGCCGAGGACGACCGCGTGAACGTTGCACCTTCTCACCTTCCCCGGCGGAGAGGATCCGGCTGAATCTGTGAACATCGGTGAGCAGAGAGAGAGACTGTGTGTGTGGCCACTGCTGTCGTGTTTAGATCTGGAGAGGACGAGATAGTGTGAAGAGAGCAACACTAGCAAGCAAGCGCGGAGGCTCCTGCCTATATAGTGGAGTAGTACTAGTTTTCTTTTGTCTACCGGAGCCGGCTTGACCTCATCAATGACTGTCAAGAAGTCTTCATGCACGTGGTCCGGAGGCGCAGTTGTCGTCATTTTGATATGAAGCGCCGGATTATAACATATAACATGAAAAAATGCCACCTGACAAGAAATTATAACCTCACTGCCCAAAGGAGACAACATGAATCCCGGCGGACAAACTAGACGAGGAACAAAGCTCAAATTAAAGATAAACTCGTAGAAAAGGGATCCGCCTATAGATGTCCTAATTAACATAGCCGGCTTGACCTAGATGGCAACCGAGTAGTCTTCGTGCATGTGCCCCCAATGACTAGCCCTACTCAGTTGTCGCTGTTTAACCCTCGCAGTGATCCTAAGCACAGGACACCTAATTTTGCGAGATGAGAAGAAACCTTTTTTTAGATTTCTCACCACAACTACAACCATGTACAACACATCCTGCACAATATGTAGACGATATGCCAGACCGACCGACCATCTGGGGTGCGATGCGAACGCGACGGGCGTGCTGTATACTACGTACATGTGTGCCGCCGTTTTCTAGAGGCTTTGCTCCATGGCGCAATCCATGGATACAAAATTAGTACACTGTACTATTTAAAAGTCGAGGGCGGGGCTTTTCCTGCGCGGTAGGCGGGGCAGTTCCGCCTAGTCGGTTCTACAGAGATGCGAGAAGACGAGGGAGTAAGCTTCTGCAAACATAGGGCTGTTTGATTTGACAGCGAGTTACTGCTGGATAGGTGGGGCCACATGATTTGACTTGCCATTATCATTTTAACTGCGGCGCTACGACCGGCGTGAGTCTCCCGATTCCTAACCACCTCCATACAGGTGCCTCTCCCAATGCTCCACCATGTAGTAGAGGCTGGCTCTTGCATGAGAGCCCACTTCTCCACTTTTTCCTTGCCTCTCTTTCCTACACATATGCAAAAATGCCATGTAAAGCGCACTATTGTACTTAGGTTGGTCGTAATGGAGAGCATCATACTAGTACCATGCATATGATACTTTTGTATGATACTACTCCCATTACAAGCAGCCTTACTTGCTCCTATAGGTGCTAAGCTTGCCACATAGGCATAAAGTCTGATGCGGCAAGTTAATCAAGAAGAGAGAGACTATCTTGGTGACCCAAGGAAGAAATGGTGCGCGTGTACCTAGGTGAAAAGACAATTTTGAGTCTATAGCTAATTAGATGAAGCAAACTTAGCAACAAAAAATAATAAGCACACCATTTCATTGGAAGAGGTCACTCCTTGGCAAACGCAATAAATACTAGTACTCCCTGTGTCCCATAATATAAGAACGTTTTTGGCACTACACTAGTGTCAAAAATGTTCTTATGTTATGGGACGGAGGGAGTACGAAGAAAGAGATAGAGGAGTAAAAAAATACACTTATAGCCAACCTTATAGCTAACGTTGTTGTAGTATGAGTGACTAAGTGATGACTATGTATGACATGCCAACATCAGATAGCCTAACGCACCGTGTTAAATCTCCAACGGCGCGACCGCGCAAGCGACGCGACGGTCGTGGTAGGCACGACCATGATTCGGGCTGCTGGCAGCCCTTAGATCTGAGATCAAACGGTCGCATGCTAAGTTACTAAAAATTTGCAGAATAACCCTCCAGGATTGGATATTCACCCATAGGTCTAGAATCACGCCATGCAACCGTTCGATCTCAGATCCAAGGGCTCTCGGAAGCCCGTATCATGGGAGAATGGAAAGCCACTACCCTGCCGTTCACACGCTGGCAGTTCGCTCCTACTCGTCCCCGCATGTCCTTTAATACTATGACGGTTCGCTCCTAGTCGTCCCGTCCTTTCACATTACGGCAGTTCCCCTAATCCTAACCCTCCTCCCAAATCCATGGTGTCCCAAATCTCCATGATCGGTGGTGAGTACAAGGTTAGAACCATCACCGGCGATGAGTTCGACGTCATCTACACCCGTTCTTCCGCGACGGTGAAAGGATGCCTTTCTCGCTTCAGACGCATGTTCGAAAACTCAGATGATGAGTGGGTCGCTGGGCTAGATGTTGAGTACACCATAATCTTGGGATGAGAGAAGGATCTAAAGGACGATGAGGGAGTCCTGGACTAGGGGGTGTCCGGATAGCCGAACTATCATCACGGCCGGACTCCAAGACTATGAAGATACAAGATTGAAGACTTCGTCCCGTGTCCGGATGGGACTTTCCTTGGCGTGGAAGGCAAGCTTGGCAATACGGATATGTAGATCTCCTACCATTGTAACCGACTCTGTGTAACCCTAACCTATCCGGTGTCTATATAAACCGGAGGATTTTAGTCCGTAGGACGAACAACAATCATACCATAGGATAGCTTCTAGGGTTTAGCCTCCTTGATCTCGTGGTAGATCTACTCTTGTACTACCCATGTCATCAATATTAATCAAGCAGGAGTAGGGTATTACCTCCATCGAGAGGGCCCGAACCTGGGTAAAACATCGTGTCCCTTGTCTCCTGTTACCATCCGCCTAGACGCACAGCCGGGGACCCCTACCGAGATCCGCCGTTTTGACACCGACATTGGTGCTTTCATTGAGAGTTCCTCGTATGTCGTCACCGATAGGCCCGATGGCTCCTTCGATCATCAACAATGACGCGGTCCAGGTGAGACTTTTCTCCCGGACAGATCTTCAGATTCGGCGGCTTTGCACTACGGGCCAATTCGCAGGCCATCCGGAGCAGATCGAAGCTTCGCCCGCCATCAGGTCAGATTTGGAAGTTTGAACTATATGGCCGACATCCGCGGAGATTTGATCTTTGACGGATTCGAGCCGCGGCCAAGCGTGCCGCATTGTCTCGATGGGCATGATTTAGCTCTGCAGCCGAACAGTGCCCTGGAGGCCGCACCAGCATCCGCTCCGACCCTTAATCCGGAGCCGGATTCCCCGATCGAGGACGAGTGGTTGGACACCGCCTCGGGGGCTACAATCTCTATGGTGATTGAGCCAAACTCCATCCCTATCCTTTGCGAAGACCTCGACTCCAGGGTGCCGGACTCCTCTCCGGACTCCGAACCCTCGCGCCCCTGCCAATCGAATCCGATTGGGTGCCGGTCATGGAGTTCACTGCCGTGGACATCTTTCAGCGCTCGCCCTTTGGCGACATCCTGAATTCACTAAAGTCTCTCTCTTTATCCGGAGAGCCCTGCCCGGACTACGGATAGGAAGGTTGGGATACGAACGACGAAGAAATTCAACGCCCACCCACCACCCACTTTGTAGCCACTGTCGATGATTTAACCGACATGCTCGACTTCGACTCCGAAGACATCGACGGTATGGACGACGATGCCGAGACGACCAAGACCCAGCGCCTACGAGGCACCGGAGGCCACCTCGTCATCGACATATACATGGTGGATATCCCAAAAGATGGGAACGGCGATGGAACAACGGAGGATGACCCTCCAAAAGCAACCGGTTACCGACGCCGGCGCACCGCTTAAATCCCGCCACAGCAAAAGCGGTGATTCGACACGGAGATAATAACACCGGACAGATGCGAAGACAACCCCTCCAGCGGGACTCGGTGCAGGAGGAGGGAGAAGCAAGTCCGCACGACAGTGCGGCAGAAAGAGAGGTCGAGGACGATAATTATGCGCCTCCCTCCGAAGATGAGGCAAGCCTCCACGATGACGAATTTGTCGTGCCTGAGGATCCCGCCGAACAGGAGCGTTTCAAACGCAGGCTCATAGCCACGACAAGCAGCCTCAAGAAAAAGCAACAACAGCTTAGAGCTGACCAAGACCTGCTAGCTGATAGATGGACTGAAGTCCTTGCAGCCGAAGAGTATGAACTCGAACGCCCCTCCAAAAGCTACCCCAAACGCAGGCCGTTGCCTCGATCAGAGGAGGAAGCACCCAAGTCACCAGCAAGACGACATGGCAGACCGGCCACCCGTGGCGCGACAGAGAAGCCCTCGGCCCTCCGCTCAAGCCACACCCGATGCCGCTCAAAAGTACCAAGGCACGGAAAACGCGCCGGGCTTGCGAGATATATTGGAGGATAAGGCAAAACATACAAGATCGATCTACGGATCGCGTGGGCGTAACGACGCGGGATGATTACCGTCACACGGATACAACAAACCCGCCGGGGCGAACACGATGAGACAAAGCTCATATGAGCTACGCCGTGATATAGCCCAATCTGAGGCGCCAAGACACCCACTATGCTTCACAGATGAAGTAATGGATCATCAAATCCCTGAGGGCTTCAAACCCGTAAACATCGAATCATACGATGGTACCACAGATCCTGCGATCTGGATCGAGGACTATCTCCTCCATATCCACATGGCCCGCGGTGATGATCTACATGCCATCAAATACCTCCCACTCAAGCTTAAAGGACCAGCTCGGCATTGGCTCAACAACTTGCCAGCAGAATCAATTGGTTGTTGGGAGGACCTGGAAGCCGCATTCCTTGATAACTTCCAGGGCACATATGTGCGACCACCAGACGCCGATGACCTTCGCCACATAATTCAGCAGCCAGAAGAATCGGCCAGACAATTCTGGACACGGTTCCTAACAAAGAAAAATCAAATCGTGGACTGTCCGGATGCAGAGGCCCTTGCAGCCTTCAAACATAACATCCGCGACGAGTGGCTTGCCCGGCACCTAGGACAGGAAAAGCCAAAATCCATGGCAGCCCTCACAACACTCATGACCCGCTTTTGTGCGGGAGAGGACAGCTGGCTAGCTCGAAGCAACAACTTGGCCAAACATCCTGATAGTTCGGATACCAAGGGCAGCAATGGCAGGTCGCGTCGCAACAAGAACAAGCGCCGCATTAACGGCGGTAATATCAAGATCGGCCGTCAATGCCGGATTCAGAGGCTCTAAACCCGTTAGCGGAAGAAGCCATTCAAAAGAAATACCCAGGCCCGTCCAACTTGGACCGAATACTCGATCGCTTGTGCGGATACATGGCACCCCGAAAACTAGCCAATCACACCAACAGGGACTGTTGGATGTTCAAGCAAGCAGCAAGTTAAGTGCGGACTCAATGACAAGGGTTGCATAGAGATGACGAGGAATAGCCCCGGCCGCCGAACAATAGAGGGCAGAAGGGTTTTCCTACACAAGTGCGGACGGTGAACATGATATACGCAACCCACATACCCAAAGGGAGCGGAAGCGTGCCCTAAGGGCGATATGCGATGGAGCGATCGCCCCAAAGTTCAACCCATGGTCTTCCTGCCCGATCACCTTCGATCAAAGGGACCACCCCACTAGCATTCGTCACGGCGGTGTCGCCGCATTGGTTCTTGACCCAATTATTGACGGATTTCACCTAACCAGAGTCCTGATGGACGACGGTAGCAGCCTGAACCTGCTTTATCAGGATACAGTGCGCAAAATGGGCATAGACCCCTCAAGGATTAAACCTACAAAGACGACCTTTAAAGGCGTCATACCGGTGTAGAGGCCAGTTATGCGGGCTCGCCACACTCAAGTGGTCTTCGGATCCCGGATAACTTCCGAAGCGAAGAGTTAATCTTCGACATCGTACCATTCCGTAGCGGCTATCATGCACTGCTCGGACGAACCACATTTGCAAAGTTCAATGCGGTGCCGCACTACGCATACCTCAAGCTCAAGATGCCCGGCCCTCGAGGAGTAATCACGGTCAATGGAAACACCGAACGCTCTCTCCAAGCAGAGGAGCACACGGCGGCCTCTCGGCGGAGGTACAAAGCAGCCTCTCACAGCAATTACGAGTCCGGCCACTAAGCGTCCGGACACCGCTGCGCCGCCGAGTAACCTACAACAAGACCGCTGCACGATTCAAGCACGTGTAGCAATCCGCCCCAACCCCAGCCGTCGCGAAATTGCGAAGCTAGTATTACGCGTACATAATTACGCTCTGGAGATACCATGGGCATATGGGGAGGGGCAAGACCACGGCATGCGAAGAATGCGGCTCGACCGCACCAGGGGCTCCCATTGTGTCATTCTTTTTCTTTTATCCTTTTTCTTCCTTTTTCTTACTTTCAGGACTCCGTCTTTCAGAAGTCCTGTCCGGCACTAGAATCGCCGAACTCACGATGCAACAGCCAGGGAAGCAGAAAGCCACGTCGAGTGTTCAGGTGGTCTCTATTACGAGCATTATACCTATTTTACATACCATCCCGCAGCTTACCCCTGGAGGGGGACATGTTAGATAGTCCCATCCCTTGCTTATCGCACTATTTGTATCGTTCTGCTTTCATTGCAGTACCTTTTTGAATAAACAATACATAGCTTTTGCTTATTATTGCACTACTTCCTTTATCTATACATATGTTCATTTCATGACATGTTGCAACCGTACACTTTGGTACGGCCAATACACCAGGGGCTTAAGTATCCCAAAATTATGGTGTGATAAGTCCGAACACTTTCACAAGTGCGGCACCCCGAACTTATAGCATTATATGAATCGGCTCCGAATCATGTCTTGGGTCAATAGTTGGGTTTGCCCGGCTCCCGTGTTTTGGTACCTTACGTTCCGTTATATCGGCTAAGGTAGCACCGGGAGAACCACTGCGATTGTTGCCCCAGTTGAGCTGGGTCGAGCACCTCAGTGGAGAAAGCTAAAACTGACCGTCATGATAGGGCGAGAGCCGGTCGTTGTTCGAGAGGTTTTTTTGGGTCCCTAAAGACTTATGCCGCTTAGAGCGAGGAACCGGAATTGTCCGGCCAAGGCGTGGATAGCACCTCGAACTCGGTCTTCCGAATACTAGGGGCTTCGCCGAAATTTAAAATTATAGAATTCTATGTCTAAGTGAGAGTGTTCAAGCATTATAAGTCCGGTTGCCTTGTTCGTTGTGTTGAGCGCCTCCCTAGATGGACCCAAGAATGGGAACAAGAGTGCCCAAGTTTATCCCGAACACCCCAACACTCGTGGCATGGGGGCTGAAGCCAACGACTTGCAATCTCTCAAATTTGATAAATGGCCGCACAGAAGGTAATATTTTAAATTAACAAGCGTTGCTTAGCGCATATGAACAAGTTTTCAGCGTACAGGATAACAAATGCGAGTCTATTCAAAAATTACATCTTTGGAGCACTCATCCGCTATTCGGCGGGCACCCATCAGGAGGCCCTCATAGTACATTTCGGGCGTGCGATGCTCCTTGCCCTTCGGTGGCCCGTCCGTCACAAGCTTCTCCGCATCCAGCTTGCCCCAATGCACTTTAGCATGGGCAAGGGCCCGACGGACACCTTCAATGCAGACGGAGCGCTTGATGACTTCAATCCTGGACAAAGGCCCACCAGCCGCTGCACTAAGCGAAGTAGCTCCTGGCATGGCTTCCAATGGCCACACCCGCTATATGGCCCTTCATGGCCTGTTCGGCGACCTTGTGGAGCTCGACCAGCTGCTTCACTGGTCGATCGAGGCACTGGATGTCCGGCCTCAAAGATCTTGAGACCGAACACCTTTTCCGTCGAGCTCCCTCCTTGGCGCGGTAGAATGCGGCAGCATGAGACACACTACGGGGCAAATCTGCGAATGCTCCTGGAGAGCTCCGAATCCGGGTATGTAATAGGTAATTCACTTTCACATGCTTGCTTTGCATAAAGAATGCCTTACCCGCCGCTATCTTCTTTAACGACTCAATTTATTGGAGGCTTTTGGGCCTCGGCCTTAGCAGCTTTGGCACTCTCAAGAGCCGAGGCGAGCTCGGACTCTCGAGTCTTGAGTCACGCTCCAAACTCGTGTTTTTCACGAGAGCTTGGAGCTCTTGCCGCATTTTGGCCAGCTCGCCTCCCCTTCTCTCGCTCGGTGCGTTCCGCAGCCATTTGTTTTCGACCACGGACACCGCTTCCTTTAGGGTCGCCACCTCGTTCGTGGCCCCCGCAGCATACCATGTTATTCCTGTTATTTTTGCAACCAAACCTTTTATAAGGTATTTCTTTAATAAGGTACTACTTACCTTCCTTGTCCTCGAGCTGCTTCTTGGCTTGGCGAGCTCATTCTCGGACCGCTCGAGGCTCTCGCTTCAATGCAATCGACCTCCACGGTCGGTCTGGCAGAGGTCAAGCGCGAACCTGCATTCCCATATTGACATACTTATGTTAGACTCCTGCGTATATCTTTTAGATCCTTAGTCCGACTTTTCTTTCCGAACACGAACTAAGCATCGGGGCTACTGTCTATGCGTAATATTTTTACATATTCTAAACTTACTTCAAAGCCTTGTTAGAAGGCTGATACGAGCTTCGTCAGCCCACTCTTGGCGGATCTGAACTGTCCGGATCACCGCACTCATAACAGTGCGGAGCGCCTCCAGTAAGCTATCCCGTGCCTCCGGTTGGACGGAGGACACCGGCGTCTTACCCTTCTTGAGAAGGGACCGCTTGCCGGACTCCGGAACTGCTGAAGGTTCCGGCATGGAGTCCGGACAAGGGTCGGGCTTAGAGCCCCTGGGGGTCTTGCCCCCCACGCGCCTGGAGTCTGGGAGGTTGCCTTGTGGCGCCTCCCGCGCCACCTCCTCTTGACCAAGCCCCCCTTGGGGCCCCACCGCGGCGTCGTCCGCAGCGTGAGGTGAGGAGGCGGTCGGAAGTGAAGTACTCTCCATTTCCGACGAACTCAGGGACCCGCTCGACGAAGTGGCGAACTCGCCCTTGGGCGGGCTGCATGATTGTTCGGCATTAGAGAACACTATGCAATGATAAAAAAAGCCATGGGTATCCGGACACTTACGATCTCGCCAGGGGCTTGGCCCTTGTTGGCCAATCCTCCTCGTCGTCGTCGACGTTGGTGGAGAAGTCCGGAGGAAGGGTTCTTCCCTTCTTGGACCCTCCGGCCTCCCTAGTTGGGGCGGCCTTCCTTTTCCTCTCCTCCCCCGCTGGGGGAGAAGCTTCTTTTTCCTCCTCCTCGTCCTCAGGAGAAGATTCTGCTTCAGAATCTGACAACACCTGGCATCGGGAGCTCCTTCGAGTTCCCGTGGCCTCCTTCTTGGCCTTCTTCTTCGGCACCACATGGGGTACCGGAGCCAGCAGCCCCGTCAATCGGGCGTCCGCTGGGTCTTCCTGCAAAGGAGCCGGACAGTTAATCTGTCCGGACGTCTTCAACCAGTCCTGTCAAAGATTAGGGAGTTTTAGATCCCACATAGAGTCAATCTACGAAAAAGAGTCCCGTAAAGGGTAAAATAACTAACCTCGCCGGCTTGACGCCGCGAGCTGTATCCACGATCTTTGTTAGCGGATGGTGGGGCTTCGGCGCCCTTGAACAGCACCTTCAAGGCATCTTCGTACGTAGTGTCGAAGAGCCGGCTCAAGGTTCGGTGTTGTGCCGGATCGAACTCCCACAAATTAAAGGCCCGTTGTTGGCATGGGAGAATCCGGCGGATGAGCATCACCTGGATTACGTCGACAAGCCTGAGATTCTTGTCCACCAGGTTTTGGACGCATGTTTGGAGTCCGGATAGCTCGTCCGAATTCCCCCACGTCAGGCCCGTCTCTTTCCATGACGAGAGCCGTGTGGGGAAGCCAGATCTGAATTCGGGGGCCGCCACCCATTCGGGGTCGCGTGGCTCGGTGATGTAGAACCACCCCGATTGCCACCCCTTTATTGTCTCCACAAAGGCGCCCTCGAGCCATAGGACTTTGGCCATCTTGCCGACCATGGCGCCTCCGCACTCCGCTTGACGGCCGCCCACTACCTTTGGCCTGACATTGAAGATCTTCAGCCATAGGCCGAAGTGGGGCTGGATGCAGAGGAAGGCCTCGCACACGACGATAAACGCCGAGATGTTGAGGATAAAATTCGGGGCCAGGTCGTGGAAGTCCAGGCCGTAGTAGAACATGAGCCCCCGGACAAATGGGTGAAGTGGAAAACTGTAACGCCCCGGATTCGATGCGCCAGGTGTCCGCCAGTTATTCGCCGTCTTTTCCATGTCATTTGCTTGCGTGTTGCACTTTGCCATGTCATCACCTGCATTTTATATCATGTCTTCATGTGCATTGCATTTGCATACGTGTTCGTCTCATGCATCCGAGCATTTTTCCCGTTGTCCGTTTTGCAATCCGGCACTCCTATGTCTCCCGGCGCCCCCTTTTACCTCTTTTCATGTGCGGGTGTTAAACGGTCTCGGAATGGACCGAGGTTTGTCAAGCAGCCTCGGTATAGCACCGGTAGACCGCCTGTCAAGTTTCGGGTCATTTGGAGGTCGTTTAGTACCCCAACGGTTAACCGGGTAACCGCAAAAGCCTCTTTGAGTTGCAGCCCAACACCCCTTTCAAAGTGGCCCAAAACCCAGCAAACTCCCCTCCATGCTCTCGGTCGTTCGATCACGATCGTGTGGGCGAAAACCGCACCTCATTTGGACTCTCCTAGCTCCCTCTACCTATAAATATGTCCTCCCCCTCCGAAATTCCGGATCATTTCGCCCCGAAACCCTAGCCCCGCTCCCCTCGCGCGCCGGACATGTCCAGCCCCACCAGACACGTCCAACTTCCACCTCACCCGAACCAATCAGAACGCGACACCTCGCCCTAGCGGCCGCTCCCGGCCAACCGGAGCGCGCCACGTCACCGCCGCCAGCGCCCACCTCGCCGCCGCCGCCCGGGCCAGATCCGCCCGCCCGGGTCGGTCCGGCTCTCGCGAACCCTTCGCGTCCGCCGCCCGTCGGCCGGCGCCGCCGCCTCGCCGGCGAAGGCGCCCAGCAGCGCCGCCAGCGCCCGCTCCGGCGACCGCCCGCGCCACCACCTCGCCGCGCCGGCGCCAGCCGCCTCCCGCCGCCGGTGCCACTCCGGCGCCGCCCCGACCGCCTCCGCCCTCCCGGTGGCCGCGGCCCGGCTTCTCTCGCCTCCGGCCGGCGCCGCCGCGCCTCCTTGCCGTGGCCGCCTGCCGAGGCCCCGCTGCCCCGATCCGGCGCCCTGCCCACGCCGAGCTCCCCGCCGACTCCGTCCGCCTCCCCTCGCGAGTTCCGGCCATCCTCGGTTCGCGTGCCCGCGTTGACTCCCCCCCCCCGAGGTCTATTTCTCTCTAAGTCCCGAATCTGTGATTATTTTCATGCATTTTCATCGCATCATATCTCTGCGTCCGTAGCTCCGTTTCGTGCGTATAATATGTCAAATTGTTCGCCTCGAAGAGTAATAAATTTCATCTCATTGCATAATTTACATTTGAGCTCATCTTGATGCCCGAAATGCTGTTGGAAGAGGGCTATGTGATGTTAGTTTCAGATTCTTATCAGAACATGCACTTTTGTCATTTTTGTCATGATTGATGTGTGCACCCTATGAACTTGAGTCCTACATGTGTTTTGTAATATGCCATGCCATCTTTCCAGGGGTGTATGCCATGTATTTTTGTGATCTCTGTGGTGACTAGCACAAGCATGCAAACTAGGCTTCATGATGTTGCTGATTTCAGCCCTGTTTTGCTGATATTTTTATGCCATGTTAACTTGATGCTACCGAGAGATACATGCTTATTTTGAGATACTTTAGTAAGGATGTTTTGAACATATGGTTGTTCTCTATCCATCCATGCCCTTGTTTGCAATTATGGAGTGCCATAGCTTGAGTCAATCGAGCTCTACTTTTGCTATAAAATGTTTTCTGGCAGATTGTTTACATGTTATTCAATTTTGCCAAGGTTGTTGTAGTTGATCCGTGTATGCTATGATGTTGTACTTGCCATGTATAGCTTCTATGCCATGTCTTCTTATGGTTGGTTGCCTTGCCATGCCATGTATTGCTCTGTGGTGAGTGGTTCAAGCTCATCAACATGCCTACTTATTGTTGTTCCTGCCATGTTTGAATCTATAATATAACTTGCCATGTTTACATGGGTGCTATCATATCTTCTGATCCTTTCTGGCTCATGGTAAGTAAAGGACTTCTGTTCTATGCATTTAGTAGATTCATGCCATGCCTTTGTTTGCCATGATAAGTTCCTGTAACATGTTGTTTGATAGCTCTAAACATTGCAACCTGATGTTATTTCTGCCAATGCCTGAAACTGTTATTATTTGCAATCTTGCCATGTGTGTTTGAGCATGTTCTAGTGATTTCTGGAGATAGCTCAGTGTTCATGTTTTATCATGCTTTACCTGTACATCATGCCCATGCCTTTTGTTATCATGTTAAGATGCTGTAGCTTGTTGTTTTGATGCTTGCAATATGCCTAGTTGCTGTTTTGGACAGATTGTTGTCATGTCTTGTATAGGGTGTATGTGTTGAACCGTTGCTCCGTTTTGAGTGTGCTCTATATGAAACTTGCTTAGAATTGCATGTAGTTTCATATTATCATGTTGCATCCTTGTTTTGAGAGTGTTTGCTTGATGTTTGTATGCATTTTGCATCAATGCCATGTTTATCTTGTTTTGCTCATATCTTCTAGACCGTAGCTCCGAATTAAATGAACTTTATATGTAACTTGACTAGAATTTCGTGTGGATCATCGTGGTGCATTTTAACTTGCTGTTTAACAACTTGAACATAAAGTTATTCAGATCTGGACCAATTTCGAAATAGGCATATGAGGACTTACCGGAATTGTTATATGTTGTCCCCGGCCTCATTGTAAACTTGTCTTGATGTGTTGCTCTTGTTTGCATCATCTCTTGCCATGAGTAGCCTCATATAGATTTGTCATGCATCATGTTTGTTGTGCATCATGCCTTGCTCATGTGTGGTGTGTTTACCTATGTTGTGTGCTTCTTCTTGTTAGTTCCTGTTTCGTTGCGATCGTGAGGATTCGTTCGTCTACGCTTGGTTCGGCTTCATCCGTTCGTCTTCTTCATGAACTCGTTCTTCTTCCTTGCGGGATTTGAGGCAAGATGACCGCTACCCTGGATCTCACTACTATCATTGCTATGCTAGTTGTCTCGTTCTATCGCTATGCTGCGCTACCTATTACCTGTTTATCAAGCCATCCCAAATTGCCATGTCAGCCTCTAACCTTTTGCAACCTTCCTAGCAAACCGTTGTTTGGCTATGTTACCGCTTTGCTCAGCCCCTCTTATAGCGTTGTTAGTTGCAGGTGAAGATGAAGTCTGTTCCTTGTTGGAACATGGAGATGTTGTTCCTTGTTGGAACATGTTTACTTGTTGGGATATCACAATATATCTTATTTAATTAATGCATCTATATACTTGGTAAAGGGTGGAAGGCTCGGCCTTATGCCTGGTGTTTTGTTCCACTCTTGCCGCCCTAGTTTCCGTCATATCGGTATTATGTTCCCGGATTTTGCGTCCCTAACGCGGTCGGGTGATTTATGGGACCCCTTGACAGTTCGCTTTGAATAAGACTTTTCCAAAGAAGGCCCAACATTGGTTTTACCATTTGTCTCACCACCACCTACTTTTCCCTTGGGAGTCGCTCTCGAGGGTCATCTTTATTTAGCCCCCGGACGGTGCTTCTCTAAGTGCTGGCCCAACCGAGTAGATCATGGGGCCCCTCGTGGCAACTCGAGGTTTTGTTTTACTCGTGGGATGTCTCATCCGTGTTGCCTCGAGAACGAGATATGTGCAGCTCCTATCGGGATTGTCGGCGCATCGGGCGGCTTTGCTGGTCTTGTTTTATTGTTGTCGAAATGTCTTGTAGCCGGATTCCGAGATTGATCGGTCTTCCTGGGAGAAGGAATATCCTTCGTTGATCGCGAGAGCTTATCATGGGCTAAGTTGGGACACCCTGCAGGGTTTGAACTTTCGAAGCCGTGCCCGCGGTTATGTGGCAGATGGGAATTTGTTAATGTCCGGTTGTAGAAAACCCGAAGTTGATCTCAATTAAAATACACCAACCGTGTGCGTAACCGTGAGTGTCTCTTTTCGGGGTTGATCGAGAGGAGAAAACGGTTTCTGGGTTATGTTTGACGTAAGTAGGAGTTCAGGATCACTTCTTGATCATTACTAGTTGACGACCGTTCCTTTGTTTCTCTTCTCGCTCTCATTTGCGTATGTTAGCCACCATATATGCTTAGTAGCTGCTGCAACCTCACCACTTTACCCCTTCCTTTCCCTTTAAGCTTTGCTAGTCTTGATACCCATGGTAATGGGATCGCTGAGTCCTCGTGGCTCACAGATTACTACACCACCAGTTGCTGGTACAGGTTATGCGATGATCATGACGCGAGAGCGATGTTTGCTTATTTTGGAGTTCTTCTTCTGCTTCTTCGATCAGGGGATAGGTTCCAGGTCGGCAGCCTGGGCTAGCAGGGTGGATGTCGTTTGAGTTTCTATATATGTTCCATCCGTAGTCGGATGTTGATCTCTTGTATATGATGTTGATGTATTCTGGTGGCATTTGTGCCTTATGTATGTATCCCCACTATTATGTAATGTTGATGTAATGATATCCACCTTGCAAAAACGTCTCAATATGCGGATCTATCCTTGGTGGGACCGTCGAGTTCCTTTTGGATAGGGTCGCATATTGGGCGTGACAAGTTGGTATCAGACCCTCGACCGACCCTAGGAGCCCCCTTGATTGATCGTGTAGTTTGGCCGTTGTTGATTCTAGAAGAAAACTATTTTCGGAGTCTAGTTATATCAGAGAGTAGGATTTCTTTTTACTCCTCTGCCCCTTCATCGCTCTGGTGAGAAATCTTGACGTAGGTGTTTTGAACTACTCCTCTTCCCATTCAAATTTTTCTTTAGGATCACGTAGTTGGTTTTCCGATTGTTGTTCCTCAGCTCTCTGCATCCGGTGCATTTCTCATCAAGTTGACTCGAGCCTCTTCATCGTTGTCAAGTTCAATCCTCAGTTGTCTTATTTTCCCACCCGCCCACCCTTCTTCTTCTCGGAACCGGAGTCCGTAATTAAGTATCCATCCTACTCGTGCGAAGTCTTTGTTTTCTTTTCCTCAATGATTTCAACCGGTGTTTTCTCTTCAACATATTCGTCGATTTCCCCTTCCAAGTTGCCTTTGTTTTCCCGCCCTCCCACCCTATTATTCCCGGAGTTCGAGTTTCTTCCGACCATCTATTTCATTCGTGTGGAGCCTCTTCAGTCTTCCCTCAATTATTTCAACTAGTGGTTTCTCATCTAGTTCGTCATTCTTCATCTCTTTCTTTTCCGGTGGACTCAATTCAAGTTTTTTGGGTTAATCAGATTCTCTTCCTTCGAAGTGTTCTCTTTGCTCGTCGCCTCTCGCCAGTTTATCATTCCGGAGTTCGGAAGACATATCAGGAGATTCGTCTGTGTTCTAATTAATTCGAGGTTATCACCTCATTTAAATATTTCAATTGTTCCGGTGCTTCATCTATCTGTTCAACAACCTTTCCAACGGTGTTTTTCTCTTCAGTGGGCCCTAACCCACAGGTCTTTTCCCAGGATCTTACCTGACTCTTTTAATTTCCCCGGAGCTATTCCCAATTCTTTTCAAGTGTGACGTAAGAATGAATTTCATCAGTCAGATGTTTTTCCAAGATCGATTTCAAATCATTTTCATTGTTGACTCAACGTCTTTGTTTTTCATTCTCCCAGAGTATCTCAATAATTTTGGTGGTGTTTCTCGTCGTCATTTGAAGACCGAAGAAGAGTTTTTCCTCTAAATCTTGTCCGTTCTACCAGAGATTCATGGTGCTAGCTCGATGTTATCCTATCTAGTTGTTTCCAGTTGTGCAATTCTTTTCATCCATCCGTAGTATTTCAGGAGTTGTTTTCCGTCTCGATCATCCGGAGGTCATCTTTTCGGAATATTTCTTCGTTCCAAGTTTTCAGATTCGTTCATCTCAATATTCTTCAGGTGCTGCGTTCAAGCATTCGTTAATCAGTTCACGATCTCTTCGATCTCTTTTCTCTAAATTCCCTCAAGTATCTTCGTGCTTCTCTAATTCTTCCCGGTGATTCATTCTCTTTCATCAGTCATTTCCAAATTCTTACGGTGGTTCATTCAGATTCTTTTTCCTTTGTTATCGTATCAATCTATTCGTTCTTTTCAACCTACCGGTGATTCATGAAGTCCTTCTCAAGTTTGCGACATGTCACTTCTCAATCCTTTTTCAAGAAGAATAAGTAGTATGTAAAATCCATTGTTGGTCATCAATTTAATTTGATGAAGGATAAGCATACAATAAATCTTATTCTTATTTCATCAAAGTGATTAATCTTTTTCTTCGGAGTTTGTTCTTGAGGAATAAATTCTAGTTCCAAGTGCTTTCATCTTTTCTTTTCCGGAGTTCAAATTTTCCTCGGCCATTTCGTCGGAACATCCATCTAAATCATCGCAAGGCTCATCTTATTATTTCTTCCTTCATTCTATCTCATCATCCTTTTTTCACCGGAGTTCTTCATGGTGGTTCTTCATGATTTAATTCATTCATCAAGTGTTCATCAAGATTTTGTTGGTGGAGCTCAAGTATATTTCCTTCTTGCTTTTCGAAGTGCAATTAAATCTCTGTATTCTTTTGAAGTGGAGTTTTGCATTTCTTCGTTTTTCTCAGCTATTCTATCTTTTCCACTTGTGGTCGGTTATCACCTCATAATTTTTGGGATGTTATCCATAAGTCCACAACAATCTTATTCTTTCGTTGTTGATTTTCTCAACAACTTCGTTCAATCCTTCCTTCTAAGTTCTTTTCATTCAATTCTTTCAATTCTTTCCGGAGGGTTTTGTATCATGTCTTCATCAAGTGTCATTCTATCTTCTCAAGTTCAAGTTCTATTCCTCCATGTTTTAACCGGAGTGCTGCCTAAATCCTTTCAGTCGTATTCGTTTCTTTTCTCATTCTAACCACTCCGGTTAGAACGAGTTGTTTCATAGCCTATCTGATTCCGTGAGCTTTCGATTCTCGTCATTCTCGCCGTTCGTCTCTTCTTCTTGAGTGCTTTCGATTCTTTGCTTCTTCTCTTGAGTTTTTGTTTCACCTCATCCCTTTTCCCTTCCATCTCGGTCCTAAGATCTCGGGACGAGATCTCTTGTTAGTGGAGGAGTGTTGTAACGCCCCGGATTCGATGCGCCAGGTGTCCGCCAGTTATTCGCCGTCTTTGCCATGTCATTTGCTTGCGTGTTGCACTTTGCCATGTCATCACCTGCATTTTATATCATGTCTTCATGTGCATTGCATTTGCATACGTGTTCGTCTCATGCA
The DNA here is from genome assembly GCA_021605205.1 of Aegilops longissima. Lineage (NCBI taxonomy): Eukaryota > Viridiplantae > Streptophyta > Magnoliopsida > Poales > Poaceae > Aegilops > Aegilops longissima. Next base: position 163,277,885 of record CM038678.1, on the reverse strand, counting down.
TCCGAGCATTTTTCCCGTTGTCCATTTTGCAATCCGGCACTCCTATGTCTCCCGGCGCCCCCTTTTACCTCTTTTCATGTGCGGGTGTTAAACGGTCTCGGAATGGACCGAGGTTTGTCAAGCGGCCTTGGTATAGCACCGGTAGACCGCCTGTCAAGTTTCGGGTCATTTGGAGGTCGTTTGGTACTCCAACGGTTAACCGGGTAACCGCAAAAGCCTCTTTGAGTTGCAGCCCAACACCCCTTTCAAAGTGGCCCAAAACCCAGCAAACTCCCCTCCATGCTCTCGGTCGTTCGATCACGATCGTGTGGGCGAAAACCTCACCTCATTTGGACTCTCCTAACTCCCTCTACCTATAAATATGTCCTCCCCCTCCGAAATTCCGGATCATTTCGCCCCGAAACCCTAGCCCCGCTCCCCTCGCGCGCCGGACATGTCCAGCCCGCGGACACGTCCAACTTCCACCTCACCCGAACCAATCGAACGCGACACCTCGCCCTAGCGGCCGCTCCCGCCAACCGAGCGGCCCGTCACCGCCGCCAGCGCCCACCTCGCCGCCGCCGCCGGGCCCAGATCCGCCCGCACTGGTCGGTCCGGCCTCGCCCGGCCCCTTCGCGTCCGCCGCCGTCCGGCCGCCCGCCGCCTCGCCGGCTGCCGCCAGCGCGCCGCCAGCCCGCTCCGGCGACCGCCACGCCTGCCACCTCCCGCCGCCCGGCCGGAGCCGCCTCCCGCCGCCCGGTGCCACTCCGGCGCCGCCCGACCGCCTCCGCCCGCTCCGATGGCCGCCCGGCCCGGCTTCTCCGCCTCGGCGGCGCGCCGCGCGCCTCGCCTCCCGCGGCGCCTCCTCGCCGTGTCCGCCTCGCCGGGGCCCCGCCGGCCCCCGGATCCGGCGCCCTGCCCGCGCCCGAGCTCCCCCTTCGACTCCGGCCGCCTCCCCTCGCGAGTTCCGGCCATCCTCGGTTCGCGTGCCCGCGTTGACTCCCCCCCCAGGTCTATTTCTCTCTAAGTCCCGAATCTGTGATTATTTTCATGCATTTTCATCGCATCATATATCTGCGTCCGTAGCTCCGTTTCGTGCGTATAATATGTCAAATTGTTCGCCTCGAAGATTAGATCATTTAATCTCATTGCATAATTTACATTTGAGCTCATCTTGATGCCCGAAATGCTGTTGGAAGAGGGCTATGTGATGTTAGTTTCAGATTCTTATCAGAACATGCACTTTTGTCATTTTTGCCATGATTGATGTGTGCACCCTATGAACTTGAGTCCCATGCCATCTTTCCAGGGGTGTATGCCATGTATTTTTGTGATCTCTGTGGTGACTAGCACAAGCATGCAAACTAGGCTTCATGATGTTGCTGATTTCAGCCCTGTTTTGCTGATATTTTTATGCCATGTTAACTTGATGCTACCGAGAGATCCATGCTTATTTTGAGATACTTCAGTAAGGATGTTTTGAACATATGGTTGTTCTATATCCATCCATGCCCTCGTTTGCAATTATTGAGTGCCATAGCTTGAGTCAATCGAGCTCTACTTTTGCTATAAAATGTTTCCTGGCAGATTGTTTACATGTTATTCAATTTTGCCAAGGTTGTAGTTGATCTGTGTATGCTATGATGTTGTACTTGCCATGTATAGCTTCTATGACATGTCTCCTTACGGTTGGTTGCCTTGCCATGCCATGTATTGCTCTGTGGTGAGTGGTTCAAGCTCATCAACATGCCTACTTATTGTTGTTCCTGCCATGTTTGAATCTGTAATATAACTTGCCATGTTTACATGGGTGCTATCATATCTTCTGATCCTTTTTGGCTCATGGTCAGTAAAGGACTTTTGTTCTATGCATTTAGTAGATTCATGCCATGCCTTTGTTTGCCATGATAAGTTCCTGTAACATGTTGTCTGATAGCTCTAAACATTGCAACCTGATGTTATTTCTGCCAATGCCTGAAACTGTTATTATTTGCAATCTTGCCATGTGTGTTTGAGTATGTTCTAGTGATTTCTGGAGATAGCCCAGTGTTCATGTTTTGTCATGCTTTACCTGTACATCATGCCCATGCCTTTTGTTATCATGTTAAGATGCTGTAGCTTGTTGTTTTGATGCTTGCAATATGCCTAGTTGCTGTTTTGGACAGATTGTTGTCATGTCTTGTATAGGGTGTATGTGTTGAACCGTTGCTCCGTTTTGAGTGTGCTCTATATGAAACTTGCTTAGAATTGCATGTAGTTTCATATTATCATGTTGCATCCTTGTTTTGAGAGTGTTTGCTTGATGTTTGTATGCATTTTGCATCAATGCCATGTTTATCTTGTTTTGCTCATATCTTCTAGACCGTAGCTCCGAATTAAATGAACTTTATATGTAACTTGACTAGAATTTCGTGTGGATCATCGTGGTGCATTTTAACTTGCTGTTTAACAACTTGAACATAAAGTTATTCAGATCTGGACCAATTTCGAAATAGGTATATGAGGACTTACCGGAATTGTTATATGTTGTCCCCGGCCTCATTTTAAACTTGTCTTGATGTGTTGCTCTTGTTTGCATCATCTCTTGCCATGAGTAGCCTCATATAGATTTGTAATGCATCATGTTTGTTTTGCATCATGCCTTGCTCATGTGTGGTGTGTTTACCTATGTTGTGTGCTTCTTCTTGTTAGTTCCTGTTTCGTTGCGATCATGAGGATTCGTTCGTCTACGCTTGGTTCGGCTTCATCCGTTCGTCTTCTTCATGGACTCGTTCTTCTTCCTTGCGGGATTTCAGGCAAGATGACCGCTACCCTGGATCTCACTACTATCATTGCTATGCTAGTTGTCTCGTTCTATCGCTATGATGCGCTACCTATTACCTGTTTATCAAGCCATCCCAAATTGCCATGTCAGCCTCTAACCTTTTGCACCCTTCCTAGCAAACCGTTGTTTGGCTATGTTACCGCTTTGCTCAGCCCCTCTTATAGCGTTGTTAGTTGCAGGTGAAGATGAAGTCTGTTCCTTGTTGGAACATGGAGATGTTGTTCCTTGTTGGAACATGTTTACTTGTTGGGATATCACAATATATCTTATTTAATTAATGCATCTATATACTTGGTAAAGGGTGGAAGGCTCGGCCTTATGCCTGGTGTTTTGTTCCACTCTTGCCGCCCTAGTTTCCGTCATATCGGTATTATGTTCCCGGATTTTGGGTCCCTAACGTGGTCGGGTGATTTATGGGACCCCCTTAATAGTTCGCTTTGAATAAGACTTTTCCAGCAAGGCCCAGCATTGGTTTTACCATTTGCCTCACCACCACCTACTTTTCCCTTGGGAGTCGCTCTCTCGAGGGTCATCTTTATTTAGCCCCCGGACCAAGCTTCTCTAAGTGCTGGCCCGAACCGAGTAGATCATGGGCCCCTCGTGGCAACTCGAGGTTTGGTTTTACTCGTAGGTTGTCTCATCCGTGTTGCCACGAGAACGAGATATGTGCAGCTCCTATCGGGATTGTCGGCGCATCGGGCAGCTTTGCTGGTCTTGTTTTATTCTTTGTCGAAATGTCTTGTAGCCGGATTCCGAGACTGATCGGGTCTTCCGGGAGAAGGAATATCCTTCGTTGATCGCGAGAGCTTATCATGGGCTAAGTTGGGACACCCTGCAGGTTTGAACTTTCGAAAGCCGTGCCCGCGGTTATGTGGCGATGGGAATTTGTTAATGTCCGTTGTAGAAAACCCGGTTGATCTCAATTAAAATACACCAACCGTGTGCGTGAATCGTGAGTGTCTCTTTTCGGGTTGATCGAGAGGAGAACACAGTTTCTGGGTTATGTTTGACGTAAGTAGGAGTTCAGGATCACTTCTTGATCATTACTAGTTGACGACCGTTCCTTTGTTTCTCTTCTCGCTCTCATTTGCGTATGTTAGCCACCATATATGCTTAGTAGCTGCTGCAACCTCACCACTTTACCCTTCCTTTCCCTTTAAGCTTTGCTAGTCTTGATACCCATGGTAATGGGATCGCTGAGTCCTCGTGGCTCACAGATTACTACACCACCGTTGCGGTACAGGTTATGCGATGATCATGCGCGAGAGCGATGTTTGCTTATTTTGGAATTCTTCTTACGCTTCTTCGATCGGGGATAGGTTCGGTGTCGGCAGCTGGGCTAGCAGGGTGGATGTCGTTTGAGTTTCTGTATATGTTCCATCCGTAGTCGGATGTTGATCTCTTGTATATGATGTTGATGTATTCTGGTGGCATTTTTGCCTTATGTATGTATCCCCACTATTATGTAATGTTGATGTAATGATATCCACCTTGCAAAAGCGTCTCAATATGCGGATCTATCCTTGGTGGGACCGTCAAGTTCCTTTTGGATAGGGTCGCATATTGGGCGTGACAAAAACCTAGTCCGCGGAGGAAGTGGGGGAGAAACACCACCCTCTCATGGGGCCTGGGGGTTGGAATGAGCTGCCCCGCGTCGGGCAGCCTGTGCGCGATGTCGCCGGACAAATATTCGGCCTCCCGCAGTCTTGTGATGTGCCCCTCCGTGACGGAGGAGGCCATCCACCTGCCTCCCGCTCCGGACATGGCTGGAGAAGGTTGAGGTGGGATGTGCGGACTTGGGCGCTGGAGCTCGAGTGCGCGAGAATGGATAAGCAAAGGTGGAAGAAGGCGTAGGTGAAAAGGTGGATCCTTATCCCCTTATATGGACGAATGAAGCTATGCGTCCCCCACCAGCCTGGTAAAACTCGCTTATCTCCCAAGCGCCATAATCAATGGCGCGGATGGGTTACCCACGTCCTTATTGATGAGAATCCCGGAATAAGGGGGCACGATCTATGCTTCGATAAGACGTGCCAAGGAAACGGCCTCGCTAAACGCGCTAAGGTGGAACGGTAAAAAACGATTCTTATAAAGGCCTGGCCGTGGTGTGATGTCGCGCCGCGGAATACGTCAGCAGATCTGTGCAAAAGTTATTCTCTCTATGGTGGTATGTGGAACTTGTTTTGCAGAGCCGGACACTATCCTGGTGTTCAAAACCTTCTATGAAGTATTCGGAGGAGGAACCCGCCTTGCTATGCCGAAGACAATATGCGCGCCGGACTCATCGTCATTGAAGCCTGGTTCGGGGCTACCGAGGAGTCTGGACTAGGGGTGTCCGGATAGCGAACTATCATCCCGGCCGGACTCCAAGACTATGAAGATACAAGATTGAAGACTTCGTCCCGTGTCCGGATGGGACTTTCCTTGGCGTGGAAGGCAAGCTTGGCGATACGGATATGTAGATCTCCTACCATTGTAACCGATTCTGTGTAACCCTAACCTATCCGGTGTCTATATAAACCGGAGGGTTTTAGTCCGTAGGACGAACAACAATCATACCATAGGCTAGCTTCTAGGGTTTAACCTCCTTGATCTCGTGGTAGATCTACTCTTGTACTACCCATATCATCAATATTAATCAAGCAGGAGTAGGGTATTACCTCCATCGAGAGGGCCCGAACCTGGGTAAAAACATCGTGTCCCTTGTCTCCTGTTACCATCCGCCTAGACGCACAATTCGGGACCCCCTACCCGAGATCCGCCGGTTTTGACACCGACAGACGAAGAGAGGAAGAAGCCCGCTATGATCCAGGTTTGCGTGCATGACTTATGCTTGGTCTACCACATATGCCATGCCAACGTTGAATGCCTGGATTTTAAGAACTTCCTCGAGAGCAACCTAGTCAAATTCGTTACTGTAGACTTTGGGAAAGACAAAGAAGTCCTGGGTCGGATAGGCCTTGTTGTAGGCATCCCTTTCGACCTCCAGAAGAATAGGCTGGTGTCCTCTCGTCTGCCTTCAATGCTTACCATGGCAGGAGCCATGGTTCATCCTTCGTACGGTAAACTGGAGAAACCTCCATACACGTTTCATCGTTATGCATGGCAGCGGAATGTACTAGATATAGACCACATCCACTACGCTGCAATGGATGGCTATCTTTGTTGCAATATCTAGAAGGGTTGGATGAGGAGCAAGAGCCAAGTGTGCGGTTCAAGCAAAGAAGTATCGGCCAAGAGGAAGAGGGACAAGGACTAAGTTGAGGACGTGGACGAGGACTCCGAGTAAGGTGGCAGTGTCGTTGCTCATGGTGGTTCTAATGCAGTGTCTACCGGAATACTTGCAAAGTTTAATTTAAGGTGTGCTTAATTTAATTTGAGGGGTGTGTTGTGCTGAGCCCCCAGCAGAACTATGTTATGTTTCTTATCGTTACTTTAACTCTTCAGTACGTACATACTAGTATTTCTTACATTTCATCTGTTAGTTGGTATAGTACTACCACTCGTTTCTTCACATTATATACGTACAATATATATGGCCAACATCATATAGCCAGCAGTTTAGTTTTCAAAGAATTTCCGGGTGCTTAGTTTTGTCAAAGAATTCCAAGATGCATAGTTTTATTTGAGGGGTGGGTTGTGCTGGAAACCATTATTGTGAATAGCCTTTTTAATAGTACTATATGCATAATTTGGCGACGAGCGCTCTCTATATGTACCACCTTTTTTTAATTTCAAGTTTTGCTCCATGGCGCAATCCATCGATACTACTACTGTACAAAAGTATACATTTTTTAAATGGCTAGAGGGCGGGGCAGTCCAGCTTGGTCGGTTTCACGAGAGGCGAGGGCCTTTGTGATTTGATGGCTCATTGCTGCTGGAAGGCAGGGCCTTGTGATTTGTCTGCTCGTATAAATGCACGACGACCTGAGGAGGAGCAAAGAACCATGCAGTATACTCAAGTTTTCCACTGGAGTAGTACTACAATGGAGGAGCACGAAACACGGCAGCCCAATGCCATATGGCGATAAAAATGATCTAATTTGCTAGTCATCTCATTGTTAGTATTGTTCTATTCATTCCCTAAAAAAAGCATTGTTCTATTCATGCCTCGCAGAGAACGTGACACGTGCGGCGAAACACCCGAAGCAAAAGATGAAACATAGGAGCAAAAGAAGAAGGAAGATTATCACCCCAAATGATCTAATTCGCCGCGGAGTCGTAACTGCTTCTTCATCACCTCCATGACATCCATCTCGTTGCGCATCTCCTCCGCCATCTTCTTCATTCTGTCCATGACGCGGGATTTCTCGACACGAGCCTCCATCATCTGTTCCACGGCCGCATTACGTACCTTGACAGCAGCCGGGTGCTCGATGCGGAGCTTTGCCGACTCCTTCTTCTGTTCTATGACGAGGGCCTGCAACATCTTCATCGAGGAACTACTATTCTCATGCAGCTTCTTCCAGCTGGTGTTCTTCTCCTTCAACAGGTCGATCTCGTGGCAGAGCTTCGCCTTGTCCTCCTGAAGTTGCAGGATTTGCCGTTCACCTTCTTCTCCAAGGCAATGCTCTTCTTCAGTAGCATCACCAAGCCGGCGGTCAACCCCCTGCTTATTGAGCTCAGCGGGCATGTCGTCGAGGCTCTCCTTTAGTAGCTCCACCAAGCCTTGGATGAACTCCTTCTTCTTATTAAGGTGCTTATTGAGCCGATCGGGCATGCCATCGAGGGACAATGACTCCAGCGCCGCCGGCTCGGCATGTTCGCCTCTGCGGCTATGGCGCTCCTGGGAGCCATCGCCTGCCGGTGAGAGATCTTTCGAGGTGTCTGCGTGTTTGCGAGCCCTCTCTTTTTTTCGCAGCCTTGGTTGCCGCTCCCGTTTTACGAGTAGTTCTCGACCTAGAGCTCTGCTCACCGGCCGTGGCAAGGACGGACGAAGAAGAAGCACTTATGAGGAGGAAAGGTGGAGTAATTTTTTGTTAGGTAGTTCCCCTTTTTATAACTGAAGTACTAGCACTAGTACTAATACCTGCATAGTGGGAACACGTTCAGGTTTGGTACGTACTAGTAGGTGTGAGCAGGCTTTCGAATGTGATGGGAACAAGGTAAAGATTAATTGATGGTTTTGGTTTCGAGGCCCGAAACGGCTCCCTATGAGTTTAGCGGAACATAAATTTCAAGTAGACTACACTGCTCAAATGCATAAATATTATGTTACTGTCAAAAATTGGCACAAGATACGAAGGAGACCAATGGAAGTACTACTAGCAACCCATGATTTAACTACTAGTAATAATGTCTTTCTTCCGCCCTCACGTCCCCTCAATTTGCATGCGTTGTATTAATTGACCATCAATGAAGTGAACGACTTTACACGCGTCAAATTATCACATGGGGTGGATCTTGGTACAAAATTGCGTCCGCCCGTGTACCCGCGTGTGCGTGCAAGGGAATGAGTGCGTGCGTGGCGTGCGTGCACATCTTTGCTTTGTGCATGTACCGCCAGGATGGCTCAGGGAGGACGAGTACATTCTTCTGGAACCAGCAGCACGTCACTATGATCAATCCACGCAAGGAGGTCACGACAACGCCTCCACATGTGCCACATGGCTTCATGAACTATAAGAGAGACACTGTGTAGCGTGCCATTGGAATTCTCATTTACGTGTTTTGCACATACTCGAAGTACTAGTAAGGTACACCTGCATTGCACACATCAGATTTTGCAACCAAATTATGAATAAATACCACACTATAGCATGTAAGCTCTGAGTCATATATGCCTGATGTAGACCTTCGTTTAATTCTTATAGTTCATCTCATTCAAAATCAATTAGTTTTTATAAAAAATCTAGGGCCTCTTGGATTCGTAGGATTTCCAAAACGCGGGAATAGGAAAAACATGGGATTATAGTGGAATGTCGTCTTGAATCCTACAGGATTGTACGAGTGTTTGATTGTGCATAGAATAAACGCAGAATTCTTTCAAAGAGGTTTGAGTGGATGGGATGTTTCCTATGAAATCTAGTGCAAATGAATCATATGGAAAAATTCCTATGGTTTACAATCCTACGAATCAAACAACCAAGATAGGAAAATTTCCTAATGATTAGAATCCTCCAAAATTCCTTTGAGAATCCTTTGAATCAAAAAATCCCTTAATCTATTTTATGATTCATGGAATTGTGCGTTGTAAAGCATAAAGTAAAAACAAATAATGGCAATTCAACTAGAAAAAAAATTTGGGCAGTTATGATACGGAAGATTCTAGAACAAAAGAGAACCATTGTTGTTTTGAGGTTTGTGCATTATGCTTAAGTTCAACCATGGAGTCTGCTAGATTGTATATGTGGCAAAATCCGGTGGGGGGCTAGAAGATGGTGCGAGGGGCCGAGTGGAGGGAGACTATGAAGGAATGCACAAGTGCGAGATCGATATTTAGAGAGAGGGGGCGAGCCATGAAAAATAAATTAGCTAATGGGCCAAGCATTGCTAATCCTTTACGAGGAGGGTCAATTCATGAACTTAAACCATTTTTAGCAGCAATTGTCTAATGATCACATTCATATTAGCCTTGATATATAGTGATGTTAGGGGGGGCAGGGCCCTTACTGCCCCCAGTCTTCGCCATTGTGCGCGCGTCTGAGAGATGAAGAAGAAGGCATGGATGATGAGAGGGGGACGTTGGATATATAATTAATGTGGGTGTATTAGCTATAAATGTTAATCCTATATAGAGAGGTATAGATTGATCGATGTGGACGTGGGAAAGAGGGTGAGACCTCAATGGATATATCGATTGATCGGTTTGTGTGGAAAACTATGAAAGACCTAGCTATATACACACATACATAGAGGAACATCGATTGTTGCGCATGCACGCGTGAGAGATAAAGAATGCCCGATATGATGGAGAGGGGGATGTGTGTGGGTGTGTGCCTTCATGGGAGACCGCCCTGAAGAAAAAGATTGCATGTGTGTGATGGATAATGCCGACTAGTAGTGTGTGTGCATGCATGCACGAGAGAAAGTTAGTGGCACAATTATAAAGAGAAGACGACTGTGTGGGTGTAAAAGACTAGGTGAGGTCATAATCAATGTAAAGTTGAATTCAAATATTTGAATAAGAGATCCTAACGGAGATCTCCGCGGTGTGGTTTGGAAACGAGCATATTGTAATGTATACACATTGAACAAGGTCAGACTGATTTGAATTTGAGATACGGATGGCAGACATCATTTGTCCACGTCGTATCCGTGCATGGACACACTATTATAATTGGATATGATGGGTGGCTTTCACATCACATATCTATATCTATACCCCTATATATATATATATATTGTATTTTATATTTTTTTACTGTGTGCGGGTAACTTTAACTTTGGAAGATGGTCGTTGGATGAGGCGAATCCGATGGTCCAAAGATGGCAAATTTGAGCACTACTGGCCGTTGGATATCATCTAGATTCCACCAGATTTCGCCACATGTATAATCTAGAAGACTCCATGGTTGAACTTAAGCATAATGCACAAACATCAAAACACAAGCACTTCTTCTTTGTTCTAGAATCTTCCGTTCAGAATTGCCCAAATGTTTTTCTACATGATTTTGCCATTATTTGTTTTTTACTTTATGTCTTACATCGCACAATTCCATGAATCTTAAAATAGATTAGCTTTCTTATAAAAACTAGATGATTTTGAATGAAATGAACTATAAGAATTAAACGAACATCTACATCATGCATATATGACTCAAAGCTTACATGCTATAATGTGGTATTTATTCATAATTTGGTTGCCAAATCTCATGCGTGCAATGCACGTGTACCTTACTCTAGTCTAAATGGTGTTTGTGTGTGTGTTGTGCGTGTTGAGGTGCAAATTGTCTTTTTTTGGGTACACGTTAAGCTTGTTCTTCCGAAATTTCAAGCCGCGCCTTGTTATGCCGAAAATTCAAGCTAGCGTCACTGTCTATCCTGCTGCGAAACTACCGCCTCTTCAACCCGCGCCTTGTTAGCCCGAAATATTTATGATATATCTTTGTCTCGTTGTGCTCCGACAACTCCCTCCATCTCAACCCGCGCTTTGCTATTCGAAATTACAACACGCGAAAAAACTGCCACCTCTGTGAAATCGACGACGCGAAATGCCCGTGGTACCCCTGAGCCGAAAGAACCGCCTCAAATTGGTGGGGGTACTTTCGTAACTTACCCCACATATCGAACAAGCGCGTCCCTAAGCCATGGTTCCCCACTTCCATCCCATCCGCCCACCTATTCGTACACCAAGGCCGCGAAAACCAGCGACGAAGCCCCACACTCTACTCCGTCCGCCACCCAGTCGGAGCCTCTTCCCCGACGACGTCGTCCAATAGCAACAACTCGACACCCACCACTGAATCGACTTTTGGGTCAGTCGATTTTCAGGGGGTGGGGGGCTCGCCGGGGTGAAGGAAGAACCAGCCGTAGCGGGGAGGGGGGCTCGCCAGAGAGGTACCCCACTATCTATCTTAGGGTCCGTGGTGGGGCGGTGGTCGCCAAGCGTGGCGGGCGGTGGCGTGGGGATCGCCGGAGAAAAAGCTCGGCAGGGGGGGGGCTAGAGGGATGGCCATGGCGGTGGCGGACCGGCGGTGCAGAGTGTTTTCGGGGCGGGCGGGGCGGTGCACCGCCGACCGCGGGCGGCGGGGGGCTGTTGTTTGGCCGGTGGTGGCTGGCGGCTCACGGGGGTGGAGGTTGAAGATGAATCGCAGGCCCTTGATTTCGTATCCAACGGCTGCAAAATCGACTGACCAGAGATGAAAAATTCAGTCGACCGATGTGTAGCCTCACCTTGCTTATGCGTTCAGTTTCGACAGCAAAATTCAGTTTCGAGAGTTAAGTTCAGTTTTAGCAGTTAAGTTCAGTTTCGACAGTTAAATTCAGTTTCGACAGTTAAGTTCAGAGATGAGTGGATGATGTATTTTACATCTAGCACTTTGTGGTTATGTATTTTATGTCATGTATTGGAGATGCTATTAGAATTCCACTCAGGTTAACCTTGTCTCTCTTGTCCTGCTTCAGCCTCGGCGTCGTACAGCTCACCGGAGCTGCTCCAACGACGAAACCGTCCATCACAGCGGAACAGTACCTTGGGATCCACCTCCAGACGCCTAATATCTTCTTCTCCTCCTCCGACAGCCAAGTCAGCCAGAGCATCGTCACCGGCCAACCTAATCACGCTGAGATCGACATGGCTTTGCCAAATAGGTTGTGCACTTGTTGCATCTCTTTTTTACTCTACATGTTATATATATTATCCACTGAGCACTCGTAGTAACGGGAAATACAATTATTTTATCCTACTATATGACAAGCAGTGAGGTACCAGGCAACTTAGCTATCCGTGATGGACTCTCTTGAACGCCATCATTATTTATCTCTGCGCGTTCGAGCCATGCATTTGTCAATGGGCCTGGGAGTTGAGCTAGTATGGTAGTGGCCTGGGTCCAAAGTAATAGAAGTAGCACAAAAACATTTTTTTAGTGTAGGATTTTCCTTGCTCAAGCCTGCCTACTAGAATCGCCAGTGCTTGAAAGGAAAAGTGAATGAAAAACATAGGAATTGGAAAGTTTCCTATGGTACTACTTTTCATGAATTTGGTGCAAAGGAATGGAGCAAAGGAAAACTGTAGGATTTGTTCCTTTAGTGTCTCCTTGAAAGAAAAACCACAGGAATTCTAATTTCCACTTGTCCTCCTTTTCATATTCCTATTCATCAAGCACAAGACTAAGAGATAGTAGCATAATAGCATTATAACCGTACATTTTCTTGTGGTTTGAGTTAATCTCACCATGCTTTTTTGCATCCTGTAATCTTCCAATTGTTCGAATCAAACACCCAGTTGGCGTAAATCCTGTGTTTTAAATTCTCTGTTTTGCACGTGCATTCCTATCCTATTCTGTCTATTTCCTATCCTGCATTGTTAGAATCCTCAAATTCAAACAAGCCCTTACTCAATTACTTCTGTTACAGATATGTGTCAAAGAAAACCTTGTGTGGTTTTTCCTGCTCCTGCGGCGCTATGTTCCACCCCAGCTCAGCTGCTCCAATGACGGAAGGGTTCACCACAGCAAGGATCCGCTCTCCAGTCTGTCTTTCGTCGCGTCAGATCTTCTTCCCACCGCGCGGCCACGATAACTGCATTACCATCATCAATCGAAAGCAGATGATCTTGAGGACTACACGGTCCGCAAGAGAGGTCGCACTCTTCCGTGTCTGCTTCGTTATGCGTCGCTTAATATGATAACATGCTACATTATCGTCGTGTTCACCTATTAGACTCCGAGTCAGGTCCAAACTAATGCTGAAACTTGAGTTTTTGAATGGTTGTGGGGTACATATTGGGGCAGCAATCAATAATATCGGTCTACTATCTGGTTAATCTCCGATGTCTACTATGAGTTTCATGTTGGGTGCAAACAAACATTAAAGGAGCCATTATATGTATTTTTTAATTAAAGCTATTATCTGCCTGCTATCATTGGTTTTGGGTCTATCCACAGTTTGCTACCATCACTCTGGATTTGTACATGCACTCTTACATAATCTCACTATGTTTTATTCCTATGCATACCATTTATTGTACACAATGGAACTGATCATGTAGAGCAAAAGAGACGAGCCTTGCGTGGCAATAAAATTTCATGCAGACATCGTTCCATGGTGGGTGCAAAGGCAGCCCCCCTCCACCCATTTCGGATCGTAATCAAGAGGAAGAAACTGTTTTGAGGGGGATTCAGAAGGAGAAGACCACTCCTATTTACCCCATGAGGTCTGCGCTCTAACTTGGCATGCTGATGTTGGTAATATCATGCATATGGTGCCTTGCATTGCTTACTGTATACATTAAAGATGTCATATGCTTAGTTTAGACATGCTTTGTGTCAATGCCATCTGTTTAGTTTCTTTATCGTATATGTGAATCATGCAATGCCATCTTGTTTAGCCAGGCATCATATATGTGAATTTTGCAATGCCACCCTGGATAGCCAGTCATCTTATATGTGAATTATATCATGCCATCATTTTTTTATGATGTGTTAAATTTGTCAACAATTTTAGTACGTTCAATTACTCTTCCTGCATCAGCCATTCGCACGGTCATGGAAAAATCTGGAGTGAAACAAGGTCTTGAGCAGACAATGCTATCTCGACGAAGCGCATGTCTTGCTAGTTCTTGATAGCTCCTCACAGGAGGATTCAGAGACAGATGACCAGTCATATTCCCCCCCCCCCAGAGGTGCATGCTCTAACTTGGCAGGGTTATGTTGCTAATATCGTGCGTATGGTATCTTGCATTGCTATGTCATTTGCTTAGTTTAGACATGCTTTGTGTGAATGCCACCTATTTAGTGTCTAATTACCATATATGTGAATTATGCAATGCCATCTTGTTGCAAGACATTATATATGTGAATTATGCAATGTTATCTTGTTGCAAGGCATTATGTATGTGAATTATGCAATGCCATGCTGTTTAGGCAAGCGTCTATACGTGAATTATTTCATGCCGTCCTTTTTTTTGTAGTTCTCATTGCTTTTGTCGACAATGTTTGTATGTTCAACTGCTCTTCCTGTGCATTAGCCATTTGAATTGGTGATGGAGAAATCTAGAGTGAAAACAAGGTCTTCAGAGCAGACAATGCTACTCATGAAGCAGATATCTTCTCTGGTTACTGAATAGGTCTTCGAGGAGGATTCAGAGGCGATGACCAGTCCTATTATCCCCCTGAGGTGTATGCTCAAACTTGGCAGGGTTATATTACTCATAGCATGCATATGTTGTATTGCAATGCTTAGTATTTTCATCATATACACAATATTGAATGCCATCTCCTTAGTTGACACATCATATAGGCGATTGCCCTCTGCTCACTTCCTTAGTATATAAATCATATATTTGAATTATGTCATGCCATGATGTTTACATAGACAACATGTATTTGAATTATGGCATGCCAACCCATTTTCTAAAGACATAATATAGTTATATCACCTCATCCTGTTTACATAGTCATCATATTTTAAATTATGTCATTCTATCCGTGAATTATATCATGCCATCATGTTTCCATCCACGACATGTTTGTGATTTATGGCATGCCAACCACTTTAATAGACACATCGTATAGTTATATCATGTCATCCTGTTTACATAGTCATCATATTTTGAAGTATGTCATTCTATCCTGTTTAGTTAGCCATCATACATGTGAATTGTGTCATGCTATCCTGTTTAATTAGCCATCATATATGTGAAATTATGTCCTGTTATTCTGTTTGGTTAGACAACATAAATGTGAATTATTTCATGCCCTGTTTTCTTCCCTACTATCCATTGCACCTGTCTATCTTACAATGTTTGTACATTCAATTACTTTTATTGTTTATCAGCCATTTCAATAGGGAGTGATGGCAGTATCTGTGGGAGTAAAAACATGGTCTTCAGAAAAGATCGTGCTACCTGTCGATGCAGATAGAACCACAGTTGTACTTGCCCAAGAACCAGCCCCACCACACATAACCCACACTCATGCAGATTGTACCCCTACCCAGTTGGACAGAGAACCAGCTACACCCCTTCTAACCCCAACCCCAGCAGATAGACACCCAGTTCACGTTGACACAACACCGTCTCCACCACAGAGCACCCAAACATGAGCAGTTAGTAAGACAACTGCAGTGCCCAAAGCACGAGGACCACCACTCCGAACCCCAAGTCAACGCTTAAAGCAGAAGAAGAATTGTTTACAGGTCAGGTTCCGTAGCTATGGTTCATACTACTTTGCTCTTGCATCACTGTAATTACTCATACCAACTAATTTCAAATTTGAAGGATGCAATTGAAACTCCAATGGTGCAACAAGTATGTTTTAAACCTGTTTCTTCAACGTGTTTGGCTGTTTGCTATTGTAACTTGCTCTATGTTAATTTCAGTTTCAATTGAATAAACAGTTATGTTCTCATGCCATGCACATTACAAGTGTTGTTATTGCTGTGTAGTTTCCCACACTTATATTCTGTCTATGCTGCTTTGTCTTAAATAGATATGATTCGAACATTATCTATCTTGATTTGGCAACATAAACTAGAATGATATAGACCATACAGTGACCATACTACATAGATATATGTTTGTTTCATGCTGTTATCCTGTCCACCTTACTACTGAACTGGTTTACCAAAATGAGTTTCATATACTACATTGTAAACATGTGATGTGTTTTTTTGTTTCTGTTTTAGAACGCGGATAAAATATTTGAGAAGAGTACCCCGTTATGCAATGGTAAAGGAAGTAATGCAGATAAGGTTCAACATAGTGAGACATCCCTGTTGGTCTCCAAGAAAGATGATAAAAACTTGGGACAATTGCATTTTTACCCCTAGTTGGTTCCTACCCACGGGTTTTGCCCTTACTTTTTGAGCTTGCTCAGTTTTGCCCTTACTTTTTCCGTCCAGGTCCCTCGAATGCCCTTTGACCGTTTGACCAAAACTTTGAAAATTCATAACTAATTCATATGAACTCAGAAAAATGCAAATAAGATATCAAAATGTTCAGATAAACATTACATTTATGTGCATATCATTTGCATTCAGAACAAAAGCACCCTTTAAACTACCTGAGGTAATTAATGTTATTAACATTATTAAAAATAAAAGGTATAAACAATATTTTTTCATGAATAAAAATTACATGCAAATGTAGGTGATGTTTTACGAACATCCCGATATCTTATTTGCATTTTCTCGAGTTTGTATCAATTTGTTATGAAGTTTACAAATAATGGTCAAAGTTGTTAGAACATTCTTAACAAGATGATACGAATACGTAAAAATGCAAATAAGATATCTGGATGTTCGTAAAACATCACATACATTTGCATGTAATTTTATTCATGAAAAAATATTGTTTTTAGCTTTTTATTTTAATAATGTTAATAACATTAATTACCTCGTAGTTTAAAGGGTGCTTTTGTCACGAAAGCAAATGATATGCACATAAAGGTAATGTTTATCTGAACATTTTGATATCTTATTTGCATTTTTCTGAGTTCATATGAATTAGTTATGAATTTTCAAAGTTTTGGTCAAACGGTCAAAGGGCATTCGAGGGACCTGGACGGAAAAAGTAAGGGCAAAACTGAGCAAGCTCGAAAAGTAAGGGCAAAACCCGTGGGTAGGAACCAACTAGGGGTAAAAATGGAATTGTCCCAAAAAACTTTATTGAAGACACTGAGACAACCCCAAAGTCCTGTCTTGATGTAGTGTTCGAGTTACTGGCTACTACTGCTGGCACCAACTCTTCGAACTCGTTGCCTGAATCAGTTCGGCTTCTTGAGTCTCAATTTCAAGTTGAAAGACATCGATCAGATGTTATGCGATAGGAAGCCGAAGGACTGAGGAAGTCCCTGCAGAATTCAGACGCATACTTTCTGGTGCAACACCAAGTGCTGGAGGACTTAAGCGCCAAACAAGAGAAAGTTAATAATCTTGTTAAAGCATCTTGTCGGCATTATGGGTACCCAGGATATTGTTTCTTGAGCTCTTCTGAAGTGGTTTCAGTTCTGGACTTGTTTTGCTACAACGTTTATATGCTGTTGTGTTCCCTATATTTGCACTGGTGGCGAACTTTGATGCCCAGTGGATGTAATATGTGTAATAGCCGTGATAGCCTAGCGTAAGTGGCTTGCTTATTTATTTCCTTATTGTCTTGTTTATTTCTTTGCTTGTAGTCAGTGCAGTTCTTTTTCTGCGGTTTGCTAGTGGCCGCAATAACCTGTTTTTTAAAACTGGGCCACAATAACCATGTGCTACATGTTTACTATAGTTACCATGGGCCTCCTATGGGCCGTAGAAACAATGGGCCTTCTAAGGGCCCTAGAAACAACGGGCCTTCTACGGGGCGTAGAAACAATGGGCCATCTATGGGTCGTAGACACAATTGGCCTTCTACGGGCCGTATCATTAATGGGCCTTCTACGGGCCGTATGATCGGTTGGCCAAACATGGGCCAATAACAGACTGCATTATGGCTGTAAACGGGCTAGAGTTGGAATCGTCTGTTCATGGGCCGACCATAACGGGCCGTCGTTAATCGGCCGTATTTGATGACGCTATGAAAACGGCCCAATGTATTAACGGGCCACAAAACGGGCCGACTGTAACCTCGGGCTGAATTTAGCCCACAAGTAGAAAATGGCAGTAATGGGCCGTAAGTAAACGAATGCTGGAAATGAGCCCAAGAGTAAATGGGCTCTGAGAAGGCTGAAAGATAACATGGGCTGGAAACGGCCCAATGGAATAACTGGCCGTTAATGGGTATAAAGTGATACACTGTTCATTACGGGCCAGTTTCACCATGGGCCGTTAAAGGGTACAAAGTGATACACCGTTCACTACAGGCCAGTTTCACCCCGGGCCGTTAATGGGCCAAGAGTTACAAAGGTCCTCATATGGGCCGAAAGACGTCATGGGCCATACATGGGCCAGAAGTGAAAACGGGTGTCGGTGTCAAAACCGGCGGATCTCGGGTAGGGGGTCCCGAACTGTGCGTCTAAGGCTAATGGTAACAGGAGGCAGGGGACATGATGTTTTACCCAGGTCCGGGCCCTCTCGATGGAGGTAATACCCTAGTTCCTGCTTGATTGATCTTGATGATATGAGTATTACAAGAGTTGAGCTACCACGAGATCGTAGAGGCTAAACCCTAGAAGCTAGCCTATGATTATGATTGTTGTTGTCCTACAGACGAAACCCTCCGGTTTATATAGACACCGGAGGGGGCTAGGGTTACACAAAGTCGGTTACAGAGAAGGAGATCTACATATCCGAATTGCCAAGCTTGCCTTCCACGTAAAGGAGAGTGCCATATGGACACGGGACGAAGTCTTCAATCTTGTATCTTCATAGTCCAACAGTCCGGCCAAAGTATATAGTCCGGCTGTCCGAGGACCCCTTAATCCCGGACTCCCTCAGTAGCCCTTGAACCAGGCTTCAATGACAATGAGCCCGACGGGCAGATTGTCTTCGGCATTGCAAGGCGGGTTCCCTCTCCGAATACTCCATAGAAGATTTTGAACACGAGAATCGTGTCCGGCTCTGCAAAACAAATTTGACATACCAATGTAGAGAGCACAATATTCCACAAATCTAATCTGCTGACAACTTTTCATAGTGTGACGTCACGCCACGGCCCGGTCTTTATTTGAATCATTTTTCACAACCAGCAACTGCACATAATGCGAGGCGGTTTCCTTGACACGTCTTGTCGAAGCAGAGATCGTGTCCCCTTATCACGGGATTCTCATCAATACGGGCATGGGTAACCCAACCGTGCCATCAATCGTGGCGCTTGGGGAATGAGCAATTTTAATGGGCAAGTGGGGAGGCGCACAGTTTCTACCGCCTTTATAAAGAGATAGGGATTCTCCTTTTTCACCCACGCCTTCTTCTTCCTTCGCTCATCCATTCTCGCACGCTCGAGCTCCAGTGCCCCAGTTCTCACCTTCTCCGTACAGCCATTCCAAACATGTCCGGAGCGGGAGGCATGTGGATGGCCTCCTCCGTCACGGAGGAGGACATTAAGAAGCTCCGAGAGGCCACAGACATCGCGCATCGGCTCCTGGACTCAGGGCACATCGCTCCGACTCCGGAACCCCACGAGAGGGTTGTGTTCCTCGCCCACTTCGTCCGCGGACTGGGATTCCCCCTCCACCCATTTGTCCGCGGGCTCATGTTTTACTATGGGCTAGATTTTCATGATCTGGCCCCTAATTTCATCCTCAATATCTCGGCGTTTATCATCGTGTGCGAGGCTTCCCTCCGCATCAAGCCCCACTTCGGCCTGTGGCTGAAGATCTTCAACGTGAAGCCGAAGATAGTGGTCGGCCAGCAAGCGGAGTGCAGAGGCGCCATGGTGGGCAAGATGCCCAACGTCACCTGGCTTGAAGGCTCCTATGTGGAGACCGTGAAGGGGTGGCAATCGGGGTGGTTCTATATCACCGAGCCGCGCGACTCCAACTGGGCGGCAGCCCCCGAATTTAGATCCGGCATCCCCATGCGGCTTACCTCTTGGAAAAGGAAGGGCTTAGCCCGGGGTTCGCCTGCGGAGCTGACCGGACTCCAGAACTGTATCAAAAATATGATAAGCAAGAATATCAAGCTTGTTAACATGGTCCAGGTCATGCTCTTCCGCCGGATCCTCCCGTGCCAAAGACGAGCATTCAACATGTGGGAGTTTGATTCGTCCAAACACCAAACGTTGCGAGAGCTCTTTTACACGACGCACAAAGATGTCTGGAAGGTGTTGTTCAAGGCCGTCGAAGTACCTCCTACCACCACCGAGGACCGTGGACTCAGCGCAAAGCGCCCCGCCAATCCGGTAAGCTCTCTATATTTCACAAGATGCGCCTTTCCTCAGTATGTTCGTGGGAGGAATCTAAGCCATCATACTGATTTAACAGGAATATGTGGCGACATCGGAGCGGATCGACTGTCCAACTCTGTTGCCTGAAGATCCAGCAACTGCTCTCCTGACGGAGATGCTGTTTCCGAAGCCCTATGAGGTGCCGGAGAAGAAGGCCAAGAAGAAATCCATGGGGACCAGGAAAGGTCTCCGGCGCAAGGTTGTGTCGAACTCATCGTCCGAAGAAACTGAAGCACACTCCTCCAATGACAATGAGGAGGAGGAAGAAGAAGACCCCCTCCCCCAAACCAAGGGGGAGAAGGAAAGGAAGGCCGCCCCATCCTGGGAGGCCGAAGGGTCCAAGAAGGGAAGGACCCTCCCTCTGGACCACTCCACCACGGCCGCCTACAACGAAGAGGAGTGGCTACCCAGGGCCAAGCCCCTGGCGAAGTCATAAGTATCCGGATACCATAATACTTCTTGCATGTTTAGCTTTATGGCTTCTTATCATGTCAAAATATGTTTGTGCAGTCCGTCCAAAGCCCGCATTGACTTATCATCCTCGGATGGGTCCTTGAGCTCGTCGGAGATGAATAACTATTCACTCCCCGGCCCGCGGACGACACCGAAGTGTTGTCTCAAAGGATACCGCGCCAGGGAGAGATAGTTCTAGAGGCGCCTCAGGGAGAAACCCCCGATGCCGGGCTCATGGGGGGGGGGGGAGAGATCCCCATGGATTCTGATGAGGGGGTCGCAGTAAGCTTGGCCCCCAGCCGGATACTGCGCCGGAACCTCCAGTGGTTCCGGATTCGGGCAGGCAGCCCCTTTCTAAGGGGGACGAGCCACCTGTGCCGATGACCTCTGTCCATCCAGAGGCATCAGATAACTTGGCGGAAGAGCTTCAGGGCACTTCCCTTGATGAAGACCTCCGTACTCTTATGAGTACGGTGATTGTGAAGGTTCAGTCAGCCAAAAGCGGATTAACCGAAGCCTGCGCCAGCCTCCTGACAGGCTTTGAGGTAAGTAATTAAATTATGAGAAAGTATCAAAGTATAGACAGTAGCCCCTAATGCTGTGTTTTGTGTTCGGAAAGAAAGGCCGAACAGAGGATCAAATATTATTCCCAGGAGTCTAATCATATTATGTCTATGTGAATAAGCAGGCGTCGCTGCTGGCCGCCGCCGCCGCCACTGCGGAGGTCTCTGGACTGAGGCAAAACCTGGGGCGGGCCGAAGAAGAGCTCGGCCTCGTGAAGAGGCAGCTCAAAGAGAACAAAGGTAAGAGATACCCCGTCTGAATGTTATATAAAGGAAAACATCGTTTAATGCTAATAGAAGCATTATGAATTTTAATAGGGGCCATGACCGAGTTGGAGGCCCTTAAGAAGGCGCTGTCCAAGGCCGAAGGCAAAGCGGCCCAGGAGCGCACTGAGCGCGAAAAACAAGAGGCTCGGGTTGATGAGGTCCAGCAAGAGCTCCAGGATTTTGTCAAAAAATTCGAGTCCTTGGAGCATGACTCCAAGACTCAAGAGTCGGAGCTTGCAAAGGCCCGTCAGAGCGCGCAAGACGCCAAGGTCGAAGCCCAGAAGGCCCTCCAGGAGATTGAGGCAGCCAAGAAGATAGCGGCGGGTAAGGTTTTCATTATGCAAAGCAAGCATGTGAAGGAGACTTTCCTTTTACTTACCCGAATTCGGAAGTCTCCAGAAGCATTCATAGATCTGCCACATAGCATCTCTGATGCTGCCGAGTTCTACTGAGCTGAGGAAGGGAGCTCAACGGATAAGTTGTTTTGGTCCCAGTATATTGGGACCGAACATCCGATGCCCTTGAGCGACCAGCTGAGGCAACTGGTCGAACTTCACAAGGCGGCCGAACTGGCCATGAAGGACTTCATAGTCCGGCTGTGGCCTGGTGAGCCCCTGCCCAACAACTACTTCGGCCTTGTCGAGCGGATGGTGAGTGCCTTTCCGTGGCTTGAAGTCATTAAGCGGTCCGTCTGCATTGAGGGTGCACGCAGGGCCTTGGCCCGTGCGAAAGTGCACTGGGGGAAGATGGATGCCGAGAAGCTGGTGACAGAGGGGCCGCCGAAGGGCAAGGAGCATCGCCACCCCGAACAGTACTATGACAATGTCATCAAGGGTGCCCGCCTTGTGGCGGATGAATGTACTAAGGATGTAATATTTGAATGAATGTACTCACGTCATCCTGTAATTTGAAAACCAGTTCAAGTGCGCTATATGGCGCTTCGTAATTTAAAATATTACCTTCTGTGCGGCCGTTTATAAAATCTTGAAAGTTGGCTAGTCGTCGGCTTCTGCCCCCATGTAACTAGTACTGGGGTGTTCGGGATAAATATAAACACTCTTTATCCCAAATTTTGGTCCTTTTAAGGAGGTGTTTAGCACCGCGAACAAGGCAATCGGACTATATGGCTTTATTGCTCTCACTTGGCCATAGAAGTCTACAATTTTAAATTTTGGTGAAGCCCCTAGTATCCGGAAGGCCGGACTCGGGGCGGTATACACGCCTAAATAGGATGAGGACGATTCCTCGCCTGAAGCAGAAAAATCTTTAAGGATTTGAGACCTCTCGAACAGTGACCAGCTCTCGCCTTATTATGATAGTCAGTTTTCGGCTTTCTCTACTGAGGTGCTCGTCCAGAAGAACCGGGACACAATCGCAGTAGTTCTCCCTGCGCTACCTTAGCCGATATAGTAGAACGTAAGTTACCAAAACAAAGGAGCCGGGCAAACCCAACTATTGACCCAAGACATGATTCGGAGCTGATGCATATAATGCTATAAGTTCGGGGAGCCGCACTATCGAAAGTGTTCGGACTTTTCTTGCCATGTTATGGGGTACATTGAGGCCCCTGGCGAACTAAACGTACCAAAGTGTACGGGTGCGGTTTGTAGTAAATAAGCCGCCGAGGAAAAACATAAAGAAAGTGTAATAATAGGCCGACGCTGTATATTTTCCCATTGTTATTTAAATAATACGTCAAAGTGTATGTATACAAGTAGTGCGATAAGCAAAATGGGACTATTTGACATGTCCTAGCCAAGGGTAAGCTGCACGTGGGTATGTAAAACAGGTATAACGATCGTTATCGGAGACCACCTGAGTATTCCCTTATACGCCCCAGCTTCTTGTCTTCTTGGGTTTTCCTTCCGGTGATAAGTCCGATAATCCGGATACCTGAAAGGGCTTCCAGAAAGTAGGGTCCTGAAAGAAAGAAAATGATGAAGGAATACGGGTCCTGGGGCGGTTGAGCCGCGTTGTGGACCGCGTCGTAGTCGTGCCTCCGTCCATACCCATGGTATTTTGAGTGCGTAATTATGTACGCGCAGCACAAATTTTGCTGCTTGGTTGGGACTAGGACGGAGGCCGAATTGCTAGTCGAGATCTGGGCGTGCCAGACGATCCTGTTGAAGGGTACTCCAGACTCGCTTGACGGTGTCCGGGGTCTTTATCGCCGGATTGGCGGTCTGCCTGAGGAGGCTGCTTTGTACTTCTGCTGCGAGGGCCGCAGTGTGCTCCTCCGTACGGAGCGAGGGGTATGTGTTTCCATTGACTGTTATAACCCCGTGAGGTCCTGGCATCTTGAGCTTGAGGCAAGCGTAGTGCGGTACCGCATTGAATCGAGCAAATGCGGTTCGTCCTAGTAGGGCATGATAACCACTACGGAAGGGGACGATATCAAAGATTAACTCCTCGCTTCAAAAATTGTCCGGAGATCCGAAGACCACTTCTAGTGTGATTGAGCCCGTGCAACAGGCTTCCACACCTGGTATGACACCCTTGAAGGTGGTTTTTGTGGGCTCGATACCCATTTTGCGCACTGTATCCTGATAGAGTAGGTTCAGGCTGCTACCACCGTCCATGAGGACTCGTGTGAGATGGAATCCGTCGATGATGGGGTCAAGGACCAATGCGGCCGAACCGCCATGACGGATACTGGTAGGATGGTCCCTGTGATCGAAAGTGACCGGACAAGAGGACCTTGGGTTGAACTTTGGGGCGACTGGCTCCATCGCATAGACGTCCCATAGTGCATGCTTCCGTTCCCGCTTGGGAATATGGGTTGCGTATATCATATTCACTGTTTTCACCTGGGGAAGGAATTTCTTCTGTCCTCCTGTGTTCAGCGGCCGGGGCTCCTCGTCGTCATCGCTATGCAACCCCTTTTCCTTGTTTTCGGCATTCAACTTGCTGGCCTGTTTAAACACCCAGCATTCTCTGTTGGTGTGGTTGGCTGGTTTATCGGGGGTGCCGTGAATTTGACATGAGCGATCAAGTATGCGTTCCAAACTGGACGAGCCCGGATTGTTTCTTTTGAATGGCTTTTTCCGCTGTCGGGATTTAGAGCCTCTGAATCCGGCATTGACTGTCGTGTCTTCGGCATTGTCGCCATTACTGCGACGCTTGTGTCTATTGCGTCGTGGCTTGCCGTTGCTATCTCTGGCGTCTGAATCGCTGGAGTTTTTAGATGTGATGTTGCTACGAGCCAGCCAGCTGTCCTCGCCCGCGAAAAAGCGAGTCATGAGTGTCGTGAGGGCTGCCATGGATTTTGGCTTCTCTTGGCCAAGGTGTCGAGCGAGCCATTCGTCACGGGTGTTATGCTTGAAGGCTGCTAAGGCTTCGGCATCTGGACAGTCGACAATTTGATTCTTTTTGGTTAGGAACCGAGTCCAGAATTTCCTGGCTGACTCTCCGGACTGTTGGGTTATGTGACTTAAGTCATCAGTATCCGGTGGTCGCACGTAAGCGCCCTAGAAGTTATCAAGGAATGTGTCTTCCAGGTCCTCCCAACTGCCAATGGAACTTGCTGGCAGGCTATTCAGCCAATGCCGAGCCGGTCCTTTGAGCTTAAGTGGTAGGTACTTTATGGCATGTAAGTCATCGCCGCGGGCCATGTGAATGTGTAGGAGAAAATCTTCAATCCATACCACGGGGTCTGTTGTGCCATCGTATAATTCAATGTTTACGGGTTTAAACCCTTCTGGGAATTCATGATCCATAACTTCATCAGTGAAGCATAGGGGGTGTGCGGCGCCTCTATGACGGGCTACATCCCTACGTAGTTCAAATGAATCTGGTCTGTTGTATTCGGCCCGGCCGAACTTCTGTATATTGTATCTGGCGTGACGGTCATCGCCACGTGCTGTGGCGCGCCCCCGTGATCCGTAGATCGATCTTGACTGTCCTGCTTTGTTTTCCAATACATCTCGCAGGTCCTTCGTGTAGCCCCGGGCCTTAGTATTATTGTTTGATTGGCGACGGGGTGCGGACTGGACTTCGGGCTGGTACGCCACCTTGTCCCGGCCACGGGGTGGCCGGTCATCCGCATCATGCGCTGGTAGTGTGGGTTTTAACGCCTCCTCCTCGAATTGAGGTAGCAACCTGAGCATTTTTGTAACTTTTTCTAGGGCGCTCGAGTCCGTATTCCTCGGCATCCAGGACCTTGGTTCGTCTATCATTTAGCAGATCTTGATCATCTTGAAGCTGTTGCTGCTTTTTCTTCAGGCTTTTTGCAGTGGCTATAAGCCGGCGCTTGAAGCGCTCCTGCTCGATGGGATTCTCAGGCACAATGAATTCTTTGTCGCCAAGGCTCACTTCATCTTCGGAGAGAGGCAAGTAGTTATCATCCTCTGATTCTCCATCTATTGCCTGTTATTTAGGGCTAGCTTGCCCATCCTCTTGCTCGGCCTGCTCGAAGCCTGGCTGGGCAGGATTGTTTTCGTCTTTGGCACCATCCGGATTGTTATCTCTTGTGCCGGTATCACTATTTTTGCTATGGCGCGGCTTGGAGCGGTGCCTATGACGCCGGTGCCTAGATTGCTTCTCCAAGGGGTTATCTTCCGTTGCCTCATCGCCATTGCTTTCTTTGGGGGTGTCCACCATATATATATCATATGATGAGGTGGTTGTCCAAATACTCTATAGGCGGTGTTTCTGTTCTTCTCCTGCATCGTCCGTCTGCACTGGCCGATGTCTTCGGAGTTGAAGTCAAGCACGTCGGTTAAGTCATCGACAGTGGCTATTAAGTGGGTGGTGGGTGGGGAACGAATTTCTTAGTCGTACGCTTCCCACTCGAGTCGAACATAGTTCAGCCAGGAATCTTCTGACAAGGAGAGAAACCTTAATGAATTTAGCACATCGCCCAAGGGTGAGTGCTGAAAAATGTCCGTGGAGGTGAACTCCATGACCGGTGCCCAGTCAGATTCGATAGGCACGGACGTACGCGGTTCGGATCCTATAGCCGGAGACGAGTTCGGGGGTCCGATGACACCACCCTCACAGGAGGTGGGATCAGTGTTCGGCTCCAACGTCGATGAGTGTGCGGCCTTCATGGTGGGGTCCATCCACCCGTCCTCGGCAGGCGCGATCTGCTCCAGATTGATTCCCGGGGCCATCGCAGGTGCGATTTCCCGAACGTTGTCTAATGGCAGATCTAGGTCATGCTCGTCACGACTGTTCGGCGTACCTGACATGAGCTCGAATCCGTCGAAGATCAAGTCTCCGCTGATGTCGGCGGTATAGTTTAGCTTGCAAACCTGACCTGATGGCCAGGCGCGTAGCTATCGATCTGCTCCAGGTGGCCAAGTGAGTTGGCCCGCAGTACGAAGCCGCGGAATACAAAGATCTTTCCGGGAAGGAAAACCTCCCCCTGGACTGCGTCATTGAAGATGATTGAAGGAGCCATCAAGCCTTATCGCGATGACACAGTGGAACTCTCAATGAAAACACCAATGTCGGTGTCAAAACCGACGGATCTCGGGTAGGGGGTCCCGAACTGTGCTTCTAAGGCTAATGGTAACAGGAGGCAGGGGACATGATGTTTTACCGAGGTTCGGGCCCTCTCGATGGAGGTAATACCCCACTTCCTGCTTGATTGATCTTGATGATATGAGTATTACAAGAGTTGATCTACCACGAGATCGTAGAGGCTAAACCCTAGAAGCTAGCCTATGATTATGATTGTTGTTGTCCTACGGACTAAACCCTCTGGTTTATATAGACACTGGAGGGGGCTAGGGTTACATAGAGTCGCTTACAGAGAAGGAGATCTACATATCCGAATTGCCAAGCTTGCCTTCCAGGCAAAGGAGAGTCCCATCCGGACACGGGACGAAGTCTTCAATCTTGTCTCTTCATAGTCCAACAGTCCGGCTGTCTGAGAACCCCTTAATCCCGAACTCCCTTAACGGGCTGGCATCATATTGGATGGCCCAGATGACGCTACTGGGCCTAATTCGGATAGGGCGTAACGGGCCTTGGGTTAGCGGGCTATAAATAGGCTATATACGAACAGGCCGTTAACCAGCTTTCCATGGGCCGGCCCGCCAACTTTTGACCAAGTCAAACGGGCCGGTCTTTTCACAGGAATGGGCCTCTATTGGGCCGTGCCACGTGTCGACGTATCATAGGCGCCTTCTGTCCAATGAGTGGATGACATCTGTCCCAACGATGAGCCGACACGCAGTTTCTTCCAGCCAATGATGATTTTACACGTGGAAAATCCCCATTGGTCGGGCTGTTAACGGGTTATCGGATCCAAAACCCGACCCAATAGCTAAACAGCGCCCGTTAGGGTGGATGCCACGTGTCGGTCACCCTTGACTTAAAGCACTTCGTTATGCTGATTTATCATCATGGAAGTGGACACTTCCGTGATGATAATTTTGGTAATGTCATGGAACAGTTCTACGACAGCACAGGCGTCGGATTCCGGGTTCCGGCAGACCCTTGAGGTTCGAACACTGGGGTGCGCGCGGAGATCTTTCCCCTACCTGCTCATGCGTCGATGGATTGCGAGGGATCTAAAACTAGGAACGATGAACAACACACGGAACACGAGGTTTATACTAGTTCGGGCCACCGTTGTGGTGTAATACCCTGCTCTAGTTTGTGGTGTGATGGATTGCCTCAGGGGCTGATGATGAATAGTACAAAGGAAGAAAAGCCTCGCGAGGGTCTGTTCTTGAGCTGGTGCGATGAACTGCTAGGGTGAGTTCAGTCGCCTCTCTCTCTCTCTCTCTCTCTCTCTCTCTCTCTCTCTCTCTCTCTTTTGCGTGATCTCGATCCTCCTCTCCTACCTTTGTGGTGGCTAGTCCTATTTATACAGGGAGGCCCTGGGCCTCTTCCCAAATAATGAGCGGAAGGGCGCCAACAATTGGCCATTTTGAAGGGGAACATCTAGTACACTTATCCCGACTAAAGTTGGTCTTCACCGCCAAAGACTCGACGGTGACACCGCCTGGCTCCACGATGACCTCCATCCTGCCGCTCTGCTGGTCATGGTCTTGTTGCACCAAGTGGCAACCTTGCTCGATGCCTTAGCTTCACGCTTGCCTCCTTTGCACCAAAGGGGAACGAGACATCTGCGCAGGCCGGCGCCCACCGCGCCCCACCGGCTCGATCGTCATGGCTTGCGCCACGGGCACCTCGTGAGGTTCCTTGCTTGACCTCTCCGCCTCCTCGTGAGCCTGCTCGACGAGGCTGCTTCGAGGAAGGTTCCTGCCGTCCGCCTCAAGAAGGCTTGGCCCCTCGCGAGGGTCTTGAGCTTGAGCCGATGAAGCTGGGCGGCTGGGCCCCCACTTGAGCCATGCCGCAGGCCGCAGTGCAAGTCTTGGGACCCCATTCCTGAACGCCGACAAGAGCCCCGCCCAAGGCGTGCCCGGACTTGGTTTAGCAGGGAAGCGAAGGGGCAAGTGCGAAGCGCCGCGGGCCCCAACAGCCTGCGGCCTTGGGTGCCGCGTGGCGATTGGTTGGTCGTGGGCGCCTCCGCTTCCACACGATGCCTCGGCAACCGCATGACTTGATAAGTCCCTTCATGCAGAAATGGGTCATGATTACCTGTGATCATGGAGGCCGACGGTTGGCCTCCTCCGGCTATTAGTACGGAACGGCGCAAGCCCTTCCAGTTCATCTCCTCTTGCTGCTCCTTTATCTCCATGGCTCCGTCGAAGAGGTTCTCGGCCGCGGAGAAGGGAAAGGCCCGCCAGGTAGGGCCGGACTCTCCCCCGGCCAAGCGCGGTCGAGGCCGTCCTCGCAAGCATCCTGTGGCTCCCGCAGCGGCTTCCCGCGGCCGTGGAGGCGATCTCCTACGCGGCGACGGGCGCCAGGTTGTCGATGGGGGCGCGCTGCGACTGCGCGGCCTCCTAGACCGCGCTTCCACTCGGCGGAGGTGCTGCCGGAGTTTGTCGTGTGGTCGGTGGAGCCGACCAGCACCTGCTCCAGCTTCCCGCCTTTTTAGGTGAACTTCCGCCAGCGCCGGGCGGCTCTCGCTTCAGCGGATGGTTGCTGCAGCCGGGCCTCCTTGGCTTCACCGGAGGTCTCCGCCGCCGAGTGTGGTTCGACCCGCTGGCCGGCAAACCTTTGCTCACAAGGGTTTGCCTAAGCCGTGCACCCCGCACTTCAAGTTTGATTTGCTGCCACCCTCTACGTGAGGGTGTTTGGGAAGACGGTCGCCACGCTGGTGCTACCTCAAGACGACGATCATGCCGTGGACCCAACCCCGGCGATGATCGGATGAAGATGACAGCAGCGTGGCCGGGCGGCACTCGGGTTTCGCTGAAGCCGGCGGCCTCCTTCGACAGCAGCTCCTCCAGCGGTGGCCGCGATCAGCCTCCGTGCCGTCGCGCCCGCCTGGAGGGAGGTAGCGGGTCAGCCCATTGTCGCGCCCCGGTGAAGCGTGAGAGGGAGTCCGCCTGAGCTCCGGAGGCAGTACGAGCCTTCGCCGCGAGTTGGCGCCGAGCGAGTCGTGCCTATTTTGTTTTTCTCCTTTCTCCGCAAGAAGAGACAGAGGTAGGGCCACAAGGCTTGAACTGTTGCTGTTAATTATCGTGTTGTTTCCAGATTTCCGCTTATGCTTTTGTGCCACATGCCCGCGGATAGAAATTACTTAGCTCGGGGCTGACGCGTCTTCGCCTCCCTAGGCCGAGGCCTCGTCGAATGCTTCATGTCCTTCAAGGATTAGTCAGGCGGGGTAGCTTCCGGCCTCGGTTGTGGAGGCGACCGACCCAGGTCCTGTGTTCGCGTCGCGGTGCCCGTGGGGCACGGACTGGGAGGGGTGCTCCCATAGTTGACCCGGGAAAGCCTCAAACGATAAGGGCAGAAAACACTCGCGAGGGTGCCCGCGCCGCTCCCTCGCGAGGCTTGCGCGAGAGAAATCGAGGCAGGAGAGCGAAGAAGACAAAGAGTCACAAGCCAAAGGCGGCAACAACTTCAATAAAACTTCAAATGGGAATGAACAAGCCAACTGCAGAAAGCAAATGAAAAAGCCGCGTCCGGCACCTAATCTAGTCTTCGACGTCTTCTCACCAGCGCGGAGCTAAGTGCTGCCACTAGGCGAGGAGGGAGCCCCAGGCCCGAGGCCGGCGCCTCGAGACTCCGGGCGTACAGCCCCAACTCATTATTACGTGAGAGTGTCACGGCGGCGAGCTTCACAGGCATTGGCCTTCTTCACAGGCTCCGGGCCTTTCTCGGGGAAATGAACTTCACAGGCGTTTGCCTTCTTTACAGGCTCCGGGCCTTTCTTAGAAAAATAAGCTTCACGGGTGTTTGCCTTCTTCACAGGCTCCGAGCCTTTCTCAGAAAGATAAGCTTCACAGGAATTTGCCTTCTTCACAGTGCTCCGGCCTTCTTCGTGGGTAGAACTTCCGAGATGCTGGATGTTCCACGCGCTCGGATGGGCACCCCTTCCCGAGTCTCCAAGCGTGTAGAGCCGGGTCTGGAAACATGAACAACTTTGAACGGGCCTCCCACATGGGAGAGAGCTTATGCAACCCTTCCCCGGAGAGGACCCGCTCGAGCACGAGGTCCCCTACCTCCGTAGTCCTGGGGTGGATGTTGCGGCAGGGTATTACCAGCAGCGCTGTTGATACCTTGCCGCCGCAAAGGCGGCTCTCGACGATGTTCCTCTCCCAGCACGAGATCCGTCCCCCTCATGGCGTCCTGCTGTGCCTCGTCGAACGCCAGGACACGTGCGGAGCGACACCTGACCTCGTGAGGGAGGACGGCTTCTGCTCCATAGACGAGGAAGAAGGGGGACTCGCCAGTTGACTTGGCCACGGTCGTGCGGATGGACCACAACACAGACTGGAGCTCGTCGTGCCAGCCCCTGCCGCAGGCCTCCAGCTTCTTCTTGAAGGTCCTGGTCTTGAGGCCCTTAAGGACCTCCGCGTTGGCTCGCTCGGCCTGGCCGTTGCTCCGAGGGTGCGCCATCGAGGCGTAGCATATCTGCTTTCCTAGGTTAGCACAGTACATTTTGAAGAGATTACTGGTGAACTGCGAACCTTTGTCGGTGATGATGCGGTTAGGCACCCCAAACTGGCTCACGAGGCCCCTGATGAACTTGACCGTCGAGCCTGCTGGGATGGTGCGGATAGCTTCCACCTCAGTCCACTTGGTGAATTTGTCCATGGCGACGTAGAGGTAGCGATAGCCCCCTGGCGCCCGAGGGAACGGGCACAGAATGTCCACCCCCCAAACTGCGAATGGCCATGAGAGGGGTGTTTGCAGACCTCCCACCGGCTGATGGATCTGCTTGGCATGAAATTGGCAGGCCTCGCAAGCCTTTACCAGCTCAATCGCGTTGTCGAAGCCAGGCCAAGAGAACCCGCCATGAACGCCTTGCCAACGAGGGTTCGCGACGATGAGTGGTGCCAACAGTCTCCGCCGTGTATGTCTTCCAGCAATTCCTTCCCTTGCTCTCTGGGAATGCAGCGTAGGGACACGTCATTCGGCCACCTCCGGTAAAGCTCTCCATCCTTGACGCAGTAGGCCGTGGCTTGCCGCGCCACACGCTCCGCCTCCTCCTCCTTGTCCTGCAGGGTCCCCTGTATCAAGTAGCTCTTGAGCTCTGTGATCCAGCACCCCTCCTGAGGTTGCAACGCCAGACCAGCGTGTTCTCGAGGCCGGGCCGCAGGCCGGGGCTCCCGAGGTAGGCGGCTGGGGGAGCTCCTCCCGATGCTGCGCCGCGCTTGATAGTGATGGTGCCGCTGAGGGCCTGAAGAGTCGCTCCTCGAAGATGCCAAGATCCTGAGGCAGCCGCCTGAATGCTCTCTTGGCGATGTCGTCCGCCTCTTGATTGGTGCCGCATGGCACATGCTGCAGCTCCAGCCCCCAGAACTGTTTCTCCATCCTGCGAACCCCCGCGAGGTAGGCTTCCATGTGCTTGTCCTTCAGCTCATATATCTTGTTGGAGAAGTTGACGAGGAGTTGTGAATCGCCCTTGATGATGAGGCGCTTTACCCCCAAAGCGATTGCAGCTCTCAAGCTGGCTCTCAGGCCGGTTATCAGGCCTTCATATTCTGCTATGTTGTTGGAGACCTTTTCCCCATGCTGGAAACAGAGCTGCACGGCGTAATAGAGCTTGTCCTGAGTAGGGGATACGAGCACTGCGCCGGCTCCCGCGCCATGTCGGGAGAATGCCCCATCGAAGCACATGACCCAGCCATCCGGTGCCTCGCTCCCCGGAGAGAGCGATCGGTCTTCGCCTGCCTCGAGCCCAGTGCCTCCGGCCCATTCTGCCACGAAATCGCCAATGCGCCTTTGATGACTCTGGTTGTGCTGAACTCTAGCTGAAACGCTTGCAGTTTGATGTTCCACTCGGCGACTCTTCCAGCTTAGTTGGGGCTCCTGAGCACCCTCTCCAGAGGGTATGCTGAGACGACCTTGATGGGATGACCTTGGAAGTAGTGTTGCAGTTTGCGTTTGGCTACCAACAGCGCGAGGAGGAGCTTTTGGGGCATGGGGTACCGCGCCAGATCCTGCAAAGATCGTGGCCGACGGCACACCGGTGCTCGACGAGAGTTGGAGTGCTGACGAGGCCCGTGCCCTCGGAGGGTCTGACGCCTCCTGAGTCGACGGAGGCCCCAGCTTGGTTGCCTCAAGGCCTCTTCGGCCCGGGGCATCTTCCCGCCGAGGCTGGTTCCGCTCACCGAGGCCAGAATCCTTCATGAGGCCTTCTTGGTCTTGTCCGCTACAGCCGGGGCCGTAGCCGGGTGCGATGCAGCCTTGATCTGGCGCTCTTCCCAAACCGCCACTAGGGCTGCGCTTGGGGAGTAGGGTGTGGCGGCGAGGTAGAGCACCAGGGGCTCAAGTGGGCGCGGCGTGACCATCACATGAGGGCTGGTAAGGTACCTCTTGAGCTCTTGGAATGCCTTGTCGGCCTCTTCATCCATTCAAAGGGCCCTTCTTCATCAGCTTGAAGAATGGCAAGCTTTCGCCCCCCGAGCTTGAGATAAACATCCTAGCGCGGCCACGCCCGTGAGTTTCTCGCTTTCTCCGAGGGTCTTTGGCGGCTCATGTCTTCGATCGCTTTGACCTTTCCGGTTGGCCTCGATGCCCCTATGGGACACGAGGAATCCCAGAGCTTGCCCGAGGGGACTCCAACACGCACTTCTCCGGTTGAGCCGAGATCCAGCTTTATCAAGGCTCATGAAGGTTTCTTCCAAATCTCAGATCGTGGTTTTCGCCCCGAGACTTCACCACGTTGTCATCGACGACGCCAAAGATTCCTCCCGAGCTGTTGGCCTGTGGCGATGTGCATCAGTCACTGAAAGGTTGCGCCATGCGTTCGCAACCCAAATGGCATGCAGGTATAGCAGACACTCCGACGGGGTCGAAAGCCGCTTTTCCACGTCTTCTACCACCATCTTGATCTGGTGATAGCCTGAGAAGGCATCCAGGAAGCACAGCAGGTCACACTCAGCGGTGGAATCGACGATCTGGTCAATGCGAGGAAGCAAAAATGGATCCTGTGGGAAGGCCTTGTTGAGGTTGGTGAAGTCGACACACATGCGCTCCTTTCCCCCTTTCTTTGGCACGACAACTGGGTTGGCCAGCCAATCCGGGTAGCGGACCTCGCGAATAACTCCTGCTGCCTCTAGCTTGCGGGTCCCCTGGACGATAAAAGCTTGTTTCTCTATGGACTGTCGCCTCGCCTTCTGCTTCACGGGGCGCATGTTGGGGCATACATTGAGGTGATGCTCAATCACACCCCTCGGGACCCCCGCCAACTGATCAGGTCCCCATGCGAACACCTTCTTGTTTGCACGCAGGAACTTTACCAAGGTCTCCTCCTGCTCGGGTTCGAGGTTTGCACCTATGGTGAAGGTGGCGTCGGTGGACCCGTCCTCGCTGACTGGTACTTACTTGGTTTCCGCCTTGTTTTGAGTGAATAGTTGCTTCTTCTTCGATGGTGCAGCCCCCTTGGGCTCGGGAGCGTCAACGCTGGTGGGTCGTGCCGCTGCAGCCGCCTTGAGAACATGGTTGAGCGCCTGCAGTGCCTCTCCAGTGTTTCCCGACACAGTAAGGACGCCGCTGCTCCCGGGCATCTTCATGAGGTTGTACGCCGGGTGAGTTGCTGCCATGAACCGGGCCAAGGCCGGGTAGCTGAGGATGGCGTTGCATGGGAGGCCGATGGGGGCGATGTCGAAGTCGATCAGCTCCGTGCGGAAGTTGTCACGGGTGCCGAAGGTCACCGGGAGGCGAATTTGTCCCAAGGAGGCGGTGGAACCGGCTCCGACTCCGGAAAAAGGCCTGCTGGGCCGGAGCCGCTCTGGTGGCACGTGGAGGAGGCTGAAGGCCTCCACAGAGAGCACGTTGAGGCTGGCTCCGCCGTCGATGAGGGTCCTGGTGACCGCCACTTCGCAGATGGTGGGGGTGCACAGCATCGGGAGCGCACCTGATCCGGCGGAGTTGGAGGGGTGATCGTCCGAGTTGAAGAGCAGATCGGCCTCGGGCGCAACGCAGCCCGGTGGGGTTCCCTGGCGCTTGGAGGCGGCGGCGATCTGGCGGGTGAACGACTTGACGTGGCGGCTCGAATGCGGTGCCAGTGAGCCGCCTAGGAGAGTTACGACGACCGGGGGCGCCGGCCTGGCGCGAGGGGCGAGGTAGAGGTCGCGCAGCTCCCCCCAAGAGGTCTGTTGTTCGTTCCCCGCCAGGCCGGTGGCGGCGTTGGCGGCGGGCGACGGGGAACGACGGGGGTGTCCGCCGACGGGAGCCGTCTGGGCGAATCGAGCGGCGCGAGCAGCCCGGCGCTCGGCATGAGCTCGGCGAGCGTCAGCCATGGACGCGACGGAAGATCTCACACGACCAGCGGAAGAAAGATTCCTGCGCACCCCTACCTGGCGCGCAAAATGTCGGATTCCGGGTTACGGAAGACCCTTGAGGTTCGAACGCTGGGGTGCGCGCGGAGATCTTTTCCCTACCTGCTCATGCGTCGATGGATTGCGAGGGATCTAAAACTAGGAACGATGAACAACGCACGGGACACGAGGTTTATACTAGTTCGGGCCACCGTTGTGGTGTAATACCCTACTCTAGTTTGTGGTGTGGTGGATTGCCTCAGGGGCTGATGATGAACAATACAAAGGAAGAACAGCCTCACGAGGGTCTGTTCTTGAGCTGGTGCGATGAACTGCTGGGGTGAGTTGAGTCGCCTCTCTCTCTCTCTTTTGCGTGATCTCGATCCTCCTCTCCTACCTTTGTGGTGGCTAGTCCTATTTATAGAGGGAGGCCCTGGGCCTCTTCCCAAATAATGAGCGGGAAGGGCGCCAACAATTGGCCATTTTGAAGGGGAACATCTAGTACACTTATCCTGACTAAAGTTGGTCTTCGGCTGCCAAAGACTCTGACGGTAACGCCGCCATGGGCTCCACGATGACCTCCATCCTGCCGCTGCTCGCTGGTCTTGGTCTTGTTGCAACAAGCGGCAACCTTGCTCGATGCCTTGGCTCACGCTTGCCTCCTTTGCACCAAAGGGGAACGAGGACATCACAAGAGTCGGGCGCTCACTGGCTCGATCGTCATGGCTTGTGTCACGGGGCACCCTCGTGAGGTTCCTTGCCTTGACCTCTCCGCCTGCTCGCGAGCCTGCCCGACGAGGCTGCTTCTGAGGAAGGTTCCTGTCGTCCGCCCCATGAGGCTTGGCCCCTCGTGAGGGTCTTGAGCTTGAGCTGATGAAGCTGGGCCGTGCTAGGCCCCCACTTGAGCCATGCCGTAGGCTGCAGGCAGGCAAGTCTGGGGACCCCCGTTCCCAGAACACCGACAACAAGTATGACTATCTTGATTCTGTCATAAAATCGTCATGGATGTACATGCATGACAAAAAACGCGACCTACTGTGACAAACACGAATCATCACGGAAGTGTATTTTTTTAGTAGTGTATGGTCTTAGCTTAGTGGTCATGTCCTATAGTCAGCGTGTGCTATGATACCATCTTGTCGCGACCAGACCTCAAACAGTCTGATCTCTGTGCATCAGTGTCATCCCTGGATCGGTAATGCTGACACGCACAGTACTCGAGTATTTATAACAGAGTAGCAATCACACACTTATTACATCGAATGTCCCAAAAGAGAACTTATTACAATAATATGGCTTAAGGCCATCTAAATACGATAACAGCAGAAGGCTTGGAATATAAAGTGAGTCCATCAACTCCAACGACATAACTGAGTGAAAGACAACGACCTATGGCACCTTACTCGTTGTCTGAAAAGTCTGCAACATGAAATGTTGCAGCCCGAAATGGGTCAGCACATGGAATTTGCTGGCAATGTAACACATAGAGTAATGAACAGAATAAATGCTACCACTACATGCAATATGGATGGTGGAAAGCTCTATGATTACAGTTTGGCATAAAGCCAATTTTCCCTACAACAAAGGAGTAAATTTAGTTTAACTATCATGGTAGTTGTTAAACATTGAGAAGGTTTCTCCAACTCAATCCCAATTAAGCATCATCATTAAACCCAATCAAATTATTTACTTTAGAGTGATGAGATCAACATGATAATCCAAGATCCAGATAGTCAAGATGTCCATAACCGGGGACACGGCTAACCATGATTAGTTTGTACACTCTGCAGAGGTTTGTGCACTTTTCCCCACACTTGATCTCCTCCGTTGGATTTCTCGCACGACATGGTGTTTGAGAAACGGATGACCGAGACACAGTCTTTCAAAAACAATAACTCTTTACTCTGGATGGACAGTTACACCTACTTTCCCCTACATCTGCTAGCCCACCACTGAAAGAGGTCTCGCAACTTAATCAACTATGCTAGAGCCCATAATAGCTTGTGGATGCATACAGACATTTCTATCATGAATAATCTTATGATCCTTTTGAGCCTGGGTGGCAGACCTTAGGATGATCACACGGAACCCCGGGATATCCTAGGACAACACTGGATTCTCCAGGTGCCCACAAACAATCCACTCACATGTGTATTTAAGTAGCCACCTTAACTTAACCATTAATTAGCAATACTCACATCTGTCATGGATACACTCACCCAAACCACGTCTACGAGCATAGCATAACAATTATAAGCATAACGTAGATGTAACTCCCAAAGGTTTAATAATAAACAGGGCAATAGGTTCTACCTCATCATCTACTTCCCAAAACCCACATATTAAACAGATCCTAACCATGCAATGTTTGAGGATTAATCTAATGCAATAAAACTGGGTAGTAAAGGGATGTGATCAAAGTGTTACTTGCCTTGCTGATGATCTGCAAAACCTAGAGACTCGTAGTAGCACGCTTCGCACTCCGGGTACTCTATCGCAAACAAACAACAACATACATAAGCACTCAACTAGAAATACGGGTAAAACTCAAATAAAAGAAGATCTAACCAGAAAGTTCAACTTAAGAATTCTGGCTTGCAAAAAGAATCCAATCAAATGAAGCAACGAAACTCAAACTGCGAAAGCACCAAGATCCGTTTACTAATCTGGACTAAATTCAAATTTTACAGGACCAAAATCTTGTTCAAGTTGGTTAAACGGAAAGAGGGCTTCGAAACAAAGATCTAGGCGCTTGAATCGCCTGATTCCGATAAACGAGCGAAAAGATAAACTAAAACTAAGATCAGGGCAGAAATCGCTATCGAAAATAACCGCGGAAAAAACCTGGAAAAAGAAAACTCACGAACACGCTAACGAACGAACGTTTGCTGTCTGCGGCTAACGGACGAACAACGTTCGTTAAAACAAACGTATGAACGAACGTCCGCTAAATAACTAAACCGGAAAAACTGAACCGATCTAATCTAAAAAACGAAACTAGGGTTTTTTTTACCTAAAAACCAAAAAGAAACCGGCGGGCGGATCGGATCGGGACCGGCGGTTTCGCGGGCGCTCTCGGCGAGGCGGGCGTTATGGGCGACGACGGAACGCGACGGCGGCGGCGGTGCGGGCGCGCGAGTGTTGCTGGGCGACGGGCGGCGAAAGGCGGGCGGGCCGCATGTCTTGGGTCTTGCCGCTGTTGTTGCTTTGGAGGCGGGCGAGGCGGGCAGAGGGCGGCGGCATATATAAGGGGCGGGCGGGTCGGCTTGGGAGAGGGGCAAGCCATGGCGGCGGCGGGCGTCCGGACTCAGCAGAGTCCGTCTCAGGCACGGGCGCGAAAGCGAGGGAGCCGGCGGGCGGCGTGGGCTTTGCTTGCCTACTGGGCCGCCCGCCCAAGGCCGACTTTTTTAAAATAGATTTCACCGGAAACAAACAAATCCTAGAAAATAAAAATAGAAAATCTAAAAATACCAAAACAAATTTTCACCGTCTAAATAAAATATTTAGAACAAAGTGAACATTTTTTTGGTCTAAAATGCATTTTTGAAAATTATGCATATTTTTCTAATTCAAATAAAATAGCAATACAACTCCAAAAGAACTAAAATTTGATTTCAATATTTTCCTCCAATATTTCTTTTATTTTGAAGAAGTCATATTATCTCCTCTCATTTAGTTTTGATATTGGAAATATGTAGGAGAGAAAAATAATTAAAACCAAATGATCCTCTTTTCAAAATTTGAGAAAACTCAAATATGAAAATATCGAAATTCCCAACTCTCTCCGTGTTATAAAACCAAATATCGAATTTCTAGGATCAACTAAGAAATGCAATAAAATATGATATGCAATGATGATCTAATATATAACATGCCAAATTGAAAATTTGGGATGTTACATTGTGGGCATTGTTTCATCGTGTTCTTCATCCTCTTCACTCTGTTCTTCCTCTTCCTCCTCATCTTCATCTGTTTCTTCATAAGGCACTCTTTCTTCAGTTTCTTTACGTTCTTCGTCCTCTTCACTACCTTGTTCTTCCTCCTCTTCTTCATCTCCTTCTTAAGAAGCCATTTCTTCTTCAGTTGTGTCACCATCTTCTTCTATGATTTCATTTTCTTCGTCTTCTTCGTTTTCTGATCTTATTCTTTTGGGGCGGGTTCTTGAATTATGTCTCTTCCTCTTTTTGCAGATGCTGTAATGTCTGGGTTTCGTCCATTTTTTAGTGTTGTCAGTGTAATCTCTGTTTGGTTGTGCATTGCCGTGTCCATGGTGTTCTTGTTCACGTCTTTTTTTACATGTCCTGGAATTGTGGCCGCTGATTTCATTACATGTCTTGCACCTGTTTATTCCCAGTGGGTGACCATCACTGTCCAGGTCCGGCTGTGGCTTACAGTTTTTTTCATCATTTTTATCCTTGCAGGCAACCTTTTTTTGGGTTGCGTCACCCTCTTTCTTCCTTCCTCTTGTGTTTGAAACAGGATGTGGAAGAATTGTTTCTTTTTTTTATTACACCAGTTGCGATGTGTTCTGTATTTTCTACTTGCTCGACATTATTGTCATGCTGGGATTTCTCTGCTTGCTTTAGTTTTGCTTCTTCTTCTTCTTCTTCTTCTTCTTCTTCTTCTTCTTCTTCTTCTTCTTCTTCTTCTTCTTCTTCTTCTTCTTCTTCTTCTTCTTCTTCTTCTTCTTCTTCTTCTTCGTTGAGCACATCAATTGCCTCTATCAGTGCCCTCATACCAGACAACGCTCTGTGGCACCCAGCGTCGGACCTTGTCGCGCTGTTTGCAAGGTCCATTACTGTTTCTGTCAGCAATTTTCGACGGCAAAAAAGCGAGCTTCCATCTGGTGTTGTTTGTTCGTAGTCTCTTCTGTCAAACGTTGCATTTGATCTTGCGTTCCGGGTGTATCTTTTCATGATGTACACCTCAGGAATGTTGAGTACTCTCAGATGAGAAAGCATGCGTAACACATGGGCGCAAAAGAGCCCTGCAGACAAGACATTTTTTCTTTGTTTTGTAAGTGAACTGCATGAAATTAATAAACACATTTTTTGTTATTTGTTAATTCTGAAGGAAGTGAAATTCACTTGGTCTTGTGAAGTACTCATGCATGTGTACTTTTATAGTTCAGTAAGTGAGGTTTCATGCATGACTATCAGAAATTAGGATTTTTTTTGCTAGCGAGTTGCACCTGTGTGTCCAGAACTTGCACTCGCATTCGTAGACACCTTTCTGTTCGTAGGCGACCACTTGGAAATTATTCCTCGCCCAGTCAAATGCATCGTTCTGTAGTAGTGGTGTACAAGGTACTTTGTCGGGTTCTCAGGGCAGCGTTCTGCTCTGAATGCAGTGCTGCGGTAGAGTGTTTCTTTGAAATCTGCAAAAACTGCCCTTGTATACACTTTTGATAGTTGAACTTCGAATCCAAACTGGGTTGTTGTCTTTACGTCCGACTACATGATTAGAAATGCACCGTTACGAATCAGAGAAATGAAAATTTTGTTTGTGTTTGTAGTTATATTTAGCAGTTTTTGATGGACATTTTTATTTACCTCATTTGCTACTGTCTCTGCGTGCTCGACGGCCTTCCTGGTCTGAATGCACTTGTCCACCTATTGAGCAAACAGATGGAGATCATGCATCTCTTTGACGAAGTTTTTCTTCAATATGGGGTTCATGCTCTCGCTTCTCTGCGTGGAAGTCATCCGAGCACAGAAAAATTCCTTGTAGTAAGCTGAGATCCACTCGTGCCTGTCATCCCACAGCAAATTCATCACTTCGTCGTTTTGCAAGTTGTATTTCTGAATGAGGTCCTTCCATGCCCGTTCAAATTCTGACAGCATTAGTGGGTGGTTCAGCACCGCATTGAGTTCATCCTTTAGTTTCTCGTGCGCCTTATACAGCAAGGCGAGGTGGTCTTTGTACTTCTTCATGATATGCCACCGACACAACTTATGTATTGTATCTGGGAGGATAGTTTCTAATGCTACCTTCATCGAAGAACATTGGTCTGAAAAGGCACAAATAGTGTTTTTTCATTAAGTTGTTTTGTGTGTAAGAAAGACGGAAGAAATAGAAGCGTACAAAACAAACATAAGTATATAGGTGTTGTTTTTTTGTACCTGTGAGCATGCAAATTGGCAGCTTGTTGTTCATACACCTCAGGAATGTCTTGAAAACCCACTCGAATGACGGTATTGTTTCATCTCGCACAAGGGCGATAGCAAATATGGTACTCTGTAGATGATGGTTCACTCCCACGAAGACTCCCAGTGGCATGTGGAATTTGTTAGTTTTATATGTCATGTCAAATGTAACGCAGTCTCCAAAATTTTCATACGATCCTTTGCAACTTGTGTTGGCCCAATAGATGTTTCCTACATGGTTATCTGCATCAACGTCATAATCATAGAAGAACTCTGGGTTTATCTTTTGCATCTTCTCGAAGAAATCCATAAGTTTCTTGACATCATCTTTGGACTCTTCTCTGGCAAACTTTTGTTTCCTTCATTTCAAACGCAATGCAAACTCAACTCATCAAACAAGAAAT
Source organism: Aegilops longissima (assembly GCA_021605205.1). Classification (NCBI taxonomy): domain Eukaryota; kingdom Viridiplantae; phylum Streptophyta; class Magnoliopsida; order Poales; family Poaceae; genus Aegilops; species Aegilops longissima. Next base: position 163,235,986 of record CM038678.1, on the reverse strand, counting down.
AATTATCGACAGAATGCTCAAGCGATATGGTCTGTGATGTGCTTACTTGTTGACCCAGTCGCGGTTAGTATGTCCCATATACTGCAGACCACCGGACATACGCGACAGCGTTGACATCATCTACGCGTGTGTGCGGTTGTCCAACTGCATGTCCTTCACCAACTGGTCAATCAAAGGATCATCTCTTTTGTGCGAGCGCATGTGCAGAAGCATCCCGGGGCTTTCCAGCATCTGGTGATTGTGATATAGTTCAACCATTTCTATCACAAATTTGCCATCCTTCCTCTTTTTGACTCTTATTTTTGCCTTGCAGCCAATCCTTTTTGATGTTTTCCCACGTTTCCGGTCATAATCTGACATAGTCTGCTTGTGCGCCCCTTCTCTTGAGCAGACAATGTAGGCATTTGTCTTGTGTTCTGCCCTCTTGCGTATGCCAAACCCTGCATATCTTGCATAAGTGTTGTAAAAGTCCCATGCTTTGTCATACGTGGTGAACTTCATTCCAGCGGCAGGAATGAGGTTCAACGGCATGTTTTTATCCTGCATCAAGTGCAGTGCTCTATGAGATAAATTGTTCTGTTCTGTTTAAATACGAGGAGTGCATACGAGTTTAATAAAGCACTGCAATGTTCCTAAGTTTCCAGAAGAATCAATTGTATTGGATGTTAGGCCAAACCTCACAAGAAATATCAGTGTGGACTTCAATGTTATCTGAATGTACTGCAAATATTATTATTTTTTCAGGACATAAACTCATCCGATGGCGTTTGCAGCTCGCTGGGTTGTATTGGACATGGTGGGGTTACAACAGATCTTTGTAGTTGAGGATCTCGCGGCGGCAATAGTGAGGAGGATTTGTACATGCCATCGACTTTTGACCGAGGCGCCCTTGGTGGTCGCATTGTCGAAGTTGATGCAGTAGGTCTTCTTGGAGCTCTGTTTTTTGGTGCAGCAGGTGGACGGTGAGCTCTGTTTTGTGGTGCAACAGGTGGACACGGTGGTAATCCAGTGTTGTGGTGATGTCTCACTGGATTGCTTTGAAAATTTTGGAGCGGCGGCACATCATCATAATCATCATCTCTTGCAACATCATGTTCCACTGCATCATCATTGTCTGTTCGGACATGCGGTCCAAATGTAGTGAACTCGTGCTTGTACTCTGTTTTGAGAAGTGTTATTGGCTCATCTTCGTCGTCATCATCTTCATCATCCTGTCAGTGAGTGCCCTCCCACACGAAGGTGACATCGTCGTCATCTTCGACTACCTCTTCTTCCTGGAAAAAAACCTCTTCCGGAGAATATTGCACCCTGTTTGTTGTTGTGAAGAATCCTCGAGGAATCTCAGGTGTAACCCAGCCAGTGTCTCTTTCAGAAGAAGTTTTACTCTTCTGAAAGTTGTTGTTCCCAGGGTTGTCAATTATGCGCGGCAATTTGTATCTGCTGAACATCATTTCCTGCACAAAATGGCCAAGCTGCATTGTCAGGTTAAATGAACTGAATCATCCGAACTGCAATGTGTTCAAAATAGTACTGCAAACTAATGCACGCTGACTGCATCACCCCGCAAGGTGAACTGAAGTAACCGCACTGCATCGTTGTCCATAATGAACCTATACAGCAGTACTGCATGTCCCAGCAAGCGTACTGCATTACCGAGCAACTACACTGCATTTTTTCACGGCGAATTGAAGTAACCACACTGCATCGTTTTTGGAGGCGTACTGTACTACTTTGTCTGGAATAAGTAAACTGCGATATTGAGGAAGTGTACTGCTTACCTCGTGTTGCAGTGCTTCCTTGCGTTTGCAGGAAGAAGATCCCTTCTCGTCCATCTGCAGAACTTTTGCTTTCACCCGTGCAGTCCATTTGCCTTTCAGAAGTCCATGAGCGGTATTGACGTTGCTCAAACTCTTAAGTTCATTGCAGCCATAATCCAAGAAGCTGTCGTGGATGAAGGAACCTTGCGCACAGTCCTCCTTGCTCAAATTGGTCTGATGTCGAGGCAGCACCAATCCACATCTGATGAAGTGCAGGTAATTGAAGACCCTCCCCTCAATGTTGTGGTACTTGAAGGCCCGGAGGAGATCGGCGGTGGCGCTCCCAGGCCGCTGCCGCGGAAGAAGGCCGAGAGGGGAAGGGCGGCGGCGCTCCCTGGCCGCTGTCACGGAAGAAGGCCGGGAGGGGAGGGGTGGCGGCGCTCCCTGGCCACTGCCGCGGAAGAAGGCCAGGAAGGGAGGGGCGGCGTCGCTGCCGGCCGCCGCCGCGGAAGAAGGCCAGGAGGTGAGCGGCGGTATTGCTCCCATGTCGCCGCCGTGGGAGAAAGCGGGGATGGGAGGGGCGGCGGTGCTCCCTGGCCGCGCCCGCGGTAGAAGGCGGGGAGAGGGGCGGCGGCGCTCCTTGGCCGCTGCCGCGGTAGAAGGCGTGGAGGAGAGGGGCGGCGGCGCTCTGGTGGGGATGTGCAGAATAAGCCAGGTGTTATTAGAATAAGAGTCTTAAGGGGCGTTATCAGAATAGACCCACCCCTTAATAATAAAGCACAGATTGACTCATTGGGTTCACCGTCACAATACGCTTCCGCTCAATCGTAATCGCTTTTACGATTCGCATAGACAAAATCATAATATAAACAAGGTGGTACTAATAGCATGTTCGTCCATCTGTCCGACCTGGTTCATTTTCCATACCGTACGTAGACCTCCACCAGCGTCGCGTTTGCGCCGCCTGGGCCGAGCTCGTGCATCGCCCACCTATCCTGGCCCAACGCGCCACCTGGGTCGAGCTCGTGCGCCACCCACCTATCCTGGCCCATTTAGGACACATGGAAACAAAAATAGTGTTGGTGCAACGAATTGAACACACAACCTCATGCTGAATAACTATCGTCACTACCATTGGGCTAGATCCTTCTGTTTGTATGAAATAGGTTGACTCACATATGGAATTGTCCCACCTCGCCTTTTTACATCCAATTCTCTCAATTTACATATGTCTTCCGGTTTGCTGGGCATCAAGGAGATGTGTCAATGCGGCGGCTAGGAGCGGCAGTAGGCTGAGGTATGGCGTCGGCAGCAACAGGAGGTAGTGGTAGCTAGCGGCAGATGTACTAAGCAGCGGCGGCGGAAGCACGGCAAGAAGAAGCAATAGCAGCTAGCACAGCAACAACGAGCTGCATAGGGCAGCAGCGGGTGCGGCGCTGGACAACCAACCGAGTATGCACGCTTTTGCTACAAAATCTGGTTTCGCTATCTAATAGTCCCACCTTGGTCCTTTTCTCTATGTTTCACCAGTTTATAAACGTTTACAAATGACCTAGCAGCAAGCCTCGAGAACCCAAAAAACATAGAGAATGAAGGAACAAATCGAGAAAAGGAAAGGGACGACGGAGATGCAACATATGCCTTGTTTGTGGCTTAAATTCCGGATGGAGGAAGTAAAAGGAGGAGGAACATACATGCAAGGGATGCGCGGACTGATTGTGGGCTCTAAATATATTGTGGATGCATGCATGACTATTGATTGGTTGGTGACATGATGGGTTCATTCTCATTCAGTTGGGAAGGCTGGAACAAAAACTCCGAGTCGCATGCGAAGAATTGGCACGGATTTAAAATAATTAAAAGAAGAAGTAACCCGCTATTATGAGCATTTGGGAACTCAGATTTAAAATTAAAAGAGGAAATGAATTCAGCAGAAAGAAAGGAATTAGAAGAAGAAATAAATTTCGTGTTCTATCTAATGGGAGAGATGCCCATTATTAAATGGGCACACGCTAATGTTGTACTCCACTTCTTGATAATGTTGTTTTCAACTTCCCGTGGTATATATAAATCAGTTTTCAATGTCCATGTTTATAATTCTATATGAATTATTTAGAGCAGTGTGGAAGTCAGGTTTTTTGCCTGAAGTGTAAAGTTAACAATTGATTGATTTCCAACCAATGGGAATGAACTTCATGAATATTATTTTTTGCTCTCTTTTATACTTGATGATTACAACAATAATTTTCCTCTCGTCGGTTTGTTTTTTGTACTATGATTCGATGCCCATGGTCGAAGGACATGATAACATAGTTTACTGCCTGAAAAATGCCCAAGCTCATTGGCGAAAGTGAAGTGTGTGTAGCTTATGTTCAGTCAAGAGCCTCATACCTTAACATAATTTGCATTAGGAATTATTATTGTGTGCGATAAATAAGGAAATGCACCACATGATATGTAAAGACATGATTTATGTTGAACCACGTGAAGTGAATGTGACGGTTGTTGCAACGCATGAGGAATTAGAAGTCGATGCAGGGAGGGGCTTGAGTTTGTTTCTCCCGTTGCAATGCACGGGCATTTGTGCTAGTCTTTCCCTAATAATAAAGAACGGATTGACTCCATGGGTTCACCGTCACAATACGCTTCTTTCCATGAATTGACGCTTTCAGTTTGAATTTAAACATATAAGCAAGGTGGTACTAATTAATAGCTCCTTATGTTTTTCCTTTAGTGAACTCGTAGTCCTATTTTATTGATATATTTGGGCCAATGAAGTCATCCCATTAGAGCCATCCCACCACTCTTGTCTGTTCGTTCATACCATGTTCCTACCGACTCCTGAGTAGAATCGTATGGACTCTCAGAACCAATCCAATCGCCATAAAGATGAATTAATCATCTCAATTTCCTCAGATCGCATCTCGAGAATTTAATCGGAACAAATTGATAAACCTAAAGATCTGCCGGGTGCAAGGCTGCCGACCCGAGGCTCGTCGCCTCATGTACAATGGCGCCGGTGGGGAATCCGTATTGCTCACTGCCAACGATCTTGACGAGGGCCATGCGGAGCGACTACTGTAGCTGCGCCTCACGTAGCATGGCGCCAGCAGGGAATCCATACTCGAGGTCCACCTAAGGTTCCTGTGAATTTTGAGGAGAGACGCGGTTGATGCTTCTGCTGTTGGGCCTAGCGCAGCCAACCAAACTAGGGGAACATGTAGGATCGGAAGTATGTCTAGAGGAGGGGGTGATTAGACTACTTGACCAAATAAAAATCTAGCATTTTCCCAATTTTAGTTCTTGGCAGATTTTAGCAACTTAGCACAAGTCAAGCAATCAACCTACACATGCAATTCTAAGAGTATAGCAGCTGAATGTAAAACAATTACATATGAAGGTAAAGGGAGGAGTTTGAGGAAGCAAACGCAATGTTGACATGGAGATTTTTTATCTGTGGTTCCGATAGGTGGTGCTATCGTACATCCACGTTGATGGAGACTTCAACCCACGAAGGGTAACGGTTGCGTGAGTCCATGGAGGGCTCCACCCACGAAGGGTCCACGAAGAAGCAACCTTGTCTATCCCACCATGGCCGTCTCCCACGAAGGACTTGCCTCACTCGGGTAGATCTTCACGAAGTAGGCAATCTCCTTGCCCTTACAAACTCCTTGGTTCAACTCCACAATCTTGACGGAGGCTCCCAAGTGACACCTAACCAATCTAGGAGACACCACTCTCCAAAAGGTAATAAATGGTGTGTTGATGATGAACTCCTTGCTCTTGTGCTTCAAATGATAGTCTCCCCAACACTCAACTCTCTCTCACAGGATTTGGATTTGGTGGAAAGAAGATTTGAGTGGAAAGCAACTTGGGGAAGGCTAGAGATCAAGATTTATGTGGTAGGAATGGAATATCTTGACCTCAACACAAGTGTAGGTGGTTCTCTCTCAGAAAATGTATGTTGGATGTGTAGGCATGTTCTGATGGCTCTCTCCACGAATGAAGAGTGGGTGGAGAGGTATATATAGCCTCCACACAAAATCTAACCATTACACACAACTTACCAAACTCGGTGGGACCGAATCGTGAAACTCGGTCAGACCGATTTAGTTCATAATGTGACCGTTAGGCATTTTGGTGGGACCGACATGTCAACTCGGTGGGACCGATATCATTAGGGTTAGGGCATAACGTAATTTCGGTGAGACCGATCACACAAACTCGGTGAGACCGATTTTGGTAATAGACAAACAGAGAGTTGGTCAGGCAAACTCGGTGGGACCGATTTGCTCATCTCTGTTGGACCAAAACGTTACAAAAAGGAAACAGAGAGTTTGCATTGCAATCTCGGTGGGACCGATCGCTCATCTCGGTTTGACCGAAATATTACGAAGGGAAACAACGAGATTACAATCCCATCTCGGTGAGACCGAGATCCCTATCGGTGAGACCGAAAAGACTAGGGTTTCTGGCAGTGGCTATGTCAACTGAACTCCGTGGCGCCGGATAGAAAGTTTCGGTGGGGCCGAGTTTGACTTTTGGTTTGAGACATATGTGGATATGAGAAAGTAGTTGAGGGTTTTTGGAGCATATCACTAAGCACTTTGAGCAAGAAACTCATTAAGCAACACATCACCCCCTCTTAATAGTATTGGCTTTCCAATGGACTCAATGTGATCTTGGATCACTAAAAATAAAATGTAGAGTCTTGTGCTTTGAGCTTGAGCCAATCCTTTTGTCCTTAGTAATTTGAGGGGTCCACGTTTCTCATCCATGCCATGCGAAACATTGAGCTTTCCTGAAATATTAATCTTGAAATAGCACTAGCTCAATGAGCTATATGTTGTTAGGAATTACCAAAACCACCCAGGGATAGTTGCACTTTCAATCTCCCCCTTTTTGGTAATTGATGACAACATATAGATCAAAGCTTGGACCAATGATAATAAGATTGGAAAACATCGTCGCTTTGAGAAGTATGTGATAAGCAAGAGCTCCCCCTAAATTTGTGCATTATTTAAAATTTGCTTTGGATAGCAAATGCACAACGTGTTAGGATCATGGGTTACTATTTCATGTCACATACATCTTGGTGGAGAGCTCAAAATGATAGAAGTTAAAAGCATGCACTCTTCACCAAGCAAGTGAATGATCATATAAGGATATAAGAGATAATATCATCCAACAAGCATTAAGGGTGGCATATGATCAAACACATGATCGAACAAGTAAACAAGTAGTTCACAAGCACACAATCAAGAAGTTCAACCAAAAACAAGAGATATAAAAGCAACACTCTCTCTCGAAGCCTATGATCTATACATTTTCTCCCCCTTTGGCAACAAGTTACCAAAAAGTTCAAAAATGCATAGTGCTAAACAACTCTCAGGCTTGGTCTTCATGAGGTGACGTAGAGATGACTCCAAGGACGAAAGCTCCTGTTGATGTAGCTGGAGCTGGTGGAGTGGACTTGGGCTTAGGAGCATCCCCTGATCTGATTGCATCTCCCATAAGCTTCTGAGCTTTGGTTGCTGGTGTAGCATCCTCTTCCTCTTCATCATCATCTCTCATCATGGAGGGTTTTCCAATAAACCTGGAAGTGGTCTTCTTGACCCTCTCTTTCCTCTTCTTCTCAGCCACAACTGGTTCTTTGGGTTCAGATCCCAAAGTTTCTTGAGTGGATGCTTTGGGCTTTGACATAGGAACTCTTCTTGCAGGTGCCTTCTTGTTCATCCCTGGCTTTGTTGAAGCAGCAGTGCCAAATTCTTTCTTCACCACTTTCTTCTTGGAAGTGGCCTCATCCTCAGCTGCAACATAGTCTTCATCCTCTGAATCAGATGTTCTCTTCTTCCTTGTTCTAGTAGCTGCCTTGGGCAAGTTACTAGGTGCGCTCCTGCTACCCTCATCATAGCTGCTGGAGGGACTAGTGCCCTCACTCATCTGTCCTAGCTGTTCAGACCTGTTCTGGCTGTCACTCTGGTCAGACATCTTGCAATCAACTGTCAGCAGACCCTGTGAATATGTTGTAGATGAGGTAGAGTAGATGAGCATCACAAAGTACAGAGGTTTTGCAAAACAATTGACTCAAAACTTAGTTTTAGTTCTCCACAGAAAGCATTTCACAACTACTGATTTGTAAACTCGGTGATATCGAAGCAGCTTTTGGAACCTAAACTAGTGAACTCTATCAGACCGAGTCACAGTTTGGTGGCACCGAGACTGCTAGGGTTTCACATAGAATCAAACTAGGTCACACCGATTTGCAATTCTCGGTCAGACCGAAAATCGCATGTGCAATGGCCTAAGCCAAATCGGTAAGACCGATTTCAGCAATTCGGTCGGTCCGAGATGAGGTCAGCAGAAACTTAACCCTAAATTTTCAAATCAAATCTAATCTACATGATGTTTTCGCTGGATTGGATGATTTTATACGTGGCAAGAATCATGGCAAAGCAATGTGCTACGAATCGGAGTTAATGAATAGCACAAAGTATCAAGTTCATACTCCAACTCGGTGGTGAACTTGCTACGGCGGCAACGGCGGGGCAGATTGCCATTGACGGCGGCGGAGATCAGCAGCGGGAGGTCGCTGGTGGCGAGAAGACGATCCGGAGACCCGAAGAGGCAGAGCAGCTTACGCACGGGTGAAGGGTTTCAGAATTGTTTTCCAAAAATTGACCAGTCAGTATATATAAGCTGACCCTGTCGGTGTGACTGAGTGGAACAACTCGGTGGCACCAAGATGCAAAACTGTGAGCAGTTACTGCAACTTGCTGTGACCGAAAGGTTCTAATCGGTTGCACCGAGATTGAAAACCTAGATCAACTTAGTGATCTCGATGTGACCGAAAAGGATGAATCGGTTAAACCAAAATGCACAAAGAGGTTTTGGAAGTTTAAGTCTATGACGAATCAGGGACTCCGAGTTCTCCTCACACAAAGTGGTTCGAATCTGACTTGATCAAACTTTGTGATGTAGCATGAATAGAGTTTGAGACGAAAAAAGCATAGATAGCTAGAGAAGGTTCTTAGGCATTCTTGTCCATCCATTTGGCAAAAGAGAAAAAACCAAGCAATCAAAGCAACAAATGGATTTCCTCGAATGAGTAAAATATGCAACCAACATGCTCACACAATAAAATGGCAAATGAAATATGTGGCAAAGCATGCACAACCAATTCTAGCATCATTCAAACAATTGGCGATGACTAGGTCATCTATATATGAGTATATTGACTTAGGAGTCAAATGAGAACATTTGATCATAGGTTATACTCATCGTTTAAGCACAAGTGGGGTTACCACTTTTACATAAAGCATTGTTGTGTTCACACCATTAGAGTTGCTTTAGCTCAATTCTTTAGAGTAAAGCTCCCCTAGATGTGAGATCCCCCCTAAGAGGGATGAACTAACCTTGGGTTTTGTCGATAATGACTTCATGTAGGTGTTGAAGATGTGGATTCTCAATGTTGATGTAGATCATTCGGAGCAATCCATTGGAGTGAGTTGCACTTTCAATACCTACACGGGTTAGTCTCACAAGGAACAAGCAAGGATATCCATAGACATAGAGTGATGTACACACAAGATGATGTCCATGAAAGCATTAGGTTACCTTGTTCCTCGTCTTACCAACAAGAGAGTTTGTGACTCCTTGGACTAGTGCAAGATATGGAGGTTGTTTGCACTTGTCCTTGCCGAAAAGATATGAGTGAAGTATATTGGCGGAGTCACCCTCAAGAACTCTCTAGTTCTTCTTCTTTGGGATCCACGTCATCTTGATGGGAATCCTTGGAGTTGTAGTCATACTTGATGAAGTAGAACTTGATGTAGTCTTGGGAACCCACTTGACCAAGGCCTTAGGAGCTTCTTCAAATGCATCAATCTCCTCTTGAAGCTTGTCCTTGCCTTTTTGCTTGTGGTCTTGTGGTGGAAGATCATCTTGAGCTTGTGTTCCTTTGAAAGAAGTGGGATCGTACTTCTCTTGTTGAGGAACAAACTTTGTTTTGGGGTATTGATCTTCTTCCCACTTAACTCCATTGGCATTGAACTTTCGTTCAAAACCAACACCTTGATTCTTCCGGTGCCTTCCTTGCTTGCGTACAATCTCCTCAAATTGCTTACTTCCGGCAAGGCTCTTGTAAACACCTTTCTCTATAATTCCCTTCAATAAGCTATTTTCTTGAGTTAATTACACTTTTGATACATAAACTTACACTCGACGTACATAATCATACATACACTTGAAAAATGACACAAACCGACCATACAACTTGCGTTTCCGTTAACTCTCCGTTAAACATTGCATGCCACTGACCCACGCCCTACCTACGTGTGGGTCCCACAAGTCGATTGCAAGGAAAGAAACTGAAACATACCGTAATAAAATTAACGTGGCCAGCCAAAATCTAACCAAGGGTGACAAGTCGCATGAACCATTTGCTAGGCACTACACCACCGGTAGCTTGTGTTAACCAAGGGTGACAGTCCAACTTTCACATATGAGTTGTTATGGTTTGCGCCTTATCACTTGGACAAAAGATGATATGCGAAAACATGTGCATATGAACATCGACCATTTGAATTCTAGTTTCTTTAACAATGTCAAAAGCATTCACGGCTCACGGAAATTTCAGATAGCCGGCCGATTGGGAAAAACAATGTCGAGAGACCCACTCACACAATAAACCCATGCAAAGGCACAATTTAGATTCAAACCATTTTTCTGATAAAAAACTATATATCTCTAACATTAACAACAAGTAGCAGGTTGCGGTGACTAGTATCGGACGTAAAGCGACACAACGCCTTGACTTTGAATTCTAAAAAATTATCACTTAAATTTTCTGAATCGAGCGAAAAGATACCGACATTGAGAAGAAAACAAAACTTGTTCAAAGGACATCACATAACATAAACATATAAATAATATCTATCTCTAACTTAAACATATAAGAACGGGTGGTGTAGTGGCTAGTGTAGTGGGTAGCACTTGTACGTGCAGCTCACGTGTCATGTTTAATGGAGAGTTAACGAAAATGTACTGAAACGTACTTGGAATGCAAGTTATAGGGTAGATTTGTGTCATTTTCCAAGTTTGTGTATGAAGTTGTACATCAAGTGCAAGTTTATGTATCTCTAGTGTAATTAACTCTATTTTCTTGCTCAAGTGTAACTTGGCTAAGAGAATCATTAGTGGAATCAATAGAACTACTAGAAGCAACAACATTGGATTTAGCATGATTAGTGTTACTACTAGAAGAAGAATCTTTCTTGTTTTTGTTACTAGACTTGACTTGTGGCATGTAAGTAGATAAGAGTAAATGCTTGGCAATGTAAGAAGAACTTTTCTTGCGAAGATCATCATTGATTGCCTTTAAAAACTCATGCTCTTGCTCAAGGTTGAGGTTTTCAAAGCGTAACTTCTCATGAGTCTTTAAAAGTTCTCGATGATCTTCCAAGATAGTTTCATGAGCTAACTTAAGAGTGTTTACTTCTTTATTTAGGCACTCAATCTTCTCCTTATCATTGTCATTCGTTTTATCTTGATTAGCATGATTAATTGATGTTTCATCATAGTATTCATCACTAGAGTTGTCAACAAGTAAATCATCATCACCTAACAAGTCATCGTCATCACTATTGAAATCAACATACTCGGGGTGTGATACCTTTGGGCCTTTAGCCATGAAGCATCTTCCAATTCCTTCATTTGGTGAGCCAAATATGTCGTAGGAGTTGGTTGACACAAGTGCTAGACCAGCAACACCTTCATCTTGAGTATATTCGGAGTCGGAGTGATAGCTTCTCTCGGAGTGATTGTCGGAGTCGGATACCCATTCACCAACATGAGCTTGATGTCTTCGTTTTGTGTAGCTCTTTGATGATTTGTCCTTCCTTTCCGAATCCTTGCTTCTCCCAGAGGTTCTTCGTTCATAACGATCATCTCTACTCTTCCTCTCTCTTGGTGGTGATTCTTCTCTTCTACTTCTTCTTTTTGGAGAATCTTTTCTTCTTTTGTAGGGAGCCGTACACTCATTGGAATAGTGTACTGGTCTTCCACAATTGTAGCAATTACGCTCACGATTAGAAGATCTTTTGTCATTGCAGGACCTTGACTTGGAACTTCTTTCCTTGCTTCTACACTTGCAGAACTTGTTGAAGGTCTTCACCATTAGGCTCAATTCTTCATTGAAGGTTTGTTTCTCGCTTGATGATGTGGGAGCTTCACATGAGGCTTTGTAAGCACCACATGACTTTTTGCGGAGCTCTTCCTTATCCTTGAGTGACATCTCATGAGCAACAATTCTCCCAATGACTTCCGTTGGCTTGAGATCTTTGTAATTGAGCATAATTTCGATCAATGTGCACACGGTATCATATTTTCCATCCAAGGCTCTTAGGATCTTCTTGATGATGAATTTATCAGTCATCTCTTCACTTCCTAAGACGACAATCTCATTTGTGATGAGAGCAAGCCTAGAGTACATTTCAGCGACGCCTTCACCATCCTTCATTTTGAACTTGTCAAGTTGACATTGAAGCACATCCAATTTGGATTCCTTGATGGAGTTGGTACCTTCGTGCATGTCAATCAAAGTATCCCAAATTTCCTTTGCATTCTCAAGACGGCTGATTTTGTTGAATTCTCCGGGGCACAATCCATTGAAGAGAATATCACAAGCTTGAGCATTGTATTGCAGCATCTTCAACTCTTCCGCGGTAGCTTCACGGTTCGGTTCTCTCCCATCAAAAAATTCACCTTGCAAGCCAATACACACAATAGCCCAAATGGCGGGGTTATGTCCAAGAATATGCATTTTCATCTTATGCTTCCAACTAGCAAAATTTGTACCATCAAAGTAAGGACCTCTACGGTGGTAATTTCCCTTGCTAGACGCCATACTCTCCTAGGTTGATGCTATGACCACCAAAAGCTATGGAAATCAAAGCAAATGGAGACCAAAGCTCTGATACCACTTGTAGGATCGAAAGTATGTCTAGAGGTGGGGTGATTAGACTACTTGACGAAATAAAAATCTAGCCTTTTCCCAATTTTAGTTCTTGGCAGATTTTAACAACTTAGCACAAGTCAAGCAATCAACCTACACATGCAATTCTAAGAGTATAGCAGCGGAATGTAAAACAATTGCATACGAAGGTTAAGGGAGGAGTTTGAGGAAGCAAACGCAATGTTGACACGGAGATTTTTTATCCGTGGTTCCGATAGGTGGTGCTATCGTACATCCACGTTGATGGAGACTTCAACCCACGAAGGGTAACGGTAGCGTGAGTCCATGGAGGGCTCCACCCACGAAGGGTCCACGAAGAAGCAACCTTGTCTATCCAACCATGGTCGTCTCCCACGAAGGACTTGCCTCACTCGGCTAGATCTTCACGAAGTAGGCGATCTCCTTGCCCTTACAAACTCCTTGGTTCAACTCCACAATCTTGACGGAGGCTCCCAAGTGACACCTAAGCAGTCTAGGAGACACCACTCTCCAAAAGTTAAAAGATGGTGTGTTGATGATGAACTCCTTGCTCTTGTGCTTCAAATGGTACTCTCCCCAACACTCAACTCTCTCACACAGGATTTGGATTTGGTGGAAAGAATATTTGAGTGGAAAGCAACTTGGGGAAAGCTAGAGATCAAGATTTATGTGGTAGGAATGGAATATCTTGACCTCAACACAAGTGTAGGTGGTTCTCTCTCAGAAAATATGTGTTGGAAGTGTAGGCATGTTCTGATGGCTCTCTCCACGAATGAAGAGTGGGTGGAGGGGTATATATAGCCTCCACACAAAATCTAACAGTTACACACAACTTACCAAACTCGGTGGGACCGAATCGTGAAACTCGGTCAGACCGATTTAGTTCATAATGTGACCGTTAGGCATTTAGGTGGGACCGACATGTCAACTCGGTGGGACCGATATCGTTAGGGTTAGGGCATAACGTAATCTCGGTGAGAACGATTACACAAACTCGGTGAGACCGATTTTGGTAATAGACAAACAGAGAGTTGGTCATGCAAACTCGATGGGACCGATTCGCTCATCTCGGTTGGACCGGAACGTTACGAAAGGGAAATAGAGAGTTTGCATTGCAATCTTGGTGGGACCGATCGCTCATCTCGGTTTGACCGAAACGTTACGAAGGGAAACAGAGAGATTACAATCCCATCTCGGTGAGACTGAGATCCCTATCGGTGGGACCAAAAAGACTATGGTTTCTGGCGGTGACTATGTCAACTGAACTCAGTGGCGCCGGATAGAAAGTTTCGTTGGGGCCGAGTTTGACTTTTGCTTTGGGACATATGTGGATGTGAGAAAGTATTTGAGGGTTTTTGGAGCATATCACTAAGCACTTTGAGCAAGAAACTCATTAAGCAACACCTCACCCCCTCTTAATAGTATTGGCTTTCCTATGGACTCAATGTGATCTTGGATCACTAAAAGTAAAATGTAGAGTCTTGTGCTTTGAGCTTGAGCCAATCCTTTTGTCCTTAGCATTTTGAGGGGTCCACGTTTCTCATCCATGCCATGCCAAACACTGAGCTTTCCTGAAATATTTATCTTGAAATAGCATTAGCTCAATGAGCTATATGTTGTTAGGAATTACCAAAACCACCCAGGGATAGTTGCGCTTTCAGAACACGAAGCCCAGTGTGTAAATCCTGGCGTGTTCAGCGCCGATTCCGGATGTGTCTGTGTTATTGTTGCTAGTGCAGCGGTGGAACGACGAATACACCGGCCAGAGAATTGCAGTATGATGCGTATATAAATTTGATGGAAGGGCTTATCAAGAGACAGAAAGGACATACAAAATCACAAATATGTGCAGGATGGAAGGCAATATAGAGAGCAGCAGAGTGGCATAGAGGTCCAAGGAAACTCGCGGCCAATTCATACCTTAACTCTAACAATCGGATGAAATTGTCGGTGCCGATTCGATCACATTGTCAGTGTCGGTGTCGCCGGAGTGAATGCCTCAGCGTCCTACTTGCCTAGTGCTTCCGCCTCTGCCAAAAGGATCCTCAACTGAGATGCAGCCGACTGCTTGCATGTATCATTGACTTGATCTGAGGGGAACATGCCAAGCCCCAACTCTCAAGCTGGAACTGTTGTCCTCTCCTTGCATGTGTAGTTGCACGGTCTGCTCTATCTCGTCTCCTACTCCTAATCTTCTCCAGCCTTTAGAAGAGTATGTGCCAGCTAGGATTGGTGAAAGAAAGTTATTATCCAATCCGACAATGTTTTTCTTTGGTTTTTAGATGGTGTTTTATTATTATACATCATGTGTGATGTTGCATGTAGTGATCCGAGAAATAAAGTCTGATTTATTTGTGCTAACGAGGACGATACAATGCCGAGGTAGGATGGGTTACACCTATGTTTAGAGATAAGGTTGAGACAAATGTTCAGAGTATGTTCATGGTCTGATTGCATGAGCATCCATGCCGGTGGCGTATGCTTGGTATGAGGTGGTGTATGTGCTGCACCTCATGGCCGTGGCGTGCCTCCTGTAAGCTAACACCTTGCTAGTACTTAGCTCTTCAATTCTTCTTTGATTAAGAACATTGTTGATTTTCATGACTTAGTGTACTTCTAGGTGCTAATAAAATAAATCAACCATACTGGGCCATCTGCGATAGCTAAACGAACCATGTGAAAGTGGAATGCATTACATTTTCCAAGAAAATTTACAGTAGCACAATGTACAACATAAGGGGCATATAGACGATGTTAGGTTGAAATAATTGTTAGCCCCAAGCTGTAAAACATGACTATAAGAGGATTATACGAACTATAAGATGGATATACGTGTACAAATGATATTGTGGAATTTATTTGAGAGCACAATGGGCACATGTTTGCGCAGATTACTGGTGTAAGCAACTTTGGAGAGCTCGATTTTGACTTGGTTCGATAATTAAGAGAGGTAGAAAGTTAAATTTAATATCTAGAAATTCTGATCGTAACTTTATTTATCATTTTGGGGGCACATTTTGTTCTCCTCTCCATAAACAACAAATCAATAGATTCTCGAGACACAAAGAAAAAGAATTATCATATTGGTTTAAATTATTTTGTAACATTTTGGTTGAGTTTATATGACTTTGCTCCTTAATTATTTACATTGATTTATGTACAACAATATGAGTGTTGCCTTCTAGAGGAGCATCAAGCTCTAACACTATACACTCGCTAAAGAAGATCGAGAGCATCAACACCGAGGGAGAGATGGAGGGAGAGAGATAAGTATTATCCCCATTGCAACGCACGGGCTCTTGTGCTAGTCTTTCCCTAATAATAAAGCACGGATTGACTCCTTGGGTTCACCGTCACAATACGCTTCCGCCCAGTCATAATACGCTTTTATGATTCGAATAGACAAAATCATAAAATAAATGAGGTGGTACTAATAGCATGTCCGTCCGTCCGTCCGACCTGGTTCGCCTATCGCACATATCAATCCATCAACCCAATCTAATAAAACAGAGATCGCTTCTTCCTCCCGATTATTAGTCTGTTGTTAAGATTTTCGTCCGACCGTCGCAAAGCTATTTTCGTACGTGCTCAATTACGTACGCAAGCTGGCCTCTCAGACGCAATGTGGTATGAGCCCTTCTCCTGGCACGATGCACTACTGGGTCTCTTATGCCACTTATGGGCTTGAAGCCACGTTTCAGATTTTATTTTATAAAATATGATGCATGCATATCTTTTGTTGAATAGTCCCACCTTGCTTTCTTATACTAATCTCCACCAATTTATAAACACTTGTAACTTGCCTGAAATATCAACAAGTTGGCCACACAAACAGGGTACATAAGAGAATCCATTAGCGAGGGATTAAATAAACGGAGGGCTGAACTACATGCATGGCATTCCTCGGCTAGACGTGAGCCATCCATGATGAAGTATCTAAACTGAATTTCAAGATTGTGGGCTTGGACGTGTATGTGGACTAAACTATTTCCCTCAATTTTTATTATTTTTCGGTCAATACATATATTTAATAATATGTTGTTCTAAAAAAATATGCTAACATAATTATTGGTGGTATGATAGTGGTTCAGAATCAACTATACCATTTACAATGTTGAAATAGATTGAGTTTGGTACATCCAAAATCTTTACAACTTATTAGTGCCTCAAGTGAATGATCAAAAAAAAATTATGTGTCTAACTATGCAAGAACTCATGATTATCATTTTTTTAGTTTTCCAAACATTTTTCACACAATAGTCCTTTTTATGTCGATGTGATATATTGATATGTTTGGAGATAATTTACATGTGTATCAGTTTATTTCATATATTGCTAATTCCTACAAACACAAAAAGAATCCTTAAAAAAGTTTTTCCCGTATTTAATACTAGCATTGACCTATTCTATGTTATCAAACATGTTATGATGTAAAGACCGTGCCTCTCGGCAACTGCTTCGAAACATACATTAGCATTGACTATGAATGAGTCTCATTAAGAAGCAGTGTCCGACTCACATTTACACATTGTGCCCTTTAGTAGAGGGTGCAGGTTTTTGCTCCCATGACATTAGGGATATCTTTTTTACCCGTTGCAACGCACGGGCACTTTTGCTAGTGTGTGTGTCTATAATATATATATATATATATATATATATATATATATATATATATATATATATATATATATATATATATTTCTGTGTTTGTGTGTGTGTGTATGTGTGTGTGGTGCCACATCAAAGTTGTGCATTGCATATTCAAACATCACATAAACACCTCTTTGGGCCACATGCATACGGTGATATGCAGTCCTATATAGGATGCTCACTCGTGTGCGACATGTGCTTCGCTTCTGTGGACCTGCGAGTTCGTCGTCCATCACTTTGACCCAACGAGAGAGAGGTACGTTTGATGAACAAGGAGGGATAATTCTTTTAGGGCTGTGTTACTAGGTGTATAGTACGCGTCGAAGGGGAGTGGGACCATCATATACTAGGTGTCACATGAACCTCACTCTGTGTGCGGACTTTGCGGGTTTTGAGGAAGATGCCACATTAAAGTTGTGCATTAGGTATTCAAAACATCACAACCACACACCTCTTCATATATATGTTTTGGCACACATGCAAGCGATGGTTGTTGTCCTCTGGCACTCACTCACGCGGTTATCGGTGATGCTTCCATCTGTTGGCCCGCTTGGTCCATCACTTTCACCGACAACGAGAGAGGTTAATTAATTTGACTTAGGAGGGGATTAATTTTTTATTTGTCACACGATATAGGTCATGATGTGAGAATACATATATATAATAGCACATGTGTACACATGAATCCATCCCGCTGGATCGAGGGGGGCGAGCACACTACACGTCATGAACCTCTTGCTTTGTGTGGGGACCTTTGCTATTTTCAATGCATGCACCACAACAATGTTGTGCATTGGGTATTAAACACATATGCATGCATCACAGACCTCCATAAATATGTTCGGGGCACACACATGCAATGGTTGTCTTTGGACACACTCTCACTTGCTCGGTTATGGGCGGTAAGCCTATATATTCGTGGGCCCACGCGCATGGACGTCCATCATTTCGACCAACGATGAGAAAGGTTACCATGGTGGATTCTTCTTATTTGGTTGGACTTACCGTATAGTAGGTCGATCATTCCAATCTTAATTAAGTTTGAGCACATGCTACGCGTCGTGAACCATCGCTTAGTGTGGGGATTTTACGGTTCCAAAGCATGGTGCCACATCAAATTTGCACATTGGGTATTCAAACACCACACACACCACTTCCATAATACTTGGGCCACATGCACAGAGTTGGTTTGTCTTCACACGGTACTCCCTCGCGAGGTTATGAACGACAAGCTAGCGCATTTTTCGGGGCCGTGTGGACGTCCATCACTTTGACCAACAATGAGCGAGAGAGGTTGTACGACCAAGTTGAATTCTGCTTGGTCCGTGTTATAGTATGTCTTGGTGAGATGCCCCCCCCCCCCGATGTGTGTGTGGGGGGTGGGGGCTACTTCACACTACCTGCAACCTCCGTGGGGTCGGGGAAGTACGGTTAAGTTTTGAGGCACACGTGCCACATCAAAGTTGTGAATGGCAGTTAAATATAAAACCCCACCCTTTTCATACATATAGTAGGGCCACCTCCAGGTGGTTCGTATGTGGTCTCACCCATCTCGCACCACAAGCCCACATTTGTGGGTCGGCACACGGTCCACCTTTGTCGGGAAGTGATACGTCTCCAACATATCTATAATTTATGAAGTCTTCATGCCATGTTTACAATAGTTTTATATGATTTTGGTATGATTTGATTAGAACTAACCCGGACTGGCACTGTTTTTAGCAGAACTACCGTGGTGTTTTTTTTGTGGAGTAATAAAAGTTCTCGGAACACGCTGAAAATCAACGGAGATTTTTTTTGGAAAATATGAAAAATACTGGAACAAAAATCTACCAGAGGGGAGTCCCATGGACCCCATGAGGGTGGGGGGCACTCCCACCCCCCTGGGGCGCGCCCCCTGCCTCGTGAACTCCCAGAGGGCCCCCTAACGTGAAATCAACGCCAAGTCCTCCTATAAATACAGAAACCTTCAGGAAATAACCTAGATCGGAAGTTCCGCCGCCGCAAGCCTCTATAGCCACGAGAAATCAATCTAGGCCCTCTCTGGCACCCTGCCGAAGGAGGCCATCATCACCGGAGGCCATGGAGGAGGATCCCAGAGGGGACATCATCGCCATGAAGGCCAAGGACCAGAGGGAGAACCTCTCCCCATCCAGGGGGGAGGCCATGGAGGAGGAAGCACAAGGGGGAGAACCTCTCCTCCTCTCTCTCGGTGGCGCCGGAGTGCCATCGGGATGGGAATCATCGCCGTGGTGATCGTCTACATCAACATCACCATCATCATCACCACCCTCATCTCTTTTACGTAGCCACTCTCCCGCACCCTGCTGTAATCCCTACTTGAACGTGGTGCTTTATGCCACATATTATGATCCAATGATGTGTTTCCATCCTATGATGTTTTGAGTAGATATCCTTTGTCTTTGGGTTGATTGATGATCTAGATTGGTATGAGTTGTATGTTTTATTTTGGTGCTGTCCTATGGTGCCCTCCGTGTCGCGCAAGCGTGAGGGATTCCCGGTGTAGGGTGTTGCAATATGTCCATGGTTTACTTATTGTCTGCGTTGCTTGAGTGACAGAAGCATAATGGATAAGTGGGTCACGGCGTATGGGATAAAGGGGACTTGATGCTTTAATGCTATGGTTGGGTTTTACCTTAATGATCTTTAGTAGTTGCGGATGCTTGCTAGAGTTCCAATCATAAGTGCATATGATCCAAGATGAGAAAGTATGTTAGCTTATGCCTCTCCCTCATATGAAATTGCAATAGTGATTACCGGTCTTGTTAACAATTGCATAGGACAATTCCGCACACCAATCCATCATTATTTCATACTCGCTATTTATAATATTTAGTAATACATTCTAACTTTATGATAACAGCACCTACTTTTATATTTTAGCTCTCCAATATTATGCAAAGTTATCCTCTTCATACCCACAACGTAGTTTTATTTCTCGTTTCTAGTTGGAAGCAAACGTTCGGTGTACATAGAGTCGTATCAGTGGCAGATAGGGCTTGAGAGAATATTGATCTTACCTTTAGCTCCTTGTGGGTTCAACACTCCATACTTATAACTTCCACCTTTGGAAATTGCTACGATGATTCCCTGCACTTGGGGATTATCAAGCTCTTTTCTGGTGCCGTTGCTGGGGAGCAATAGCGTGAGGTTGATATTCTCGTGTGTGCTAGTTTGCTTTCTTTACTAAGTAGATTTTGTTTTTCCTTTTTGTTTCTGTTTAGTTGTGGGTGAAACATACAATTTTTTTATAGAATTAAAATAACAAAAAATAATTACTTGCCTCTCATGCCTAAGAAGTTTTTCAAAAAGAGAAGTGATTGGAAAGTTATGCATTGAAGAAGTGAGGGTCGACCTTGAGCACTTGTGTTCATGCTCACAAAAACAATGTAGAATTGTACATGGGATTTTCTCTGTAAATAATTACCCCCTTGTGTATATCCATTGTATTATAAAAATAATGTGCCAAGCTTTGGTTTTAGGATGATTAGATTGCTTGTTTACTATGTGCAGAACAAAAACAGAAACTTTGTCTGTAGCGCGTGATTTTACATTTTTTTACTGGAAGGTCAAACGGGTCTGAATTTTTTTGCACATTACGTATGTACAAATTGTTTAAATTTTCATATTTATCTTATAATTTTTGGAGTTACATAAGTTTACTAAACTTCCAGATTACTACAGACTGTCCTGTTTTTGACAGATTCTATTTTTTCACGTGTTGTTTGCTTATTTTGATGAATCTATGGCTAGTATCGGGGGGTATGAACCATAGAGAAGTTGGAATACAGTAGGTTTAACACCAATATAAATAAACAATGAATTCATTACAGTACCTTAAAGTGGTAGTTTGCATTATTACACTAACGGATGTCACAAAGTTTTGTTAAGTTTTTGTGGATGAAGTGTTCGAAGAACGAGGAGTTACCGATGTGAGAAGAATAAAGAGAGGCAAGAGTTCAAGCTTGGGGATTCCCAAGGCACCCCAAGTAAATATTTCAAAGTATACACAAGCATCTAAGCTTGGGGATGCCCCGGTTGGCATCCCATCTTTCTTCCTCAAACAAATATTGGTATACCTCGGTTTTTGTTTTGTTCACATGATTTGTGTCCTTTGTGTTTTTATTTTTCTTTAAGAACCATGCTAGTATGAGATAGCCCTTCATTGATTTATAGAATACTTCATGTGCTTCACTTAAATCTTTTAAGTATGATCTTATAGAATTGCTCTTTGTGCTTCACTTAAATCATTTGAGTATGGTTTTATAGAATGCTTCATGTGCTTCACTTATATATTTTGAGCTTGTGCTTCACTTATATATTTTGAGCTTGGAAATTTGTTAGTCTATATTAATTGTAGAATTCTCCATCAAATTCACTTATATATTTTGGAGTATGAATAATACTATCATCTAAAGCAGGTTTGGAAGAGTGTCAACATTAGGAATTAGTGATCCCACTATTCCGAATGAGAAGAGTTTTGCTTATGTGGAGAGTAGTAAAATTTCTATGCTTATAGATCATGAAAATAATGCTTTATGTGATGGTTATATTGTTGAATTCATTCATGATGCTACTGAAAATTATTATGAGGGAGGAATATATGCTTGCAGGAGTTGCGATAATATCAATTTTCTTCTCTATGTGCTTAAAGTTTTGAAGTTATACTTGTTTTGCCTTCCTATGCTAGTTGATTCTTGTTCCTATAAATTATGTGTTCACAAAATCCCTAGGAATAGGAAGTGGGTTAGATTCAATTGTGCTAGTCATATTCTTCATGATGTTCTCTTTATGTTTCAATTCTTTTCTTTTATGTGAGCATCACTGAAATCATCATGCCTAGCTAAAAGGCATTAAAGAAAAGCGCTTGTTGGGAGACAACCCAATATTTACCCTTACTGTTTTTATGTGTTTACATGATTAATCTACTGTAGTAATCATGTTTTATAGCTTTTTGTTTCAATAAAGTACCAAGTAAGACCTTTGGGAAGACATGGGTGAAGTCTTTGCAATCTTGCTGTAAAAAACATAAACTTTGTGCTCACGAGAATAGATGCCATTTTTTACTGTTGAGTGATTTGAGGTTGATTATTTTTGAAGATGATTAATAGAGAAATTCCTCATGTCCACCAATTTATTTCATAATTTTTGGAGTAGCAGAAGTATGGTTGCTGTTCAGATCATTACAGACTGTTCTGTTTCTTACAGATTCTGTTTTCATTGCATAGTTTGCTTGTTTTCTAGTTTCTATGACTTATATTTCTCAATATAAATTGTAGAAATGATATGGTAGAGTAGGCATTGTGTGAGAAAAATTATGAAACTTGTCTTTGACAATACCAAAGTGAATGGTTTACTCTTTATCATACTAACCTATCTCACGAAGTTCCGCTAAGTTTTATGTGATTGAAGTTTTCAAGCTTTGGGTGAGATATCGATATGAGGAGAATAAGGAGTGGAAAGACCCTAAGATTGGGGATGCCCAAGACACCCCAAGGTAATATTCAAGGAAGACTCAAGCGCCTAAGCTTGGGGATGCCCCGGAAGGCATCCCCTCTTTCGTCTTCAAAACTATCGGTATACCTTACTCGGAGCTATATTTTTATTCGTCACATGATATGTGTTTTGCTTGGAGCGTATTTCCAATTTTACTTGCTGTTTGAATAAAATCATTGGATCTGAAATATTGAATAAAAAAGAATCGTCCCAAGGCTAGTTAATTATTTGACTACTCAGTGTTCTTCACTTATATCTTTTGGAGTAGTTTGCCATTTGCTCACGTGCTTCACGTATATCCTACGAGTAAATGGTTGAATGAATTGAATATCATAAATCTGAATTTATATACGTTTCATATGCTTATAACATGGGGAGTAATGACTTCACACATAATAAGTATAGGTAGTAAACTCACTGAAAGTTAGCAAACGCAGAATTGGTCACTTGAACAATTCATGAAAGAATATTGAAGGAAGAGAGATTTCACATATAAATATACTATCTTGGACATCTTTTGTAATTGTGAGCACTCATTAAAATATGACATGCTAAAAAGTTGATGTTGGACAAGGAAGACAACTTAATGGGTTGTGTTTTCCTATATACGAAACGTTATATTGTCTTGGATCATCCAACTTGTTGGGCTTGCCTTTCCCTATCATGCTAGCCAAATTATTTGCACCAAGTAGAAATACTACTTGTGCTTCCAAACATCCCTTAAACCAGTTTTGCCATAAGAGTCCACCATACCTACCTAAGGATTGAGTAAGATCCTTCAAGTAAGTTTTCATCGGTGCATGCAATAAAAATTGCTCTCTAAATATGTATGATCAATTAGTGCGAAGAAAATAAGCTTTATATGAACTTGTGATAGGGAAGAAATAAAAGCGACGGACTGCATAATAAAGGTCTTTATCACAAGCGACAATATAAAGTAATGTTCTTTTGCATTAAGATTTTGTGCATCCAACCATAAAAGCGCATGACAACCTCTGCTTCCCTCTGCGAAGGGCCTATCTTTTACTTTTATCTTCTGCCCTTATACAAGAGTCATGGTGATCACCACCTTTCCTTTTTACACTTTTTCCTTAGGCAAGCACTTTGTGTTGGAGCGATCCGGATATATATATATCCACTTGGATGTAGGATTTCATAAATTATTATTGTTTACATTACCCTTGAGGTAAAAGGTT
Source organism: Aegilops longissima (assembly GCA_021605205.1). Lineage (NCBI taxonomy): Eukaryota > Viridiplantae > Streptophyta > Magnoliopsida > Poales > Poaceae > Aegilops > Aegilops longissima. The sequence continues at coordinate 163,211,873 of CM038678.1, read as the reverse complement.
GGGAGGCGAAACTATAAGCCTCTATCTTTCTCTGTGTCCAATTAAAACTTTGAACAAATATCACGTGAGTGTTAGCAATTGTGAAAGATTAAATGATAGTTGAGTATGTGGAGTTTGCTAAATCAAAGCTCTAACATAGTCCCTTACTGAAAATAAGATGAATTGCAATTGTTTGATGACTGGGAATATAGTTTGTTAGTTTCCAGAAAGTTTATGATCTATATTTTAACATGTGAATAGCTTGTTACTTGATCATGAAAAGTTTTATGAGATTAGCTACTGTTATGACATATAATGATGCTAGAAAAGGTGATTGAAATTATCATAGATCAAATTATTTCTTTTATCATTTACCTACTCGAGGATGAGCAGGAATTAAGCTTGGGGATGCTGATACGTCTCCAACGTATCTATAGTTTATGAATTATTCATGCCATGTTTACAATAGTTTTATATGATTTTGGTATGATTTAATTAGAACTAACCCGGACTGACGTTGTTTTAGCAGAACTACCGTGGCGTTGTTTTTGTGCAGAAATAGAAGTTCTCGAAACGCGCTGAAAATCAACAGAGGTTTTTTCTGGAAAATATGAAAAATACTGGAACAAAAATATACCGGAGGGGAGTCCCGTGGGCCCCACGAGGGTGGGGGGTGCGCCCTCTGCCTCGTGGACTCCCCGAGGGCCCCCCTGACGTGAAATCAACGCCAACTCCTCCTATAAATACAGAAACATTCAGGAAATAACCTAGATCGGAAGTTCCGCCGCCGCAAGCCTCTATAGCCACGAGAAATCAATCTAGGCCCTCTCTGGCACCCTGTCGGAGGGGGCCATCATCACCGGAGGCCATGGAGGAGGATCCCGGAGGGGCCATCATCGCCATGTAGGCCAAGGACTAGAGGGAGAACCTCTCCTCATACAGGGGGAGGCCATTGAGGAGGAAGAACAAGGGGGAGAACCTCTCCTCCTCTCTCTCGGTGATGCTGGAGTGCAATCGGGAGGGGAATCATCGCCGCAGTGATCGTCTTCATCAACGTCACCATCATTATCACCACCCTCATCTCTTTTACGCAGTCCACTCTCCCGCACCCCGCTGTAATCCCTACTTGAACATGGTACTTTATGCCACATATTATGATCCAATGATGTGTTGCCATCCTATGATGTTTTGAGTAGATATCCTTTGTCTTTGGGTTGATTGATGATCTAGATTGGTATGAGTTGTATGTTTTATTTTGGTGCTGTCCTATGGTGCCCTCCGTGTCGCGCAAGCGTGAGGGATTCCCGCTGTAGGGTGTTGCAATATGTCCATGGCTTACTTATTGTCTGCGTTGCTTCAGTGACAGAAGCACAAACACGGATAAACGGGTCACGGCGTATGGGATAAAGGGGACTTGATGCTTTAATGCTATGGTTGGGTTTTACCTTAATGATCTTTAGTAGTTGCGGATGCTTGCTAGAGTTCCAATCATAAGTGCATATGATCCAAGATGAGAAAGTATGTTAGCTTATGCCTCTCCCTCATATGAAATTGCAATAGTGATTACCGGTCTTGTTAACAATTGCCTAGGACAATTCTGCACACCAATCTAGATCATTATTTCATACTCCCTATTTATAATATTTAGTAATACATTCTAACTTTATGATAACAGCACCTACTTTTATATTTTTGCTCTCCGATATCATGCAAAGTTATCCTCTTCATACCCACAACGTAGTTTTATTTCTCGTTTCTAGTTGGAAGCAAACATTCGATTATGTAATGAGAGTCGTATCGATGGCGAGATAGGGCTTGAGAGAATATTGATGTTACCTTTAGCTCCTTGTGGGTTCGACACTCCATACTTATCACTTCCACCTTTGGAAATTGCTACGATGATTCCCTGCACTTGGGGATAATCAGGAAGAGAAAAGGGAAGTTTGACCATATATATGATGGACTCCTATAGGTTTTGTGTTACGGTAGGGTGAGATTTCAGACCTAGCTATTTGGGGCATGCATTCGTAGCTAGGATTCCCATACAGCCGACACGAAGTGGGGTTGTAAGGGGTGGCTGACAAGCAATATTGTGCTTTTGTGCATCAGGTGCCACATCAAAGTTGTGCATTGGGTATTTGGACATCAAACCACCCTTTCCATACATATATTTGGTCCACATGCAAGTGTGTTTGTGTTCTAACCCTTTCCTGCATTATTCTTTTTGCCAAATTTATAAATAGCACACGAGTTGGATGTAGAAATTGTCTGCAATTGGGGACACAAGAGACATGGTTCGGTCAGACTACCCGTGTGCCACGCACGTGCCCCTATAGTCACTCACATCAGCACAGTAGATTGGGCTCCATGAGGCTTGCCACCTGCTCTCGAAAATATCTATTGCCTCGTAATCTCGAAAATATCTGCCGTCTGGAAGGTTTTTATGTTTGATAGCACATGATTAGTATGTGTGGACCGTGTGCGATGTCCCTTACACCCGCTCTGCTTCAATCCCTCGATTCAAATTTTTAGTAGCCCCGGCGTTTTACTCCTGCCTCTACATCCCTCGCAATCTCAAAAATATCTGCCCGCCCTTGATTCAAATTTTCAATAGCCTCGCCTTGTTACTCCCGCCTCTGCATCCCTCGCAATCTAAAAAATATCTGTCTGCCCTTGATCCAAATTTTCAGTAGCCCCGGCCTTTTACTCCCGCCTCTGCATGCCCCGCAATCTCATAAATATCTGCTCGCCCTTGATTCAAATTTTCAATAACTTTGCCTTGTTACTCCCGCCTCTGCATCCCTCGCAATCTAAAAAATATTTGTCCGTTGATCCAAATTTTCAGTAGCCCGGGCCTTTTACTCCCGCCTCTCCATCCCTCGCAATCTCAAAAATATCTGCTCGTCCTTGATCCAAATTTTCAGTAGCCCGGCATTTTACTCCCGCCTAGTGAAATTTTCACTTCTCGTGGTATTTCCTCAAACACCACCTTACCGCCTCCCCCTCCACACATACCCCAAAACCTCCGCTCACACAGACACACACCACCCCTACCTCGCTCGAAACCATAGGTAGGTCGCTGCCATCGCCGCCGCCTCCATCCTCAACCTCTGCCTGTGTGCCAGGGAGCTCGAGGAGCCAATGTCCCAAAAGAGGTTTATCGCGGCCTCTTCGCCTGATGCTGGTGAGTTCGCCGCCGAGGTGTCCCCATCGTCCTCCGCTGGCTCTTTATCGATCCGTCGTCGCCGGTCGCTCGATCCACCCGCCGCAGCGTCCCTACTCCGGTTTGAGGACTTCCCCGTCCTCCCTCAAACCCGGTCGCCGACGAGGTCCTACCTCGGGTTTGGCAGCGGCGGTGGGGGATGCGGGTTGCCGAGATTACAGATCGGGAGACCCACACCCGCCGGTGGCTTGATAGTTTCCACAGGGCCGAGCTCGCGGTCATGGAGTACGTGAAGGAAATATGCCCTAGAGGCAATAATAAAGTTGTTATTTTATATTTCCATATTCATGATAAAATTTTATTATTCATGCTTGAATTGTATTGATCGGAAACCTAAATACATGTGTGAATACATAAACAAATACAGTGTCCCTAGTAAGCATCTACTAGACTAGCTCGTTGATCAAAGATGGTTAAGGTCTCCTAACCATAGACATGTGTTGTCATTTGATAACGGGATCACATCATTAGGACAATGATGTGTTGGACAAGACCCATCAGTTAGCCTAGCATAACGATCGTTCAATTTTATTGCTATTGCTTTCTTCATGTCAAATACATATCCCTTCGACTATGAGATTATGCAACTCCTGGATACCGGAGGAATACCTTGTGTGCTATCAAACATCACAACATAACTAGGTGATCATAAAGATGCTCTACAGGTATCTCCGAAGTTGTTTGTTGAGTTGGCATAGATCAAGATTAGGATTTGCCACTCCGAGTATTGGAGAGGTATCTCTGGGCCTCTCGGTAATACACATCATAAACTTGCAAGCAAATGACTAAGGAGTTAGTCACGAGGTGATGTATTATAGAACGAGTAAAGAGACTTGCCTGTAACGAGATTGAACTAGGTATATAGATACCGATGATCGAATCTTAGGCAAGTAACATAACGATGGACAAAAGGAATTACGTATGTTGTCATAAGGTTCGACCGATAAAGATCTTCGTAGAATATGTAGGAACCAATATGGGCATCCATGTTCCGCTATTGGTTATTGACCAGAGAGGTAACTCGGTCATGTCTTCATAGTTCTCGAACCCGTAGGGTCTGCATGCTTAACGTTCGTTGACGATATAGTGTTATATGAGGTATATGATATATATATATATATATATATATATATATATATATATATATATATATATATATATATATATATATATATATATATATACACACCTCTCGACCATTTCGAGACTCCTTGTCATGTCCGTGATCTCATCCAGGACTCCGAACAACATTCGGTCACCAAATCATATAACTCATATAACACTATATCACCAAATCATATATATGACGATGGTATTCGGACACCGGAAGAGATTCGGAGTGCACCGGGTAGTCATCGGGTCATCGGAAGGGGTTCCGGACACCCCCGATAAGTGTATGTGCCAAAGGGGGGACAGAACAGCCCCTGGTGCGCCCCTTCTTTGGACAGTAGGCCCTAAGGGAAGGAAGGGGGAGGGCTAGCCCCTCCTGCCTTTCCCTCTCATGGGAGAAAGAAAAAGGGGGGCGCCACCCTCCCCTGCCTTTTCCCCGCACCTATATAAGGCACGGGGCGCGGCTTGGGAGGGACTCCAAGTAGGATTCCTCCTACTTGGGCACTTCTTTAGCTGCTCCTCCCTCCTTCCACTATATATATATATATATATATATATATATATATATATATATATATATATATATATATATATATATATATATATATATATATATATATATATATATATATATATATATATATGGGGGGCCCTAGCACGCAACAGACAATTGCCCAGCTGTGTGCGGTGCCCCCCTCCACCGTTTACTCCCCCTGGTCATATTTTCGTAGTGCTTAGAGAAGCCCTGCGGAGATCACTTCACCATTGTAGCGACCCGACCCGAATGGATCAAGTCTCTGTGCTTTCGTGTCATCCCTGGATCGGTATGCTGACACACACAGTACTCGAAGGATTTATAACAGAGGTAAATCACATGTATAAAGTAACGTAAATACTATTACCTCAATCCATAATATAGCGGAAGCAACAAGGTTGTGGATTCCCATCAACACCAACGGCAAAGTTGAGTATAGGAAATCGTAACCCTAACGTATCACTTACTCGTCAATTCGATAAGTGCGCAACATGAAATTTGCAGCCAGCAAAACGGGTCACATGGAATATCTTGGCAATGTAACACATAGAGAGTAATGAAAGAATAGGCTATACTACATGCATATATGGCTGGTGGAAAGCTCTATGGTTACAGTTTTTGCGGAAAGCCAATTTTCCCTCTGCAAAGGAATAAATTTATTTAACTATCATGGTGGTTGTTAAACATTGAGAATGGTTGACAACATTCTCAATCCCAATTAAAGGTACTCATTAAACCCAAACAAATTATATTAAGTAGCGTGATGAGATCAACAGGATATCCGGTACTAGATACTCAAAATTGTCCATAACCGGGATCTGGCTAACCATGATTAGTTTGTACACTCTGCAGAGGTTTGCGACTCTTCCCCACAAGACTCGATCGCCTCCGTTTGGTTTCTCGCACTACATGGTGTTTGAGAAGCGGATGACCGAGACATAGTCTTTCGAAGCGCTAGCACCTTACATGTGGGCGACCGTACCAACCTACATCCCCTACATCTGCTAGTCCGCCTGTAAGAGTTCGCACAACTTAGTCAATTATGCGAGCCCATAATGGCTTGTGGCTGCACACGAAGTTTCTAGTTTGAATAATCTCATGATCCCTTTGGGCTGGGTGGCGGTCCAAGAAATACAGGCAAATCCTGTCTACCTGGTGCCTTGACAGGCAAGTCTGGAATAGCCAGTGCCTCAATCCACCCAGATGTGTGTTTAAGTTGCCACCTTAGATAAACCATTAATTATCAATCTCACATCTGTCATGGATATTCACTTAAACCCAATCCACGTCTACGAGCATAACATGGCGTAATAAGCAAATGTAGAAGTAACTCCCAAAGGTTCATAAGTAAAACAGGTAATAGGTACTACCTCAATCTACTTCCCATCCCACAATTTAATTAGATCCTAACCATGCAAGTGTTTGAGGATTGATCTAATGCATAAAAACTGGGTAGTAGAAAAGATATGATCAAGTGTTACTTGCCTGCAAAGTTGATGAAGATGATTCGCACTCAAAACTCTTGATAGCTCTACTCGTCACACTCCGGTCAATCTATCGTAATCAAGCAATAGTAACCACACATAAGCAATCACTCAAAAGATCGGAAAGAACGAAGAAAACAATTCGGAAAACGTCAAAACCAAATCAAATAACTCTTGCAGCATAAAACAATTTCTAACAGTACAAAATTATGTGAATTTGGCCTTATCAGAAAGTTTAGGTCAAGAGCTTCGATTAGCAAAAAGAATCAACTAAATCGGAGTTACTAAACTCAAGTTATGATCAAACGAAGTTCAAATACAAATCTGTTTGAATTCAAATTTTAAAACTTTCAAAAACATGTTTGAGTTGTATTACTGGATAGAGGAGATCATAACCAAGAAGTGGGCGTTGGTTTCGTTGGATTCCGACTTACGAGTAAAAAGTTATGATCGTTTGAAGATTAGGGACTACGGATAGGTCCATGACGGAAATTAAAATAAAAGAAAAATCTATCGAGACGCTTAACGCCGCTAAACAAAACCGAAAGAAAAACTGGCGAGAAAACCGATCTAGGGTTTCGGAAAGAAAACCGAAATGAAAAACCGATCTAGAAAAGGACGCGGCGCGGGGCTAGTACCTCGAAGAGGCGAGGGGCTCCGGCGGCGGCGGCGTAGGGCGGCGGCGGGCTATGTGGGCGGCGGCGGCGGCAGTGCTGGCTTCTTCTTCTTGCTTCTTTGTGGAGGAGAGGAGAGGAGAGTTGATTTGATGTGTTGGAGGGGGTGCTTGGGTATTTATATTGGGGAGGGGAGGGTTTTGCTTGGGGTAGGGGACAAGAAATAGACTAGGATTAGGAAACAAGAGGAAATAGATCTAGGAATAGATACGGAATAAACGAAGTAGGAAAAGAGTCCTACTAGGACTTGGAAAAAGGAAAAGGAAGCGGCTCCCTTGCTCCCTTGGTGCGTGCGCGCGCGATGGCCTTGTGGCCTTGGCCGGCCGGCGGCTAGCGGCTTGGGCCTTTGGCCCAAGGCGCTGCAGGTTTTTTTTTTTAACAAAATTTTCAGAGAACTAAAAAAACAAAATAACTAAAACTTTTATATAGGCATATAGTATACCAAAATTTGCAGAAAAAGATTTTCTACAACATGGACATTATTATAGCATTAAATAAAATACACACAAATTTAAATAAAGTAAAGAGTGCTTCAGCTCTAATAAAATCCAATAAAAATCATTTTAAAAATACCTAAATGAATTCAAATTTATTCCTCTCAAATTTTCTGTTGTAGGAATCATGTTACCCTATTTTCCATATATTTTATTTCTGGAGAAAATAATTTGAATAAAACTCCAATAACTCCAAATTGAAAATAAATTCAAAAGAACTTTGAATTTTAATTCTTTGAAACTCCCAACTCCTATTTCATATGTTTTGAAGAAGTCATTTTATCTTCGCCGTGAAAATCATTGAGTTGCATAAAGTTTCAGAATTGGAAATATTTTCCAAATGAAATTCAAATATTTTCAGCACCCTTGTCATTTAAATAAATGGAAGAAGTCATGTCATCTTCTCTCAAGGGTTTTTGTGATGAAAAAGAATTTGAATTCACGGAGATTATACAATGCAAAATGAAAGTTTGGGAAAGTCCTTTTATTCCCTCTCATTTAACTTTCAAAAAGTTTCGAATTCACTCACTTTCAGTCAATCAGTCAAGCAATCAATCAAATCTATCTATTTGTTTATAACATTCCAAAATTTAGAATTTTGGGATGTTACAAACCTACCACCCTTAAAATGAATCTCGTCCTCGAGATTTGGAGAGGTTAGCAAGAAATAGGTTAGGGTTTGGGGGTCTTCTCAAAAATCCATCGATCGTCTCCGGGTCTCGGGTGCTACCACCCTTAAAAGCATTGGTACGGTTCCATCAAAACTCAGATACTCCATCCTTATTGCTGACAGTGTCGGTCTTCTCACATATTAAGGATAATTCCTTCTCTGGGCTCTTCCGGTAGTGGCATAACCTTTTCCTCAATTCTTTTGTCCTTTCATCTTGGTAAGGTTATTCCGAGGCTGGTCTTCGTGGTAGCCGACGGTGCGCGCCAATTCTAAACAACTATCGATATCTCATGGTGGTCAACAATTTATGGTTTCTCCTGCAGAAAATGGGTCTAGGTTGAACCTCACCGTATAACCTACGGTTGGCAACAACTGCCTTGTACAAGGGGAAAAATGCTTATACCATTCTAAGGTTCAAACAAGGTTTTGATCGTCGTCTCTCTACTATAGGTACGTCACTCAGATTTACCATCCCATATAGCAAAGCGAATAATAAGAGTAAGTCGGTATGGTGATCAATCCATCCCTTTTAAATCATTACCTTGTACATGGTTTAGCGAATCTCGCATTCTAACACTCGGTCATCCTCACAAGCATTGCAGAATTTCTCTTGTCGACGAACCAAGTTCGGAAAATCCATTGATTCTGCAGGCCAAACAAACATCTATCGTTCCTTAACAACTCTCAGGTTTTGCGTAAGCTCCTATAGAATCGTTGGTTGATAAAATCGTAACTTCTTCCAGGGTTTTTCCTTCAGCAAGAATGTGCTTGCTTCTTGGCAGGTCCTGGGGCTGTGGGTTATGGCCCATCTCATCACTTAAAATCCTTGAACACATCATCTGGGCAACTGATCATTATCCTAACATCCAACTTCCTGGCATACTTAAAATCCATCCAATTGTACTGTCTCTTTTCCTTATATTGGCACCAAACTAAGACGTGCTTACTCAGGCTCATCATGGAATTTCCATTGATCCATATTACCAAAATTATACCTCATTGTATCCAATAGTACTTCATCTCTTCATCCTCGTGGGATATCCCACCTACCAAGATAAAAACTTATACTTATGAAGTCCATACTCCACTTCATGGAACATCATTATCCTTTCCAGGGTCAAGCGTCCTTACAGGGGAATATTGGCCATCTCTGCATGGCACTTCTTCAACTGGGAATCGTGAAACACATCGTGAACTCCTGACAGTCCTTCGGGTGACTCCAACTTGTTGGTAACTTCTCCCATACGCTCCGAAACTCAGTATGGTCCTACAATTCTCGGGGCTAACTTTCCCTTAACTCCAAATCGTTTAACTCCTCGCAGAGGTGGCACACAAAGATATGCTCTGTCTCCGATTTCATAGACTACCTCCTTGCGTTTTTGAGTATGCATAAATATTTTGCCTGGACTGAGCTACCTTCAGTCTTATCTCGAATCAACTTAACATTCTCTTCTGACTCCTTGATCACATTTGGTCCAAACAACTGACGGTCTCCAACGTCATCCCACACTCTCTTGGGGTATCAAACATATCGAGACAAAACTCCTATTCATTTTGTCTGAAATCCATTCAGTGGATTTCCTTATCTTTTCCAGGGGTCAACGGTTCTTACAGGGTACTACCACCCTTAAAATGTTCCAATATTCCATAGACCATATTTCTCATATCCTCGAAATTGGTCAACATCTTTCCTCACAGGGTAACTCATAAAATCCAAAGCAGTACCAAAACTGCTAACTTTATTGATTCTTAATTTATTACAATCATCTCGCTTTTCCTTTACATGTCTCAACTTAACACCTCAATACAAAAGAAAAAGCTCTCACTTCTACTACTCCATTTATTCTGTTACAAATTCAACTATATATCACCAGTCTCCTCCTCCTTCGGACAATCTCTGGCAAAGTACCCTGCTACATTACAACGGAAACATATTACTTCTGACAGGTTTCGAGGTTTCCTCATGATCACATAGCCTCCTTGGGTCCTCGGCTTCCATTTTGAGCAAGTATTGATGTAGTGCCCTGTCTCCTTGCATTTGTAATAGGTGACATGACTCGGGTCCTTCCTGGAATCCAATCTATTCCTCTTCCTGGACCTTTCCGTTCCAATCAGGGCTTCTATTTCCTGTGGGTCATACTCTACTTCCTCTATCGGGAATTCTACTAGATCTCCATTCAGACAATCTTGGGAGATGTGTCCCTCTTCTCCACATGAATAGCATGACTTGGTGTGGGCTTTAATTTTGTTTCCTTTGTGTGTGTCCTCAACATCTTCCTTCGTCACAGGTTCTTCTAACATCTCCATGAGGGCTCCTTTCATTTCTTCTTTCTTCTGCTGGATGGTTCTCTGTACCATAGTGTAAATGTGACACTGAGCAGGGTAGTGCGTAGTTCCTTCACACAAGAAACAAGTAATCTGCCGAGTTGGGCATTCTTCAGCTGGATGACTTCCTTCACAATTTGGGCATTCATCCTTGTGTTCGTTATGGGTGTGTCCTATTTCTCCACAGAGCTTGTACGCACAAGGTTTCTTCATATCCTTTCCATAAGGCTTCAACTTCTGGGTCACAAACCCTAGACTTTGGCAAAGTCAACTTAAATTCTCTCCAAGTGGTTACTCTTTGCAATCCATTCATGGTTTGGTACATCCTCCACCAAGTAGCGGCACCTCTTTCAAAGCACTAAAGAGCATGCTGGGCCATATCCTTTCTGACTATAGGGTTGTTCTTCATGTGATTCTCCATGTTCTGAATCCACTGGTCTGTCTCTAATTGACGCATCGGTCCCGATTCATCCTCTATTTGGTCCAAGGTTTTGGGGTGAGATAAGAGAGATAGAGAGGGATACACACAAGACAAACAAATTTTTTGAAAAGACAGAATTTATTGTGGCTGTCGAAAAAACATCAAACAAATGACAGCTCACAATCGTCGCATCTAACGCACGTATGTAACAGGGGTTTGGTCTTCTAAGGGTCAATAAATCTTCAACACCATCAAACTCTTCAAGTCTTGTTCATGTCTCCGATGGCTTCTTCCGATCATGCTTGTCCTTCTCCAGTTCTTTTGCCAGATCATCTCTGTTGACGCAGAGTCTCTCGTGACGTCCTTTAATATTTCCGGAGTTGCATTCCAAACTTCTGGTTTCAACTTCCTTGACATGAACCATGATCCTACTGTCCGTCAGTTCCTGACGAATCTCCGGTATCTCGAGGTTTTGCTTCTCCAGCTTGTCTACTTTCAGCTTCTGGATCCTGAGTTCTTCATGAAATACTTCCTTGTCAAAATTTAGCTTCTTGTGGGTCCATCTTGACTTCCTGATGTAACACTCCAGATCCAATACACCTTGATCTCGGGTATTGATAACTTCCATAATCTCTCAATTCCATAAGCGTAACCTTCCTAGGTCATAAAATCTGGGAATTCTTCAAAGCCTTCAAATTCTCCTAATCTTCGGAGTCTTCAACCGTTGTAGTTTCCATTTACACGGTAAAATCCTCTTCATTCCAAATGGTCGTAGTTGTCTGATATCTTGTCTCCTTGGACTGGTCTTACCAGTCGAATCTGCGAGTGGTCAAAAGGGAAAAGGGGTATGGTCTCACTAAAAGGGAATATTTGAATAAGCTCGGAAGAGAAGAGAGGTAAAATATCTTTTGGAAATGAAGTTGTAGAGAAAATCTTTCCTATGGGCTTGCCATTTCTAGGGTCACGTCCTACAGTCAACATGTGCTCGATACCATCTTGTAGCGACCGACCGAATGGATCAAGTCTCGTGCTTCGTGTCATCCTCGGATCGGTATCTTTGACACACACGTACTTGAAGGATTTATAACGAGGTAAATCACATGTATAAAGTAACGTAAATACTATTACCTCAATCCATAATATAGCGGAAGCAACAAGGTTGTGGATTCCCATCAACACCAACGCAACACGTTGAGTATAGGAAATCGTAACCCTAAAGTATCACTTACTAAATGTCGATAAGTGCGCAACATGAAAAGTTGCAGCCAAACGGGTCAAGACATGGAATATCTTGGCAATGTAACACATAGAGAGTAATGAAAGAATAGGCTATACTACATGCATATATGGCTGGTGGAAAGCTCTATGGTTACAGTTTTTGCGGAAAGCCAATTTTCCCTACCGCAAAGGAATAAATTTATTTAACTATCATGGTGGTTGTTAAACATTGAGAATGGTTGACAGCATTCTCAATCCCAATTAAAAGTACTCATTAAACCCAAACAAATTATATTAAGTAGCGTGATGAGATCAACAGGATATCCGGTACTAGATACTCAAAATTGTCCATAACCGGGACACACGGCTAACCATGATTAGTTTGTACACTCTGCGGATGTTTGCACTTTTCCCCACAAGACTCGATCGCCTCCGTTTGGTTTCTCGCTTTACATGGTGTTTGAGAAGCGGATGACCGAGACATAGTCTTTCGAAGCGCTAGCACCTTACATGTGGGTAGACCGTACCAACCTACATCCCCTACATCGCTAGTCTGCCTGTAAGAGTTCGCACAACTTAGTCAACTATGCGAGAGCCCATAATGGCTTGTGGCTGCACACGAAGTTTCTAGTTTGAATAATCTCATGATCCCTTTGGGCTGGGTGGTGGTCCAAGAAATACGAGCAAATCCTGTCTACCTGTGCCTGACGAGGCAAGTCTGGAATAGCCAGTGCCTCAATCCACCAGGATGTGTGTTTAAGTTGCCACCTTATATAAACCATTAATTATCAATCTCACATCATCATGGATATTCACTTAAACCCAATCCACGTCTCTGAGCATAGCATGGCGTAATAAGCAAGCGTAGAAGTAACTCCCAAAGGTTCATAAGTAAAACAGTAATAGGTACTACCTCAATCTACTTCCCATCCCATAATTTAATTAGATCCTAACCATGCAAGTGTTTGAGGATTGATCTAATGCATAAAAACTGGGTAGTAGAAAAGATATGATCAAGTGTTACTTGCCCGCAAAGTTGATGAAGAAGATTAGCACTCAAAACTCTTGATAGCTCTACTCGTCACACTCCGGTCAATCTATCGTAATCAAGCAATAGTAACCACACATAAGCAATCACTCAAAAGATCGGAAAGAACGAAGAAAACAATTAGGAAAACGTCAAAACCAAATCAAATAACTCTTGCAGCATAAAACAATTTCTAACAGTACCAAAATTATGTGAATTTGGCCTTATCAGAAAGTTTAGGTCAAGAGCTTCGATTAGCAAAAGAATCAACTAAATCGGATTCTGAAAGTCAAGTTATGATCAAGCGAAGTTCAAATACAAATCTGTTTGAATTCAAATTTTAAAACTTTCAAAAACATGTTTGAGTTGTATTCTTGGATAGAGGAGATCATAACGAAGAAGTGGGCGTTGGTTTCATTGGATTCCGACTTCGAGTAAAAAGTTATGATCGTTTGAAGATTAGGGACTACGGATAGGTCCATGACGGAAATTAAAATAAAGAGAAATCTATCGATGAACGCTTCGCTAAACAAAACCGGAAAGAAAAACTGGCGAGAAAACCGATCTAGGGTTTGGAAAGAAAACCAAACGAAAAACCGATCTAGAAAGCGTGGCGCTGCCTGAGGCTAGTACCTCAAGAGGCGAGGGGCTCCATGCCCGGCGGCAACGATATGTGGGCGGCGGCAGCAGGTGGCACTGCTTCTTTCTTCTTCTTTGTGGAGGAGAGGAGAGGAGAGTTTATTTGATGTGTTGGAGGGGGTGCTTGGGTATTTATATTGGGGAGGGAGGGTTTTGCTTGGGGTAGGGGACAAGAAATAGACTAGGATTAGGAAACAAGAGGAAATAGATCTAGGAATAGATCTGGAATAAGCGAAGTAGGAAAAGAGTCCTACTAGGACTTGGAAAAAGGAAAAGGAAGCGGCTCCTTGCTCCTTAGTGCGTCTTGTGTGATGGCCTTATGGCCTTGGCGGCGGACTAGCGGCTTGGGCCTTTAGCCCAAGGCGCTCTGGGTTTTTTTAACAAAATTTTCAGAGAACTAAAAAACAAAATAACTAAAACTTTTATATAGGCATATAGTATACCAAAATTTGCAGAAAAAGATTTTCTACAACATGGACATTATTATAGCATTAAATAAAATACACACAAATTTAAATAAAGTAAAGAGTGCTTCAGCTCTAATAAAATCCAATAAAAATCATTTTAAAATACCTAAATGAATTCAAATTTATTCCTCTCAAATTTTCTGTTGTAGGGAATCATGTTACCCTATTTTCCATATATTTTATTTCTGGAGAAAAATAATTTGAATAAAACTCCAATAACTCCAAATTGAAAATAAATTCAAAAGAACTTTGAATTTTAATTCTTTGAAACTCCCAACTCCTATTTCATATGTTTTGAAGAAGTCATTTTATCTTCGCTCGTGAAAATCATTGAGTTGCATAAAGTTTCAGAATTGGAAATATTTTCCAAATGAAATTCAAATATTTTCAGCACCCCTTGTCATTTAAATAAATGGAAGAAGTCATGTCATCTTCTCTCAAGGGTTTTTGTGATGAAAAAGAATTTGAATTCACGGAGATTATACAATGCAAAATGAAAGTTTGGGAAAGTCCTTTTATTCCCTCTCATTTAACTTTCAAAAAGTTTCGAATTCACTCACTTTCAGTCAATCAGTCAAGCAATCAATCAAATCTATCTATTTGTTTATAACATTCCAAAATTTAGAATTTTGGGATGTTACAACCATCACCGTCAACACACCATCGTCCTGCCGGAACTCATCTACTACCTCGCCGTCTTGCTGGATCAACAAGGCGGAGGACATCACCGAGCTGAAAGTGTGCAGAACGCGGAGGTGTAGTACGTTCAGTACTTGATCGGTTGGAGCGCGAAGAAGTTCGACTACATCAACCGTATTGTTAAATGCTTACGCTTACGGTATACGAGGGTACATAGACACACTCTCCCCCTCTTGTTTCTATGCATCTCCTTGACATAACTTGCATGTGCATAGATTTTTTTTGTTTTCCATGCAATGTTTCCCATCAGTGGCACATGAGCCAGGTCTATGCGTAGATGATATGCACGAGTAGAAGACAAAGAGTTGTGGGCGGTGATAGTCATACTGATACCACCAACGTCTTATTTTGATTCGGCGGTATTGTGGGATGAAGCGACCCAGACCAACCTTACATGTCCACGCACATGAGACCGGTTCCATCGACTGACATGCAACTAGTTTTGCATAAAGGTGGCTGGCGGGTGTCTATTTCTCCTACTTTAGTTGAATCGAATTTGACTACAGCCGGTCCTTGAAGAAGGTTAAAACAACAAACTTGATGAATCATCGTTGTGGTTTTTGACTAGGTAAGAACGGTTCTTGCTAGAAGCCCATAGCAACCACGTAAAACTTGCAGCAACAAAGTAGAGGACGTCTAACTTGTTTTTGCATGGCGTGTTGTGATGTGATATGGTCAAGATATGATGTGATATATGTTGATGTATGAGATGATCATATTTTGTAATATCGACCATTGGTAGGAGCTTTAGAGCAACTCCAATGGGGCGACCCATTTCGTCTGCCTGCGTCTGTTTGGGTAGGCGCGGAAAAAAGTGGTGGCCCAACGCGCCGATCCAAACCCAAATCTCGTCCGCCTGGCGTCCGTGCCGACCCATTTCCGGCCCAAAATTGCGCTTGAAATGCGTCGGCACGGACGCGAAGCGGACACGCCATGTGTCTCCTCGGCGTCGGCCGCGGCCCCACCTGTAGGCCAGCCAACTACCACCCACCGTATTATTTATGACGACCACCAACAGAGGGCCCACTAGTCAGCCAGTGGAAGCGTCCTTTTTTAATCACGCGTGCGGCAGGGGATGGCCTCATCCACTTCCGTCCATGTCTGGCCCCCCACCACTACCTTTGCTTCCTCGTCGGTGATAGCAAACCCTAGTGCGCTATGGGACTCTTCGGCAGCAGCAGCGGCAAGGGCAAGGGCACACCCGACGCCTCATCCTCTCGTGCTCCTCCTCCCCTCCTCCTCCGACGTCGGTGCATTTCCGCCAAGATCGGTGGCGCCTGCACATCCTGGTGCGCCAAGCATGGTGGCACTGGGAGTACAGGCAGTCGCTGCCCTACCCTTACGTCATGCTGCCACACCACTGGCACCTGGATCCAGACTGGATCCCGGTGACAGCGGTTCCGGGGACCCAGCAAGCGCACAACAAGGAGGTGTGTAGGCGCCGCGTGCAGCTCACACCGGAGCAGCGGCGGATGCCGGAGCATGCCGCCGACTCTCCCAACTGGGAGGCTTGGTTTGCCCTCAAACACGAGGAGTAACGGCGTTCAGGCGTCGACGCCGTCCCGTCGCTGTTTCCTCCGCCGCCCCCGCGGGTAGACCTGGACGAAATGGAGGCGGAGGCGGAGTACCAAGCCGCCCTCGAGGAAGCCCTGCAGCACGCGCTAGAGGCTAGACGTCTCGAGGAGGACGCGCACTGGATGGGCTGGAGCAAGCCCTTGTCCTGTCGGCGGCAGGGGACTCCGTCCACACCCCTCTCTTCGTCCCACCACCGCCACCGCCGCAGCTTGTCGAGCCCAAGCCGGAGCCGGAGCCAACGCGGAAGCGCTCCCTGCCTCCACCCACTTGGCTGGAGGAAGCCTCCACCCACTTGGTCGGAGGAAGCCTCCACGCGGACGGGCCAGTACCGCGAGTGGGTGAGTGCGCCTCCTGTCCACTTCGCCGTGACGCCGGAGCAGGAGGCGGCCCACCTTGAGCGCTGGAAGGAGCACTGGCTCCTCCAGGAGCAGGCCGACGGGGAGCGGCAGATGCAGTATGAGGCGATGCCATAACGTGACGCGGAGGCGCTCCGGCTTGAGGAGGAAGAGGAGGAGGAGCGTGCGCGGCAAGCCGCAATGCCGCCGCCAGAGCAGACGCCGGAGGAGGCGGCCCTAGTAGCGTAACAGGCGGCGTTCGGGTGGGCTGGCCCTGCTCCCGTCTTCATCGATCTCACTAGCGGCGATGGCGATGGCAACGTCGACGTCAAGGGCAAGGGCAAGGCCGACAACATCTAAGGTAGCGTGCAGGGTGGCGTAGACTTTTTTTTTAATTAATGTTTAATTTTGTTTAAATGGACTTTGGTCGGCGGTTGATCGGCCACTTATGTTTAATTATGTTTAGTTAAATTATTTTCTGTGAGTTTTTTTCCGTACCGGCACATTTGGGTCAGCCTCTTGTTGGGCGGTCAAGCCGACCCATTTGAGAATGCAGAGGCGCACGTCCGCTTGGCCGACCCAAACAGACGAAAAGCGGACAAAGCACGTGTCCGTTTGGTTTGCCCCGTTGAAGTTTCTCTTAGGGTTGCCTCTTTATTGTATGAAGTGCAAATGCCATGTAATTGCTTTACTTTGTCGATATGCGTTAGCAATAGTTGTAGAAGCAATAGTTGGCAAGACGACCCCAGCGCAACGATGGAGATCAAGGTGTCGATCCGGTGATGATGGAGATCATGACGATAGTTTGGAGATGGAGATCAAAAGCACAAGATGATGGCCATATCATGTTACATATTTTGATTGCATGTGATGTTTATCTTTTATGCATATTATTTTGTTAGTGCGGTGGTAGAATTATAAGATGACCCTTTCACTAAATATCAAGATATAAGTGTTCTCCCCGAGTATGCACCGTTGCAAAAGTTCGTCGTTTCGAGACACCATGTGATGGTCGGGTGTGATAGACTCTACGTTCACATACAACGGGTGTAAGAAAGTTTTGCACATGCAGAATACTTGGGTTAAACTTGACGAGCCTAGCATGTACATACATGGCCTCGGAACACTGGAGACCGAAAGGTCGAACATGAGTCATATGGTAGATATGATCAACATAGAGATGTTCATCACTAATGACTACCCCATCTCACATGATGATCCGATATGGGTTAGTTTATTTGGATCATGTATCACTTAGATAACTTGAGGGATGCTAATTTAAGCGGGAGTTCATTAGTAATTTGATTAAATGAACTTAAATTTATCATGAACTTAGTCTTAATAGTTTTTGCATATCTATGTTGTAGATCAATGGCTCGCGATTTAGCTCCTTTATTTTTGATATGCTCCTGGAGTAAACTAAGTTGAAAGATGATGGTAGCAATGATGCGGAGTAGGTCCGTGATCTGAGGATTATCCTCATTGCTGCACAGAAGAATTATGTCCTTGATGCACCGCTAGGTGACAGACCTATTGCAGGAGCGGATGCGGACGTTATGAACGTTTGGCAAGCTCGATATGATGACTACTTAATAGTTTAGTGCCCCATGCTTTACGGCTTAGAACCGGGACTTCAAAAACTTTTTGAACGCCATGGAGCATATGAGATGTTCCAAGAGCTGAAATTGGTATTCATACTCATGCCTGTGTTAAGAGGTATGAGACCTCTGACACGTAGTTTGCCTACAATTTGGAGGAGAATAGCTCAGCGAGTGAGCATGTGGTCAGAATGTCTGGGTACTACAATCACTTGAATCAAGTGGGAGTTAATTTTCCAGATAAGATAGTGATTGACCAAGTTCTCTAGTCACTATCACCAAGCTACTAGAACTTCGTGATGAACTATAATATGCAAGGGATGATGAAAATGATTCACGAGCTCTTCGCGATGCTGAAATTGACGAAGGTAGAAATCAAGAAAGAGCACCAAGTGTTGATGGTTAACAAGACCACTAGTTTCAAGAAAAATGGCAAATGGAAAGATAGGGGACTTCAATAAGAATGGCAAGCAAGTTGCCACTCCCGTGAAGAAGCCCAAAGCTGGACCCAAGCCTGAAACTGAGTGCTTCTACTGCGAAGGAAATGGTCACTGGAAGTGGAACTGCCCCAAATGCTTGGCAGATAAGAAGGATGGCAAAGTGAACAAAAGTATATTTGATATACATGTTATTGATGTGTATTTTACTAGTGTTTGAAGTAATCCCTGGGTATTTTGATACCGGTTCAGTTGCTAAGATTAGTAACTCGAAACAGGAGTTCTAGAGACTAGTTAAAAGTGAGGTGAAGATGTGTGTTGGAATGATTCCAAGGTTGATATGATCACCATCGCACACTCCCTCTACCTTCGGGATTCATCTTGAACCTAAATAAATGTTATTTGGTGTTTGCGTTGAGCATGAGTATGATTGCATCATGTTTATTGCAATACAGTTATTCAATTAAGTTAGAAAATAATTGTTATTCTCTTCACATGAATAAAACCTTCTATGGTCATACACCCAATGTAAATGATTTATTGAATCTCCGTCGTAGTGATACACATATTCATAATATTGATGCCAAAAGATGCAAAGTTGATAATTATAGTGCAACATACTTGTGGCCCTGCCATTTAGGTCATATTGGTGTAAAGCGCATGAAGAAACTCCATGCGGATGGACTTTTGGAATCACTTCATTATGAATCATTCGATACTTGCGAACCATGCCTCATGGGCAAGATGACTAAAACTCCGTTCTCCGGAACAATGGAGCGAGCTAATGACTTATTGGAAATAATACATATCGATGTATGCGGTCCGATGAGTGTTGAAGCACGCGGCGGGTATCGTTATTTTCTGACCTTCACAGATGATTTGAGTAGGTATGGGTATATCTACTTGATGAAACACATGTCTGAAACATTTGAAAAGTTCAAAGAACTTCAGAGTGAAGTGGAGAATCATCATAACAAGAAAATAAAGTTTCTATGGTCTGATCGTAGAGGCGAATATTTGAGTTACGAGTGTGGGCCTTCATTTACAAACAAGTGGAATAGTTTCACAACTCACGCCACCTGGAACACCACAGCGTAATGGTGTGTCCGAACGTCGTAACCATACTTTATTAGATATGGTGTGATCTATGATGTCTTACCGATTTACCACTATCGTTTTGGGGTTATGCATTAGAGACAGTTGCATTCACGTTAAATATGGCACCGTCTAGATCCGTTGAGACGACGACGTATGAACTATGGTTTGGCGAGAAACCTAAGCTGTCGTTTCTTAAAGTCTGGGGATGCAACGCTTATGTCAAAAGGCTTCAGCCTGGTAAGCTCGAACCCAAATCGGAGAAGTGTGTCTTCATACGATACCCTAAGGTAACAATTGAGTACTCCTTCTACCACAAATCTGAAGGCAAGATCTTTGTTTCTAAGGATGGGTCCTTTCGAGAGAAGGAGTTTCTCTCGAAAGAAGTGAGTGGGAGGAAAGTAGAACTTGATGAGGTAATTATACCTTCTCTAGAATTGGAGAGTACCACATCAGAGAAAACCGTTACCGTGATGCCTACACCAACTAGAGAGGAAGCTAATGAGGATGATCATGAAACTTCAGATCAATTTACTACAGAACTTCGTAGGTCGACCAGAACACGTTCCGCACCAGAGTGGTATAGTAATCCTGTCCTGGAAGTCATGTTATTAGACCATGTCGAAACTGTGAACTATGAAGAAGCTATGATGAGCCTAGATTCCGACAGATGTCTTGAGGCCATGAAATCTGAGATAGGATCCATGTATGAGAACAAAGTGTGGACTTCGGTGGACTTGCCCGATGATCGGCAAGCCATTGAGAATAAATGGATCTTCAAGAAGAAGACTGGCGATGATAGTAATGTCACTATCTACAAAGCTCGATTGTCGCAAAAGGTTTTCAACAAGTTCAAGGAGTTGAATACAATGAGACTTTCTCACCCGTAGAGATGATTAAGCCTGTCTAAATCATGTTAGCAATTGCCACATTTTATGATTATGAAATCTGGCAAACGGACGTCAAAGCTGCATTCCTTAATGGATATCTTAAAGAAGAGTTGTATATGATGCAGCCAAAAGGTTTTGTCGATCCCGAAGGTTCTAACAAAGTGTGCAAGCTCCAGCGATCCATCTATGGACTGTTGCAAGCATCTCGGAGTTGGAATATACACTTTGATGAGGTGATCAAAGCATATGGTTTTATACAGACATACGGTGAAGCCTATATTTACAAGAAAGTGAGTGGGAGCTATGTAGCATTTCTGATATTATATGTGGATGACATATTGTTGATTGGAAATGATATAGAATTTCTACATAGCATAAAAGGATACTTGAATAAGAATATTTCAATGAAAGACCTCGGTGAAGCTACTTGCATATTGAGCATCAAGATCAATAGGGATAGATCAAGACGCTTAATAGAACTTTCACAAAACACATACCTTGATAAGATTTGAAGAAATTCAAAATGGTGTGAAGTCCAAGAAGGGGTTCTTGCCTGTATTACAAGGTGTGAAGTTGAGTAAGACTCAAAGCCCGACCATGGCAGAAAGAAAGAGAGAATGAAAGTCATTCCCTATGCCTCAGCCATAGGTTCTATATGATATTCCATGTTGTGTACCACACCTAATGTGTGTCTTGCCACTTATCTGGCAAAGAGCGTACAAGACTGATCCAGGAGTGGTCCACTGGACAACAGTCAAAATTATCCTAAGCTGTCAGGACCCCGACTCAAGCCACACCGATCTATCATGTAACACCTCATATCACTTTGCGGCCTCACGCACGGTATTCCCACGGGTGTCGCCCTAACTTGCCCGGGACCGTTTGCGCCTTTTGGCACACGTATATGATAGTGTCGCTAGCATCCATATGACAAGGAGCCCGGGCTGACATGGCTAGTCGTGAACCCAAAGTGGCACTAACTTACAGGGACAGGCATACACGACCCAGCAACGAACGTGTCGGTCATCAGCGAGTGAATCCAGGTTGTAGCAACTGGGCTAGCAGGACTCCAGTAAACTGGGCTGTAGCAGGCTAACAGGACTCCGGTAGACACCGCGTGACATTTACCCGAAGGGACAGACACATGAACAAAGAAGGACACATGCCGGCCAGCCTAAGTGTTCCGGAGTAGTAGCAAGCTACCAAGGCTCAGTGGAAGCACTAGGAGACATTTCCCGGTAAGAGAGGCTACCAAGGATAAACAACTAGATAGTCAGATCCCACACATACCAAGCATTGCAATATCATACACACAATATGCTCGATATGTGCAAATACAACATGGCATCACAACATGACTCTACACCTCAAGTATTTTATTCAATACGCTCAGAGGAGCGAGATATTACAAACATGGGTCTCACGACCCAACATTCAGAGCATACAAGTCAAAGCACATGTGGAAGCTTAACATGTCTGAGTACAGACAACTACAAATGAAAAAGGCTGAGAAGCCTGACTAACTACCAGATCCTGCCGAGGGCACAAGATCATAGCTGAGGTAACAAGCTAAATGTCGAAGTTCACGCAGAACTACTAGTGAGACTGAAGTCTCTCTGCAAAAACATAAAATAGGAAAACGTGAGTACAAATGTACCCAGCAAGACTTACATCAGAACTAACTACATATGCGTCATTATCAACAAAGGGGATGGTGGGGTTTAACTGCAGCAAGCCAGCTTTGACCCGGTGGCTATCCTGAACTACGACTGCAAGTAACTCTTTTGAGGTGGCGCACACGAGTCCACATATTCACCATATCAATACACCACTATGGATCCGCTCCCGTCTCCCTACGAGAATGCCATCCATAGCACTCACGCTTATCTTGCGTGTTTTGGAGTATCCACTTTCAATTGTCTATGAACTGTACAGGTAACCCAGAAGTCCTTTACCGCGGACACGGCTATTCGAATAGATGATGTTAACCCTACAGGGGTGTACTTCTTCATACATGTTTCCACCACTTAGCGTCTGCACACGACATGTGCTCGACAGACTTCAAGCGAAAGCCGACGTGGGTGTAGACCACGACCTACCTAAACACTCAAGTCTCTAGTCCAGGTTTATCACCTATTCAGGTTCCATCCGCAGGGAGTCCGGCCGAGGTTTCCACATACAGCCCTGAATGATGTGTGCAGGGTTCCCGAGACGCCAAACGGGCGCCCGGTACACCGTGCCATGTGCCTACCGCATCACAGCCCACCCCTCGGTTAGCGCTGCACACGGCCTCCAAGATACTACAAACACCAGAAACTACTTGCAACTCTTGGACAGAGGACGAGGGTGATTAAGAAGTCGAGCGGGGTCATATTTCAGGGCCCAATGCATGGTAGTAGCTGTTTCATGGATCACAAACACAGAACTCCGTTCCTGAGGACGGCTTCAATGAGACAACCCACCATGTACTCCTACATGGCCTCTCACCGCTACTTTTCCAAATCGTGTTCATACACTTAGCTCACACACAGTAGGACATGTTTACACACCTCCGATTCATCCCCAATGAATCAGACCTGACTCAACTCTAAGAAGTAGCAGGCATGACAAACAAGCATGAATGAGTAGGCACTTCAGGGCTCAAACAACTCCTACTCATGCTAGTGGGTTTCATTTAATTACTGTGGCAATGACAGGTCATGCAGAGGAAAGGTGGTTCAACTACCGCAACAAGTAACACATGAATCGTTGTTGTCCTAATGCAGTAAAAGAGAGCACAAGCGAGAGAGTGGGATTGTATCGGAATAAACAAGGAGGTTTTGCTTGCCTGGCACTTCTGAAGATAATATAGTTCTTCATCGGTGTCATCGATCACATCGTAGGTACACGTCTATTGAGAGGGGACAAGCACCGACAAACAAAGAGGAAACACAATCAATGCAATGCAACAATATGATGCATGATCATGACATGGCAATATGCTGTGATTTGAGCTAATGCAACTAACAACAATTTAAATTAAGTTGGTTTGAATACATGATTCAAATTCAAACTCCATATGTGATTATTCAAATGACATTTAATTGATTTGACCTGATCAACAGGCATAAGTTGCTCAAACATGCATGAACATTGTACAGATGGATAGATTGGATTTTTCTGATAATTTTTCATATATAACTTATTTCATCCTGGGAGTGAGCCGCATCGTCTGGTGGTGGTGGCTGAGCTCGAAATGACCGGGAATGGCGCCGGCGATGACCACCGCAGCGGCCGGAGTTCAAACATTGATGGATTCGACGCCACAGCGCGCGGGAGGACAAGCGGTTTGCACCTACGGAGTCTACGCGTGCTCACGAACCCAACGAGAACACCCACGGGACCAATAGGTCACCGGAGCTTCCTCGGCGACGAAGTCGTGCGGCGGCACACTCTCGGCCTCGACGGAAACAGCGGCTACGGCGAGAACTAGGACACAGAATTAGGGGGGAATGGTGCAGGGGCTCACAGAGTTCACGATGAGACGGTCGGCGTGCTCGGGGAAGGCCTGGGGCGACGGGATGGCGACGGCGATCTCCGCCGACCGTAGCTTGAAGACGGAGTCGAGGCGGTCGAGTTGGGGCGTCCTAGCGTTCGGGGCTTGCTCGAGGCGGCATAACGGGCGGTTGGTGGATCTTGCAGACTACACGGGGAGGCAAGAGGAGCATGGTGGGCGTGGTGGCAGCGAACGGCGGCGGCGGCTCTCTGTTCGGGCGAAGAACAAAGAGGGAGAGGGGAAAATGGCCAGGGAAGAAGGGGAGGTCGGCACGGCCTCGTCGACGTCTCCTGGCGCGGGGTTGGGGGGAAGGAGGCGTCGACACGGCGAAGCAGGAGATGGCCGGGGCGCGCCTGCGTGCGTCGGCCACGCGCGCCCGTCCCTCTGGCAAGAGGAAAACAACAGGAGGAGGTGGGCTGGGCCAGGTGGCTGGGCTGGCCGACTGGGCCGGCCAGGTGGGCTGCGGTAAGTCAGGTGAGGTTTCCTTTCTTTTCTAATTTTCTTCTGTTTTCTATTCTGCTATTTTGTTTCTGGATTTGGAAAAATACTAATCACATCATAAAATCGTGAAATAAATTTATAGGCACTGTTTGAATTATTTCCAATAGCCCCCAAGTACTTCCAGGATTATTTGGACACTTAAAAATATTTATAGTATTTAAATGTCCAAATTCAAATACTTATGAATTAACTCAAAAATCCATAAATGACCTACAAATATGACCATCATAAGAATTCTTACAAATCTTGTATGCTTGGCATATTAGGATTATTTAAGCAAATTACCATGCTATTTAAGACTCTCAAAATAATATAAGTGAATCATGAGAGTTCATCTATTTCTTCAAAATAAAACCACCATTGTGCTCTAAAATATATAAGTGAAGCACTAGAGCAAACAACAAACTACTCGAAAAGATATAAGTGAAGATCAATGAGTAGTCGACTAATTATACAACTATGTGAAGACTCTCCCAATTAATAATTTCAGATCTTGGTATCTTATTCAAACAGCAAGCAAAGCTAAATAAAATGGCATGATGCTCCAAGCAAAACACATATCATGTGGTGAATAAAAATATAGCTCCAAGTAAATTTACCGATGAACGAAGACGAAAGAGGGGATGCCTTCCGGGGCATCCCCAAGCTTAGGCTCTTGGTTGTCCTTGAATATTACATTGGGGTGCCTTGGGCATCCCCAAGCTTAGGCTCTTGCCACTCCTTATTCCATAGTCCATCGAATCTTTACCCAAAACTTGAAAACTTCACAACACAAAACTCAACAGAAAACTCGTAAGCTCCGTTAGCGAAATAAAACAAAATAGCACTTCAAGTTACTATAATGAACTCATTCTATATTTATATTAGTGTTAAACCTATTGTATTCCAACTTCCCTATGGTTTATAAACTATTTTACTAGCCATAGATTCATCAAAATAAGCAAACAACACACGAAAAACAGAATCTGTCAAAAACAGAACAGTCTGTAGTAATCTATAACTAACGCAAACTTCTGGGACTCCAAAAATTCTAAAATAAATTGGTGGACCTGAGGAATTTTTCTAGTAATCATCTGCAAAAATAATCAACTAAATATAACTCTCCAGTAAAAAGTTGAAGCTAATCTCGTGAGCGCTAAAGTTTCTATTTTTTACAGCATGATCATAAAGACTTCACCCAAGTCTTCCCAAAGGTTCTACTTGGCACAAACACTAATTAAAACATAAAACCGCATCGAAAAAGAAGCTAGATGGATTATTTATTCCTAAACAGAACCAAAAAGCAAGAAACTAAAAAAAATTGGGTTGCCTCCCAACAAGCGCTTTCATTTAACGCCCCTAGCTAGGCATGATGATTTCAATGATGCTCACATAAAAGATAAGAATTGAAACATAAAGAGAGAATCATGAAGAATATGACTAGCATGTTTAAGTCTAACCCACTTCCTATGCATAGGGATTTTGTGAGAAAACAACTTATGGGAACAATAATCAACTAGCATAGGAAGACAAAACAAGCATAACTTCAAAAATTTAAGCACATAGAGAGGAAACTTGATATTATTGCAATTCCTACAAGCATATGTTACTCCCTCATAATAGTTTTCAGTAGCATCATGAATGAATTCAACAATATAACCAGCACCTAAATCATTCTTTTCATGATCTACTTGCATAGAAATTTTACTACTCTCCACATAAGCAAAATTCTTCTCTTGAATAGTAGTGGGAGCAAACTCAACAAAATAACTATCATATGATTGAAAATTAAGATAAAGATGACAAGTTTCATGGTTATCATTATTCTTTAAAGCATACGTGTCATCACAATAATCATCATAGATAGGAGGCATGCTTTCATCATAATAAATTTGCTCATCAAAGCTTGGGGGACAAAAAATATCATCTTCATCAAACATAGCTTCCCCAAGCTTGTGGCTTTGCATATCATTAGCATGATGGATATTCAAGGAATTCATACTAACAACATTGCAATCATGCTCATCATTAAAATATTTAGTGCCAAATATTTTAATGCATTCTTCTTCTAACACTTTGGCACAATTTTCCTTTCCATCATACTCAAGAAAGATATTAAAAAGATGAAGCGTGTGAGACAAACTCAATTCCATTTTTTTGTAGTTTACTTTTGTAAACTAAACTAGTGATAAAACAAGAAACAAAAAATTCGATTGCAAGATCACAAGATATATCTTCAAGCACTAACCTCCCCGGCAACAGCGCCAGAAACTGCTTACTTGACGGGGTGTGAGTGCCGCTTACCTAGCCTCCCCGGCAACGGCGCCAGAAAAGAGCTTGATGTCTACTACGCAACCTTCTCCTTGTAGACGTTGTTGGGCCTGCAAGTGCACAGGTTTGTAGGACAGTAGCAAACTTCCCTCAAGTGGATGACCTAAGGTTTATCAATCCGTAGGAGGCGTAGGATGAAGATGGTCTCTCTCAAGCTACCTTGCAACCAAATAACAAAGAGTCTCTTGTGTCCCCAACACACCCAATACAATGGTAAATTGTATAGGTGCACTAGTTCGGCGAAGAGATGGTGATACAAGTGCAATATGGATGGTAGATATAGGTTTTTGTAATCTGAAAATATAAAAACAGCAAGGTAAGTAAAGATAAAAGTGAGCAGAAACGGTATTGCAATGCTTGGAAACAAGGCCTGGGGTTCATACTTTCACTAGTGCAAGTTCTCTCAACAATAATAACATAATTGGATCATATAACTATCCCTCAACATGCAACTAAGAGTCACTCCAAAGTCACTAATAGCGGAGAACAAACGAAGAGATTATGGTAGGGTACGAAACCACCTCAAAGTTAGTCTTACCAATCAATCCATTGGGCTATTCCTATAAGTGTCACAAACAGCCCTAGAGTTCGTACTAGAATAACACCGGAAGACACAAATCAACCAAAACCCTAATGTCACCAAGATACTCCAATGTCACCTCAAGTATCCGTGGGTATGATTATACGATATGCATCACACAATCTCAGATTCATCTATTCAACCAACACATAGAACCTCAAAGAGTGCCCCAAAGTTTCTACCGGAGAATCACGACGAAAACGTGTGCCAACCCCTATGCATAGGTTCATGGGCGGAACCCGCAATTGGTCACCAAAACATACATCAAGTGGCACGTGATATCCCATTGTCACCACAGATACGCACGGCAAGACATACATCAAGTGTTCTCAAATCATTAAAGACTCAATCCGATAAGATTACTTCAAAGGGAAAACTCAATCCATTACAAGAGAGTAGAGGGGGAGAAGAAACATAAGATCCAACTATAATAGCAAAGCTCGCGATACATCAAGATCGTGCCAAATCAAGAACACGAGAGAGAGAGAGAGAGAGAGATCAAACACATAGCTACGTGTACATACCCTCAGCCCGAGGGTGAACTACTCCCTTCTCGTCATGGAGAGCGCAGGGATGATGAAGATGGCCACCGGTGAGGGTTCCCCCCTCCGGCAGGGTGCCGGAACAGGGTCCCAAGAGGTTTTTGGTGGCTACAGAGGCTTGCGGCGGCGGAACTCCAGATCTAATCTCTGTTCTGGAAGTTTTAGGGTACGTGGAGTTATATAGGCGGAAGAAGCACGTCAGGGGAGCCACGAGGGCCCCACGAGGCAGGGGGGCGTGCCCTAGTGGGGTGGGCGCGCCCCCCACCCTCCTGGCTTCCTCGTTCCTTCCTTGACGTGGGGTTCAAGTCCATCGGTTGGCTTTCGCTCCAAAAATAACTTCTCTAGTTGATTTTGTTCCGTTTTGACTCAGTTTGATACTCCTTTTCTTAGAAATACTGAAATAGGCAAAAAACAGCAAGTCTGGGCTGGGCCTCCGGTTAATAGGTTAGTCCCAAAAGTAATATAAAAGTGGAAAATAAAGCCCAGTATTGCCCAAAACAGTAGATAATATAGCATGGAGCAATCAAAAATTATAGATACGTTGGAGACGTATCAAGCATCCCCAAGCTTAATTCCTGCTCGTCCTCGAGTAGGTAAATGATAAAAAAGAATTTTTGATGCGGAGTGCTACTTGGCATAACTTCAATGTAATTCTTCTTAATTGTGGCATGAATATTCAGATCCGAAAGATTCAAGACAAAAGTTCATATTGACATAAAAATAATAATACCTCAAGCATACTAACAAAGCAATCATGTCTTCTCAAAATAACATGGCCAAAGAAAGTTATCCCTACAAAATCATATAGTCTAGCTATGCTCTATCTTCACCACACAAAGTATTTAAATCATGGACAACCCCGATGACAAGCCAAGCAATTGTTTCATACTTTTGACATTCTCAAAACTTTTTCAATCTTCACGCAATACATGAGCGTGAGCCATGGATATAGCACTATAGGTGGAATAGAATGGTGGTTGTGGAGAAGACAAAAAGGAGAAGATAATCTCACTTCAACTAGGCGTATCAACGGGCTATGGAGATGCCCATCAATAGATATCAATGTGAGTGAGTAGGGATTGCCATGCAACGGATGCACTAGAGCTATAAGTATATGAAAGCTCAATAAAAGAAACTAAGTGGGTGTGCATCCAACTCGCTTGCTCACGAAGACCTAGGGCATTTTGAGGAAGCCCATCATTGGAATATACAAGCCAAGTTCTATAATGAAAATTCCCACTAGTATATGAAAGTGACAACATAGGAGACTCTCTATTATGAAGATCATGGTGCTACTTAGAAGCACAAGTGTGGTAAGAGGATAGTAGCATTGCCCCTTCTCTCTTTTTCTCTCATTTTTTTATTTTATTATTTTTTTTATTTGGCACTTTACTCTTTTTTTGCCTCTTTTTTTCTTTTTTTTTCGTCCGGAGTTTCATCCCGACTTGTGGGGGAATCATAGTCTCCATCATCCTTTCCTCACTAGGACAATGCTCTAATTATGAAGATCATCACACTTTTATTTACTTACAACTCAAGAATTACAACTCGATTCTTAGAAAAAAATATGACTCTATTTGAATGCCTCCGGCGGTGTACCGGGATGTGCAGTGACTCATGAGTGACATGTATGAAAGAATTATGAACGGTGGCTTTGCCACAAATACGATGTCAACTACATGATCATGCAAAGCAATATGACAATGATGGAGTGTGTCATGATAAACGAAACGGTGGAAAGTTGCATGGCAATATATCTCGGAATGGCTATGGAAATGCCATGATAGGTAGGTATGGTGGCTGTTTTGAGGGAGGTATATGGTGGGTGTATGATACCGGCGAAAGGTGCGCGGTATTTGAGAGGCTAGCAATGGTGGAAGGAAGGAAAAGTGCGTATAATCCATGGACTCAACATTAGTCATAAAGAACTCATATAGTTATTGCAAAAATCTAGAAGTTATCAAAGCAAAGTATTACGCGCATGCTCCTAGGGGGATAGATTGGTAGGAAAAGACCATTGCGCGTCCCCGACCGCCACTCATAAGGAAGACAATCAATAAATAAATCATGTTCTGACTTCATCACATAACGGTTCACCATACGTGCATGCTACGGGAATCACAAACTTTAACACAAGTATCTCTAAAATCACAACTACTCAACTAGCATGACTCTAATATCACCATCTTCATATCTCAAAACAATTATCAAGCATCAAACTTCTCATAGTATTCAACGCACTCATAAGAATTCTTACAAATCTTGTATGCTTAGCATATTAGGATTATTTAAGCAAATTACCATGCTATTTAAGACTCTCAAAATAATATAAGTGAAGCATGAGAGTTCATCTATTTCTTCAAAATAAAACCACCATTGTGCTCTAAAAGATATAAGTGAAGCACTAGAGCAAACAACAAACTACTCGAAAAGATATAAGTGAAGATCAATGAGTAGTTGAATAATTATACAACTATGTGAAGACTCTCCCAATTAATAATTTCAGATCTTGGTATCTTATTCAAAAAGAAAGAAAAGCTAAATAAAATGACATGACGCTCCAAGAAAAACACATATCATGTGGTGAATAAAAATATAGCTCCAAGTAAAGTTACCGATGAACAAAGATTTAAAGAGGGATGCCTTCAGGGCATCCCCAAGCTTAGGCTCTTGGTTGTCCTTGAATATTACCTTGGGGTGCCTTGGGCATCCCCAAGATTAGGCTCTTTCCACTCCTTATTCCATAGTCCATCGAATCTTTACCCAAAACTTGAAAACTTTACAACACAAAACTCAACAGAAAACTCGTAAGCTCCGTTAGCGAAATAAAACAAAATACCACTTCAAGTTACTGTAATGAACTCATTCTATATTTATATTAGTGTTAAACCTACTGTATTCCCACTTCTCTATGGTTTATAAACTATTTTACTAGCCATAGATTCATCAAAATAAGCAAACAACACACGAAAAACAGAATCTGTCAAAAACAGAACAGTCTGTAGTAATCTGTAACTAACGCAAACTTCTGGGACTCCAAAAATTCTAAAATAAATTGGTGGACCTGAGGAATTTGTCTAGTAATCATCTTCAAAAATAATCAACTAAATAGCACTCTCCAGTAAAAAGTTGAAGCTAATCTCGTGAGCGCTAAAGTTTCTGTTTTTTACAGCATGATCATAAAGACTTCACCCAAGTCTTCCCAAAGGTTCTACTTGGCACAAACACTAATTAAAACATAAAAACACCTATAAACACAAGCTAAATGGATTATTTATTCGTAAACAGAACCGAAAAGCAAGAAACTAAAACAAAATTGGGTTGCCTCCCAACAAGCGCTATCGTTTAACGCCCCTAGCTAGGCATGATGATTTCAATGATGCTCACATAAAAGATAAGAATTGAAACATAAAGAGAGAATCATGAAGAATATGACTAGAATATTTAAGTCTAAACCACTTCCTATGCATAGGGATTTTGTGAGCAAACAACTTATGGGAACAATAATCAACTAGCATAAGAAGACAAAACAAGCATAACTTCAAAAATTTAAGCACATAGAGAGGAAACTTGATATTATTGCAATTCCTACAAGCACATGTTCCTCCCTCATAATAGTTTTCAGTAGCATCATGAATGAATTCAACAATATAACCAGCACCTAAATCATTCTTTTCATGATCTACTTGCATATAAATTTTACTACTCTCCACATAAGCAAAATTCTTCTCTTGAATAGTAGTGGGAGCAAACTCAACAAAATAACTATCATACGATTGAAAATTAAGATCAAGATGACAAGTTTCATGGTTACCATTTTTCTTTAAAGCATACGTGTCATCACAATAATCATCATAGATAGGAGGCGTGCTTTCATCATAATAAAATTGCTCATCAAAGCTTGGGGGACAAAAAATATCATCTTCATCAAACATAGCTTCCCTAAGCTTGTGGCTTTGCATATCATTAGCATGATGGATATTCAAGGAATTCATACTAACAACATTGCAATCATGCTCACCATTCAAATATTTAGTGCCAAATATTTTAATGCATTCTTCTTCTAACACTTTGGCACAATTTTCCTTTCCATCATACTCACGAAAGATATTAAAAAGATCAAGCGTGTGAGACAAACTCAATTCCTTTTTTTTTGTAGTTTTATTTTATAAACTAAACTAGTGATAAAACAAGAATGAAAAAGATTTGATTGCAAGATCTAAAAATATACCTTCAAGCACTAACCTCCCTGGCAACGGCGCCAGAAACTGCTTAGTTGACGGGGTGTGAGTGCCGCTTACCTAGCCTCCCCGGCAACGGCGCCAGAAAATAGCTTGATGTCTACTACGCAACCTTCTCCTTGTAGACGTTGTTGGGCCTGCAAGTGCACAGGTTTGTAGGACAGTAGCAAATTTCCCTCAAGTGGATGACATAAGGTTTATCAATCCATAGGAGGCGTAGGATGAAGATGGTCTCTCTCAAGCAACCCTGCAACCAAATAACAAAGAGTCTCTTGTGTCCCCAACACACCCAATACAATGGTAAATTGTATAGGTGCACTAGTTCGGCGAAGAGATGGTGATACAAGTGCAATATGGATGGTAGATACAGGTTTTTGTAATCTGAAAATATAAAAACAGCAAGGTAAGTAAAGATAAAAGTGAGCATAAACGGTGTTGCAATGCTAGGAAACAAGGCCTAGGGTTCATACTTTCACTAGTGCAAGTTCTCTCAACAATAATAACATAATTGGATCATATAACTATCCCTCAACATGCAACAAAGAGTCACTCCAAAGTCACTAATAGCGGAGAACAAACGAAGAGATTATGGTAGGGTACGAAACCACCTCAAAGTTATTCTTTCCAATCAATCCATTGGGCTTTTCCTATAAGTGTCACAAACAGCACTAGAGTTCGTACTAGAATAACACCTTAAGACACAAATAAACCAAAACCCTAATGTCACCTAGATACTCCAATGTCGCCTCAAGTATCCGTGGGTATGATTATACGATATGCATCACACAATCTCAGATTCATCTATTCAACCAACACATAGAACCTCAAAGAGTGCCCCAAAGTTTCTACCGGAGAATCACGACGAAAATGTGTGCCAACCCCTATGCATAGCTTCATGGGCGGAACCCGCAAGTTGGTCACCAAACCATACATCAAGTGGCACGTGATATCCCATTGTCACCACAGATACGCACGGCAAGACATACATCAAGTGTTCTCAAATCATTAAAGACTCAATCCGATAAGATTACTTCAAAGGGAAAACTCAATCCATTACAAGAGAGTAGAGGGGGAGAAGAAACATAAGATCCAACTATAATAGCAAAGCTCGCGATACATCAAGATCGTGCCAAATCAAGAACACGAGAGAGAGAGAGAGAGAGAGAGAGAGATCAAACACATAGCTACG
Organism: Aegilops longissima; assembly: GCA_021605205.1. Taxonomy (NCBI): domain Eukaryota; kingdom Viridiplantae; phylum Streptophyta; class Magnoliopsida; order Poales; family Poaceae; genus Aegilops; species Aegilops longissima. Next base: position 163,178,080 of record CM038678.1, on the reverse strand, counting down.
TGTACATACCCTCAGCCCGAGGGTGAACTAGTCCCTTCTCGTCATGGAGAGCGCAGGGATGATGAAGATGGCCACCGGTGAGGTTCCCCCCTCCGTGAGTGCCGAACAGGGTCCCAGAGGTTTTGGTGGCTCTGAGAGGCTTGCGGCGGAACTCCAGATCTAATCTCTGTTCTGGAAGTTTCAGGGTACGTGGAGTTATATAGGTGGAAGAAGCACATCAGGGGAGCCACGAGGGCCCCACGAGGTAGGGGGCGCGCCCCCCACCCTCGTGGCTTCCTCATTTCTTCCTTGACGTGGGGTCCAAGTCCATCGGTTGGCTTTCGTTCCAAAAATAACTTATGTAGTTGATTTCGTTCCGTTTTGACTCCGTTTGATATTCCTTTTCTTCGAAATACTGAAATAGGCAAAAAACAGCAATTCTGGGCTGGGCCTCCGGTTAATATGTTAGTACCAAAAGTAATATAAAAGTGGAAAATAAAGCCCAATATTGCCCAAAACGGTAGATAATATAGCATGGAGCAATCAAAAATTATAGATACGTTGGAGACGTATCACTCTCGAGCTGAGACACGAAGCACACATCTAGAGGAATGGAGTGGAACAAATGACGGAGGTTCACTAGGTAGACAACAATTCCACACTTAAGAAGGTGGTGAACGGTTGTCAATGTAGCGAGGAGTTGAATTGTCATGATACCATAACGAGACATCTTAGAGGAAGTGGCTCGTAGAATCATCCCTTAAGTGGCAAAAAGAATTACCTTTGATTCAAGGATCATTGAAGCTCTTTATACCATCTTAAGGCAAATCATAATCATTCAGTTGAAGGAGTACGGATGAGTGACATACCCGGATGAGTATGGATGATGTGGATTACCTTGTTGAAGACAACGTCATGGATGATTTTGCTTATCATCGGAAATGGATGGGACCCATGGTAGGACCACTTTTGAAAATGATTCTGATCAGTAATTACTGATAATCCAGAGTAGGGTGGCACGATGGTGGTGCAAGCTGGGAACAAAATGCAAATGATGGGAATGATTCTGGTAACTGGGAAGTAACTCAACAGACGAGAGTGATTCCACTATTGAAAAATTATAGTATGGCCGAGGTAACTGGGAGCAATCCCTAGTTAGTGCCGATGATAACACCTGGTGCTTGCGCGTGCTCTCAAGAACTTGAGCATTTCCATATTCATCAAGGTTTTACCAATATCCATGTCAAGGATCCTGGCAACACAACATACTACCATGATGAATGGTGATGGATGATGCAGATGCAAAAGAGGATAACACCTTCTCAGATTTCACCTTAGCAAGGCCAAGGAATCAGAAATTCGGATGATCGACCGAGAGACATTTAGCACTCCGCTTCTAATGTTCTCCTTGATGCACTAACATATCCCATTCATAGATATGGTTTGATATCTAGAACATCAAGTAAAAGGTCGGACTTCGGAAATACAAATATCCATAAGGGACAACTTCTGGAGTAAATTCTACGAGATCCTTATGGGGAGGTGGCCAACTTCCTCAAACAAGATACTACAATAGTAGGTCTTTCGGTTGGGTGTGTTGGCCACGACATCCACTTTATTGGTTACAGAGAGACCAATATTATAGTTCCTGGGAAACGTTCCAACCATTCTATCTGCCTGAGATTCAGATCTAGTTGGTGTCAGGATATTCTGAACTCATTAAGTCCAGTGGGAAAAATGAAAGTTTGCAACACAAATCAATGAGATGACGTTGCAAGATTCTCGGGAAATGGACTACGGTAGTAAGCTCCAAAACATGAGCTGGCTCTGCTACAAACATGTGAACACGCTGTCCTAGACAAGCATGACCACATAGTAGTCTTATAATAAAACACTACCGAGTTCAGGAGGGGAATCATCAACGAGGATAGCCGAGTCCTAACATAAGTCATATGACTAGCTCTTATGAAGGAACTTCTTCTCCTTGAACAAATCAATCAGTGGCTTGGTGTGCTAAGGACACATATAGAACGAAGGTTGCAAGTCTCCGCACCACAGAAAACTTCGCACGTATGCATGACCGATTTGGGATGATTCCAAAGGAAGCAACAATGACTTTCTTGAATCCACGGCGGCAACTTGCATCAAATGCACATGAATTAGAGGAAGTCACATCTTTCATCCGGACATATGCTTCATGAACGGGACATGAGGGCAATGCTTATAAAGTTTCCAACACTAGCATAATGTTCAACCAAATCATGGAGGAGATAAGGATATTGTCGATGGGCTCAAGAAAAATTCATCCAGGTTTCCATATAAACGGAATTCCACAATTAAGTGAACACGGTGATAGCATTGGTCAGACCAAAGGATGTAATGGTGTATGCCTGAGGAAAACAACCACGAGTAAGACAACATTACGAATATCGTTGGTTCTAATTTGATTTGGCGATAACCCATACCCAAATCAAAGATTGGATAAGATGATAGATCCATTAACTGACCATGAGGGTCAATCGATGAAAATACCATCTTCCTTCAATACGGACACACAAAGATATCCCTTGGAATGAACTGAGTCGGACAAGCTTTTATCTTACAACTCTCCAAGTTGTTGTTTAGCTTAACCAACTAGCTCAGGGGTATCCGACACAGATTCTTGGAGAAGGGGTGGTTTACAACAAAACCAACTTGATCACGAACTCAACATAGTGGTCAGGTGACGACCTGGTGATACTTCCGAGAAGATATTTGGAAAATCACGAACCACCGATATGCTACAAAGCTCGAGAACAATCTTGCTTTTCAGGCAAGACAATATGATCCAATGAGCGAGGTTGACAAAATCCTAACTCATTGATCGAAGAGTGCACCGGAAATAAGGACCAGGTAGCACGATCATCCTTAGGATGGTGATTCAATAATCAACATACTGAGAATTAAATTATTGTCCTTTATCCACCAAGCAACAAGGTTACTAGGAGTACAGATTTCACACATCACGATTCACTTGTCGGCATTCCAGTTGCGACAACACGAAACCGAGGAATGAATAATGATGGTGACAAGTATCACTACGTCAAGAATTCATAAGAGAGGGTGCAATTCTGATGACATTCCTGACATAAAGTGGGTAATACTTCAGGGTAGAACAGGGCAAAAGCTGGATTAGCAATTTGATCTGTGGAGTACGACTGCTTTGACCCAATCCTGGAATTGGACAAGGTACTGGAGTTTGTTTCTCGTAGTAATTCCGGAATAGAATGGCTTGGTGGACCACAGGATTAATAGGCATCGATGAACACGAGTGCACGATTACTCCTGACTACCAATTGATAAACGAGGGTCAGAATACAGCTAAAGAGGGACAACTCAAGGAGTATATAACTTTCTGAGTTGTGGATGCATAGATTAGTATGTCGAACCAAGTTCAACAGGTTTCTTCCGGATAACCCATGCAAGAAGGTAAAACTGACAGAGTCACAACATAGAATCGAGAACTCGACAAGAACACACTGATTGTGATCTTTCGGTTCAGCGAGGAACTTCTGCCATAAGCAGTACATGGTATTTGGAAGAAGGAAATACCACGGACATTGAGAACTATCGCAAAGGTTACTAATAACCTAAAGGAATGAGCAAACACTAACAACATGAGGTAGATAGGGTGAATCTCGGGTTCGTAACCCAGGAGTGGAATACCTACTAACTAAATGGCATCACGGGATGCTTTCGAGAATAATGGACAGAATCATCACACTGGGAACGCAAAACATGGTTCGATTACTAGGTGGCACTCTAAGACACCTAGGGTCATAACAATAGCTCCAACATATATGCCGAGGCAATAGAGTACCTCAACTCACCGTTTAGGGTGGTTAACCTGGCCAGAAAGTTCATCGAAAACAGAGGGAAAGGATTTTGCAATTGCATCAGATTATTTAGAAACCTGGGATGACTCAGATAGCATAATGGCTATAAATGCTCAAAAAGATTGGAGACATGCTACAAAAATGGTGGCATAGCCACTCAGAAGCACAATATCAAGGTTTCGAGATCAACAATTAACATACAGAAGTAGTAGGAACTGAACCGAGGCTTAAGTCCAACAATCATATAAGTCTACAGATTAGTAATACGTGATCCTGATAGAAAGAAGAGAAAGCCTAGTTTCTTAACCCCATAGGAAATATAAGATGACTCGGATCAGAGGGCATTAGGTATAAAGAGTAAAATGAGCCTTACGTTCCATCCCACAATCAGTTCCCTTATATAACTAAAGAATTTGTAGACTCAACTTCGACCAGTTTGGCTTGGTGAACCTACAGGCAGTCAGGCTCTAATACCAAAGCTGTCAGGACCCTAACTCAAAGCCACACTGATCTAGCATGTAACACCGCATATCACTTTGCGGCCTCACGCACGATATTCCCACGGGTGTCGCCTTACCTTGCCCGGGATCGTTTGCGCCTTTTGGCACACGTATATGATAGTGTCGCTAGCATCCATATGACAAGGAGCCCGGGCTGACATGGCTAGTCGTGAACCCAAAGTGGCACTAACTTACAGGGACAGGCATACATGACCCAACAACGAACGTGTCGGTCATCAGCGAGTGAATCTAGACTTTAGCAACTGGGCTAGCAGGATTATGGTAAACCGGGCTGTAGCAGGCTAACATGACTCCGGTAGACACCGCGTGACATTTCCCCGAAGGAACAGACAAAGGAACGAAGAAGTACACATGCCGGCCAGCCTAAGTGTTCCGGAGCAGTAGCAAGCTACCAAGGCTCAGTGGAAGCACTAGGAGACATTTCCTGGTAAGAGAGGCTACCAAGGATAAACAACTAGATAGTCAGATCCCACACATACCAAGCATTTCAATATCATACACACAATATGCTCGATATGTGCGAATACAACATGGCATCACAACATGACTCTACAACTCAAGTATTTTATTCAATAGGCTTAGAGGAGCGAGATATTACAAACATGGGTCTCACGCCCAACATTTAGAGCATACAAGTCAAAGCACATGCAGAAGCTTAACATGTCTGAGTACAGACAACTGCAAATGAAAAAGGCTGAGAAGCCTGACTAACTACCAGATCCTGCCGAGGGCACAAGATCGTAGCTGAGGTAACAAGCTAAACGTCGAAGTTCACACGGAACTACTAGTCAGACTGAAGTCTCTCTGCAAAAACATAAAATAGGCAAACGTGAGTACAAATGTACCCAGCAAGACTTACATCGAACTAACTACATATGCATCATTATCAACAAAGGGATGGTGGGGTTTAACTGCAGCAAGCCAGCTTTGACCGGTGGCTATCTGAACTACGATCGAAGTAACTCTTTTGAGGTGGCGCTACGAGTCCACATATTCACCATATCAATACACCACTATGGATCCGATCCCGTCTCCCTACGAGAACGCCATCCATTGCACTCACGCTTATCTTGCGTATTTTAGAGTATCCACTTTCAATTGTCTATGAACTATACGGGCAACCCAGAAGTCCTTTACCGCGGACACGGCTATTCGAATAGATGATGTTAACCCTGCAGGGGTGTACTTCTTCATACATGTTTCCACCACTTAGTGTGTGCACACGACATGTGCTCAGCAGACTTCAAGCGAAAGCCGACGTGGGTGTAGACCACGGCCTACCTAAACACTCAAGTCTCTAGTCCAGGTTTATCGCCTATTAAGGTTCCATTCGCAGAGAGTCTGGCCGAGGTTTCCACATACAGCCCTGAATGATGTGTGCAGGGTTCCCGAGACACCAACCGGGTGCCCGGTATATCGTGCCACGTGCCTACTGCATCACAGCCCACCCCTCGGTCAGCGCTGCGCACGGCCTCTAGCATACTACAAACACCAGAAACTACTTGCAACTCCTGGACAGAGGACGAGGGTGATTAAGAAGTTGAGCAGGGTCATATTTCAGGCCCCAGTGCATGGTAGTAGCTGTTTCATGGATCACAAACATAGAACTCAGTTCTTGAGGACGGCTTCAATGAGACAACCCACCATGTACTCCTACATGGCCTCTCACTGCTACCTTTACCAAATCGTGTTCATACACTTAGCTCACACACAGTAGGACATGTTTACACACCTCCGATTCATCCCCGATGAATCAGACCTGACTCAACTCTAAGCAGTAGCAGGCATGACAAAAAAGCATGAATGAGTAGGCACATCAGGGCTCAAACAACTCCTACTCATGCTAGTGGGTTTCATCTAATTACTGTGGCAATGACAGGTCATGCAGAGGAAAGGTGGTTCAACTACCGCAGCAAGTAACACATGAATCGTTGTTGTCCTAATGCAGTAAAACAGAGCAGAAGCGATAGAGCGGGATTGTATCGGAATGAACAAGGAGGTTTTGCTTGCCTGGCACTTCTGAATATAATATAGTTCTTCATCGGTCTCATCGATCACATCGTCGGTACACGTCTATTGAGAGGGGACAAGCACCGACAAACAAAGAGGAAACACAATCAATGCAATGCAACAATATGATGCATGATCATGACATGGCAATATGCTGTGATTTGAGCTAATGCAACTAACAACGATTTAAATTAAGTTGGTTTGAATACATGATTCAAATTCAAACTCCATATGTGATTATTCAAATGCCATTTAATTGATTTGACCTGATCAGCAGGCATAAGTTGCTCAAACATGCATGAATATGGTACAGATGGATAGATTGGATTTTTTTGATAATTTTTCATATATTACTTATTTCATTCTATGTTACGGTTGAATTTATAGGAATTTTAGAAGTTTTAGCTATTTTCTGGAATTTCCCGAATTAAATTAAATCTAGAGAATGACTTTACTGCGTCAGCATGACGTCGGAATGATGTCAGCAGGTCAACATCGCCTAACCAGAGTCAAACCTGCCAGTGGGACCCATATGTTATCGACTCAGCTAGTTAATATAGTTAATTAGCCTTAAGTTAAATCTAACTAAAATGTCAGTGGGGCCGTGGCCCACATGTCAGTGACTTAGCGGGTTAACTAAAAGTTAATTAGCTTTAAGCTAAAATTAGCAGGGCTCTGGGCCCACCTGTCAATGACCCAGGGGGAGTCAAACCCCTGGTCAACTGAGTCTAACCCGCCGGCGTTGAGCCGCTGGTTAGTCCAGACGCGGCGGCGAGCTGCGGAAATGCTACTCAGGGTGCCATTTGCCGCGCGGTTTGCTCCTACGCGCTCCTGGGAGTGAGCCGCATCGTCTGGTGGTGGTGGCTGAGCTCGAGATGGCCGGGAACGGCGTCGGCGATGACCACCGCGGCAGCCGGAGTTCAAACGTCGACGGATTCGACCCCACAGCGCGCGGGAGGACAAGCTGTTTGCACCTACGGACTCTACGTGTGCTCACGAACCCAATGGGAACACCCACGGGACCAATAGGTCACCAGAGCTTCGTCGACGACGGGGTCGTGCGGCGGCGCACTCTCGGCCTCGATGGAAACAGCGGCTACGGCGAGAACTAGGCCACTGAATTAGGGGGAACGGTGCAGGGGCTCACGGAGATCACGATGAGACGGTTGGCGTGCTCGGGGAAGGCCTGGGGCGACGGGACGGCGACGGCAATCTCCGGCGACCGAAGCTTGAAGACGGAGTCGAGGTGGCCGAGTTGGGGCATCCGAGTGCTCGGGGCTTGCTCGAGGCAGCATAACGGGCGGTGGCGGAGCTTGCAGACTACACGGTGAGGCGAGAGGAGCATGGTGGGCGTGGTGGCAGCGAACGGCGGCGGCGGCTCTCTGTTCGGGCGAAGAACGAAGAGGGAGAGGGGAAATGGCCAGGGAAGAAGGGGAGGTCGGCATGGCCTCGTCCACGTCTCCTGGCGCGGGGTTGGGGGGAGGGGCGTTGACACGGCGAAGCAGGAGGTGGCCGGGGCGCGCCTGCGTGCGTCGGCCACGCGCGCCCATCCCTCTGGCAAGAGGAAAACGACAGGAGGAGGTGGGCTGGGCCAGGTGGCTGGACTGGCCGACTGGGCCGGCCAGGTGGCCTGCGGTAAGTCAGGTGAGGCTTCCTTTCTTTTCTAATTTTCTTCTGTTTTCTATTCTGCTATTTTGTTTCGGGATTTGGAGAAATACAAATTGTCGGCGTTCTGGGAACGGGGGTCCCCAGACTTGCCTACCTGCGGCCTGCGGCGTGGTTCAAAGGAGGCCCAGGACGGCCCATCTTCATCAACACAAGATCAAGACCTTTGCGAGGGGCCAAGCCTCGCGGGTCTGACGACCAGGAGCTTCCTCAGGCACGGCCTCGTCAGGCTGGCTCATGAGGAGGCGGAGAGTTCAAGGCAGGGTACCTCGTGAGGTGCCCATGACGCAAGCCATGACGACCAAGGGCGCCCGGTCGGGCCAGCCAGCAGCAGCGTCCTCCTTTCCTCTTTGGTGCAAAGGGAGCAAGCGCAGGCGAGAGCATCAAGCAAAGGCATCCGTTTCGGTGCAACAAGACCAAGACCAGCCCCAACGGCTGGAAGGGAGCCATCGTGGAGCCCAAGCAGGCGTCATCACCAGAGCCTTTGGCAGGCGAGGACTAACTTTAGTCAGGATAAGTGTACCCGCTGTTCCCCTTCAAAATGGCCAATTGTTGGCGCCCTTCCCGCTTAATATTTGGGAAGAGGCCCAGGGCCTTCGTCTATATAAGTAGAGCTAGCCACCATAGTAGAGGGGGCGGGCATTTGGAATCCAGGGAGAGAGATAGAGACCCGATCCTCAAGCTAGAGCGATGGAACACCACCTAGCAGTTCATCACACCCACCAAGAACAGACCCTCGCGAGGCTGTTCTTCCATGTACTGTTCTTCATCAGCCCAAGAGGCAATCCACCACACCACAATCTAGAGTAGGGTATTACACCACAACGGTGGCCCGAACTAGTATAAATCGCGCGTCTCTGGTGATGTTCTTTTTAGTAGTTTAGGTCCCTGCGATTCGGCGAGGTACGAGACGGTGGAGGGTTGGATCTCCGCGCACACCCCAGAGTTCGAACCTTGGTCTGCCGGAACCCGAAATCTGACATTTGGCGCGCCAGATAGGGGTGCGCTGGAATCTGCCTTTCGTCGCCTCGTTCTTCCCCGACCACCACAGCCATGTCTGACGCTCGTCGGGCCCGCGCCGAGCGCCGAGCCGCCCTCGCTTCCCATGTCGCCCAGACGGCTCCCGTCGGTGGGCGTCCTCGTCGTTCCCCGTCACCTGCCGTCAACGCCGCCACCGGCCCGGCGGGGAACGAGCAGCAAGCGTCGCCCCAAACTCGTCCATGAGGCGGGGCGGCCGCACCGCCACGCCGCTCACCCCGCTGGTTCTTCGCCACGCGCGCCCAGCTGCCATGGAGGCCCGAGCAGCACTCATCGCGCTAACGAGCTCCTGTGCTACCGCCCCGTCGACGACGTCTATGAAGAATGGCTCGACCGAGTCGCCGAGCTCGTCCGCGCTGCAGGAGGCGACGCCTTGCCGTCCGTCTCGCTGCACCGCACCCCGCCCCGCGCAGGCGATGAAGCTCCCGGGGCGCCTCAGCCGCCTCCTCCTCAAGACGGCGCCCTGGCCCCAAGGCGAGCGGTCCCTGGGCGGAACCCGTTCCACCAGGCGCCGGCACAGCAAGAACAGAGCTGCCAAGAAGTTCCTCGCCTGCAAGAAGCTGCCCGAGCGCTGCCCGCTCCAGCACGTCAAGACCCTGCTTTGCCCCCAGCCGCGGCGCATGGAGGCCCACAAGACCAAGCCCTCTGTCGTCCGAGGCCCCCCGCGGCCACGGTGGGCTGCCGCGCCTTCACCTCCGAGCTGCGCAGCGTCGCGTGGCCCGCCAAGTTCAAGCCAGACCTGCCTCCACGCTACGACGGCACGGCTGACCCTACGGAGTTCCTCCAGCTCTACGAGCTGGGCATCGAGGCTGCCAACGGGGATGAAAAGGTCATGGCGAACTGGTTTCCCATGGCGCTCAAGGACGGGGCCCGCACCTGGCTCCTGAACCTGGCCCCAGGCACGATCTCTTCCTGGGCCGAGATGCGTACCCGCTTCATCGCCAACTTCCAGGGTACTCGCGACCGGCCACCCGCCGTGAGCGACATGCGCCGAATCAAGCAGCAGCCAGGGGAAACCCTGCAAAAGTACATCCAGCGCTTCAACAACGCGCGCCTCAAGATCCCTGTGGTAACGGAGGAGGCCATCATCTCGCCTTCTCGGCGGCGCGGCGCGAAGTCAAGATGAAGGAGGAGCTGGCGATGCATGAAGATCTGTGCACCTCCCTGGAGCTGTTCAACTTGGCGACCAAGTGCGCCAGGGCTGAGGAGGGGCGCCTCTCCCTCCTCGAGCTGCCTGCCGCGGATCCCGAAGAGAAGAAGTCCAAGGCCAAGGACGTGAAGCGCAAGGGGCTACCGTGCTCGCAGCCGAGCAGACACCAAGCGAGGCGAGATCAGCCCGAGTCCTCCAAGGGCAGCCGATCTGCGTGTACCACGACCTCCACACCCACAACACCAATGAATGTCAAGAGCTCCGGCCGCGTCTTGCGAAGGAAGGGTCGGCAGACGCCCCGAGCGCAGCGACCGGGGCTACGACCGAGGAGGAGGAAGGAATGCAGGACGCTGGGAAGACCGCGGCCCGCGCCAAGGGTGGCGCGACCAACCTCGTGAGGACCGCTGGCAAGACCCACCTCGCGAGGGGGGCTGGAGGGATCAGCCTTGCGAGGATCGCCCGCAGGGGAACGCAGGCCTCCCTCCGCTACCGCCGCCGCCAAGGAGAATTGAAGACCGTCATCAGGACGAGGGGGCTGGGGGCTTCCAGGAAGCACGTGCGATCGCCTGCATCCTGGGCGGAGCTCAAGCCCCAGCCTCTCAGCGCATCTTCAAGCAATTCGCCCGCGAAGTGAATGCAGTCCTCCCCAAGATCGAGGCCACACGCCCTCTCAGGTGGTCGGCGTGCACCATCACGTTCAGCTCAGCGGATCAGCTCAAGTGCGCAGCCACAGCCGGAGTTCTCCCGATGCTTTGCTCCCCAATCATCAGCAACGTGCTGGTCACCAAGACCCTCATCGACGGCGGAGCAGGGCTCAACGTCCTGTCCGTGGAGACATTCAACAATCTTCAAGTGCCTTACAGTCAGCTTCAGCCAACCAAGACTTTCTCCGGAGTCACCGACGGCTCCACGGTCCCGATCGGGCAGGTCCGCCTTCCTGTCACCTTCGGGGCCCGCGACAACTACCACACCGAGCTCATCGACTTCGACGTCGCCTACATTCCCCTGCCATACAATGCCATCCTCGGGTACCTAGCGTTGGCCAAATTCATGGTCGTAACCCACCACGGCTACAACGTCCTCAAGATGCCAGGAAGCGGCGGGGTCATCACGGTGCCCTGTGAAGAAAGAGACGCAGTGTGCTCCCTGGAGCGAGCCTTTCAGGCCGCATCGCTGGAAGACCCAGACCACAGCAGCAGGAGGCCTCCCGAAGCCGCACCCAAGAAGAAGAAGACATCGACCGGCCCAGCTCCTCAAGAGACAGGCCCCTCAGGGCCCGCATCGGGCCAGGGGGAGCCTCCTTCCATCGCATAGGAAAGCGCGGCCGGCGCCCTCCTCAGGCAGGGCTCGGGGGCTCTCCCCTGGAGGGCCGCCGACCTCGCCAAGGTCTCGAGGGAGGCGCTTGGGCACCACGTGGGCGTGTTTCAAGCACGCTTCCATAAGCGAGCAAAACCGAAGGCGAGAACCCTCAAGAGTTCGTCAGCAAGGCCATTCAAGTGCTACAGGAGTCATGGGTCATGAGGAGCAGCCGCCGCCTACCCGCTGTGGCCCCCCATCCAGGCGAGGATTGTGGGCTGCACGTCTGCATCGACATACCAGGGCTCAACCGAGCCGCATCTCAAGAGCGCCTCTGGCCCTCACGAGTGGGACGTTGCGAGTGTCCGCCCCATTAGCCACGTGACGCATGCCTTATGGCACTGCCAAACGCTGCTGCTGCACCACTGTCTCATGAGGACCATCCTGAGGCTCAAGAGGTCAAGCACGCCGCAGCCTCGGGCGGAGATGGAGATGGTCCCCGAGGAGCCGCCAACGCCCCGGAGCCTCCCGAGGCCCCAGGCTGGGGCTCGTGAGGACCGCTCCCGCAGCCCAGAGAGTCTGCTACACCAACACCCCTTCATCCCCAACATCACCAGTGACATCTTTAAGTTTTATTTCCTGCTTTGGGCGCCTTGAGGCTGCATTATTCCCAGGCAGCGTGGGTCTGTCCCTGCGGCATGTATCCTTTTACTTCATGTCATTAGCTTATCCTGCTGGGGCGCCTCGGCTGCATCATCCCAAGCCGCCGAGCCAGTCCAGTGCATGTATCCTTCCTACTTTTTCCTTAGGATTATGCTCTCGCTCCACCATGCTTGTTATTTGGTGCCTTTTCCTGGGTGGCGGAATCTTGCGCGTTAAAGGGGGGGTGCCTGAGCATCGCGACTCAGGGCTCCTACCGCTCTCCGCCCTCACCCTCTGGTCTTTTCCATGGCACCGCATGACACAGCTTGCCCGCCGACGGCCGAGACCAGCCCGAGAGCCGGGACCCGAGGACGAGTTGCTGCGTCGACCCATCTTGCGCGTTAAAGGGGGTGCACGAGCATCGCGACTCAGGGCTCCTACCGCCTCCGCCCTCACCCTCCGGTCTTGTCCATGGCATCGCGACTGGCTTGCCGGCCGACGGCCGAGACTAGCCCGAGAGCCGGACCCGAGGGCGAGAGTTTCGCCATCCAATCCAGCTTTCGCGTTAAAGGGGGGTGCCTAAGCATCGCGACTCGGGGCTCCTACCGGCTCCGCCCTCACCCTCTGGTCTTGTCCATGGCATTGCGACCTGCTTGCCAGCGATGGTGAGACCAGCCCGAGAGCCGGACCCGGGACGAGAGTTGCTGCGTCGACCCGGCTTTTGCGTTAAAGGGGGGGTGCCCGAGCATCGCGACTCGGGGCTCCTACCGGCTCTCCAGCCCTCACCCTCTGGTCTTGTCCATGGCATCGCGACCGGCTTGCCGGCCGACGGCCGAGACCAGCCCAGAGCCGGACCCGAGGACGTGAGTTTCGCCATCCAATCCAGCTTGCGTGTTAAAGGGGGGTGCCCGAGCATCGCGACTCAGGGGCTCTACCGGCTCTCCGCCCTCACCCTCTGGTCTTGTCCATGGCATCGCGACCTGCTTGCCAGCGATGGTCGAGACCAGCCCGAGCCGGGACCCGAGGACGTAGAGTTGCTGCGTCGGCCCGGCTTGCTGCGTTAAAGGGGGTGCTGAGCATCGCGACCTGTGGCTCCTACCGCTCTCCGCCCTCACCCTATGGTCTTGTCCATGGCATCGCGACACAGGCTTGCCGGCGACGGCCGAGACCAGCCCGAGAGCCGGACCCGAGGACGAGAGTTGCGTCATCTAATCCAGCTTATGCGTCAAAGGGGGTGCTGAGCATCGCGACTCGTGGCTCCTACCGGCTCTCCGCCCTCACCCTCTGGTCTTGTCCATGGCATCGCGACACGGCTTGCCAACACGGCCGAGACCAGCCCGAGAGTTGGGACCCGAAGACGTAGAGCACCGGCATCTGGCCAAATTTGCAGGAACACACTCGAAGATAAGGCCTAGAGCCAGGCGCAACCCGCCTTGAGGTAGGGCCTCGTGAGTCCCGCGCTGGCTCACGGGTGCCCAGATACACCTCGTCCAGCCCTACCGTGCCAGCCACGTGTTAGGGTGGGGCTGTATACGCCCCGGGGGCTCCCCTCCGTCCTCCCGGAGGGGAGCCCCCTCCCACGTTCCAGTGGAAGCACCATGCTCCGCGCTGGCTGACGACACTGCCGAGGAGCGGCTATGCCCGTACGCATGCGGAAGCGCTATGCTCCGAGCTGGTGATAAACAACTTAGGGTGGCCTCCGGGTCGCATCAACCTCGGGAGCCCAGGCTCAGTGTGCGCCTCGCTCGCAACGCCTCCCCTCGGAGGCGCCATGCGAGGGGCTGGGCACGGGCTGCGCTGGTCACGCCAGACGCCGCCACCCAGCCAGCCCCTCGGCCTTGTTCTTCGTGACGCTACTCCCCGAGCGGAGCCAAGGTACACATGCCGCTTGAGCGTCAAGGTGGGCTCTCGAGCATCGCGACTCGTGAGCCTAATCGTCACGTAGCCCTTCACCCCTTAGTTCAAAAGGCTAATGGCGGTTGAGGTATGCGCGGGGCCGGGCTCTGCAGACGTAGAACGGTGGATCCGCCCGCGTCTCACCTCCCTACTTGTTGTTCGTGCGCCAAGGGGGACTCCTGAGCATCGCGACTCAGGAGCCTAACTTGTCACGTAGCCCCTCACTCCTTGGTCCCGTCCTGGTTTCCGGTCGGGGCTAACAGCGGCTGAGGTATGCACGGGGCCGGGCTCTGCCGGCGTAGAACATAAGCAAGTAGGAAGCACAAATTTCAAGGAATTCAAAAGAAAATATTACAGTCCACACTGTTATCGCAATACCAAACGCAAGTTTAAACGCCTCCCCGAGGCATGATACATGTGCAGGAATTAAAAGCAAGACAGGAGCCACAACGGAGTCACTTGTCGGCGGTGGAGCAGCGCGGAGTGGGCTCGCCTCGTGAAGCAGCAGGGCCGGCAGTGCCTCGCTTCGGCTTGGTGCTGAAGGCCCAGAACTTCCCCAACAGAGCTTCCGCGCGACCCTTCATAGCCTCGGCAGCGGCAGCTGCATGCTCGCCGCTTGCCTGCTCCAGCAGGCTGTCCATGTCGACGCTGGGATCGCGAAGATAGATGTGGGTCAGGATTCGCGTCAGTGCCGCAGAGGACAAGACACGCGCCTCGGCCTCAGCCGTGGGGCCAAGACCAAGGGAGACATCTTCAAGAGCACGGATCAGGAAGGGAAGCAGCTTGGCAGGGCCGTCCTCTGCGCTGGCCAGTGGGCTCTCCAGGCCGCTATCATAAAGCTCCCTCAGTAGGGCGCGAGCCTTCACCTCCATATCCATGAAGGCCACGCGATCTTCTACGAGAACCCTCGCCTTGTCGTTCAGCTCGACCTTCCTCGCCTCCAGCTCCTGCTCCAGCGCGCCCAGGCGGTCGCGGCGCTTCTTCAGCTTGGCCTCCCGATCCTTGACGGCCGCCTCGCGAGCCTTCATGCTCTCCTCCTGCTCCTGGCGGAGGCGGGCCTCCTCGGCGAGCTGGTTCTGCAGGCCCTTCAGCTCGCCCTCCAGCGTCTCACAGCGACCTTGGATGCCGACTGCCTCCCCCAGGGCAGCATCGCGGGCTACCTTCGCCTCATGAACAACCTGCTTCTCCTCGTCGCAAGCCGTCGAGGCCTGGACCAGCGCCGCCCGAATTGAAGCGTCGGTGCGAATCCAGCCAGAGGCCAGCTCCAAGCGCCCGACCACCAAGCGAGGGTCGGCGCCCAGAAGATCCTGCCGCAGCCGGTCCAGTTCAACGGCAGCACGATCCAGGACAGCGGGAGGAGTCGGAGAGACAGCAGTTGGCGGAGTAGGAGGAGATGGCGGCGGCGTAGCCACTGCGCCTTGAGGCGGAACCAGCGGCGCCACGACAACGGTGGAGGCAGCGCCAAGCAAGGCCACCTCGGGAGTCGCCCGGGTCAAGGGGGCTGAGCTCGCCTCAGCGGGCTCAGCCAGGCCTCGCGAGGACGCCCGGGCAGGAGAGGCCTGGGCATCGGGATCATCTTCCTTTTCGGGCAGAGGCACCGCCACGGATGGGGCCTCAGGAGCCCCCTTCAGCTTCTTCGCCGCGGGCGCCAGCCTGGCCGAAGAACATGGACATCAGATCTCGACGACAGAGCAATGATCAAGACGGAAGGTGCACTTACAGTGTCGTCGCTGGTGGACTCGAGCAGCCTCCGCCATACTTGAAGCCCGAGAGCCGCTGCGCAGGATCAGCTTCAAGGGATCAGATCCGGAGTCACGTCTGCGGATCGCCCGAGGCCGGGCGGACCTGCGGGGACCAGCCCAACCGGTCCTTCTTGAGATCGGGGCAGGCTTACGCCTCCCGCCACCCTCATCCTCGTCGTTGTCGCTCTCGGGGAGGCGGAGAACGCGGGGCCTGCGCCGCAGGGGAGGAGCCCTTGACTCCGCCCCCGAATCAACCCCCTCTCCTGGCTCTCTTTCCTCCAACTCTTCGCTGGAGTCGGAAGAGGACACGTCCACCAGGTCCTCCGGAGCCTCCACGGGCACGGGCCCGTCCCCAATGAAGACGGGCATGGGCCCCACAACCTGCTCCCAATCCTCGCAAAGGAATAGGGGCACGGGGGCGCCATCCGGTCTCGCCAGATCGCCCCCAACCAAGGACTGGAGGACCGTCGCCAGATCATCGCTGCTGTGGCCACGGGCTCGGTGAGGCCTCCACATCGAAGCGAATCATCGCGAAGCGGAGCAGCTTGGTGCTCCAGAACTCCCTCAGCAGCGACGCACCGGTCAGCCTCGCCGCCGTCGCGTCGGCCGGCTTCAGATCTGCATCCATCTTCTCCAAAGACCGGCTTCGCTCGGACCGGTCGTCGAAACTCTCGGCGGGCTCCGTGGGCGAGATCAGCCGAGGTGGATCCGCCCAAGATCCACCAAGACCAACTTGCTCCTGAAGCCCTCAATCCGCTTCCTGTGGTTTGAAATGGCGATGGCTCCGTCATATCGACGACACTTCGCGCTGGAGGCGGAACCACGGAGGTTCGGAGGAAGAAGTAGTGGCGCAGCAAGGCCACCGAGGGCTTCACCCTAACATGGGCCTCACAATAGTAGGCGAAGATTGCCAGAAGAAGGACGGAGTTGGGATGGAGGTGTAGAGCTTGGATGTTGTAGTGACGGAGGACGGAGAAGAAGAACTCGAGAAGGGAGGCACCGCACCAGCAATGATGGCGCCATGAAAAATGGGTAGAAGGTACTCCCCGACCCTCAAGGGCGGAGGAGCCGCCTTGAACACCGCCGTTCCATTGACGCCAAGCGCCTCGCCAACCGGGCGATCAGTGCAGCTCACCCCTGACACATTTGGCGGGTCCAAGGCAGGAGAGTACCAGGCTCCGGCCGGGGTTTGGCGAGGAGCCATGACTGGCTAGGGCACACGGGCGGAGTAGATCTGAAGATCTCGGAAGCAGAGAGGAGAGGCGCAAGAAAGGGGATCTGAGCAGCAACTGGCGAAAGTAAAGGAGGCAAGGAAGATGCCGCTCTGTTATCAACCCACGCGGTTGCAGAGGCGCACGCGTCCAATCAACCGCCACGCGGCGCCCAAGGCCGCAGGCTGTTAGGGCCCACGATGCTTCGCGCTTACCCTTTCACCTCTCTGCTCGGCCAAGTTCGGGCGCGCCGTGGGCCCGGGGGCTACTGTCGGCGTTCTGGGAACGGGGGTCCCCAGACTTGCCTTCCTGCGGCCTGCGGCGTGTCTCAAAGGAGGCCTAGGACGGCCCATCTTCATCAACACAAGCTCAAGAACTTGAGAGGGGCAAGCCTCATGGGCGGATTTACAGGGAGCTTCTCGTGCACGGCCTCGTAAGGCTGGCTCATGAGGAGGCGGAGAGTTCAAGGCAGGGTACCTCGCGAGGTGCCCATGACGCAAGCCATGATTTACCAAGGGCGCCAATGGGCGCCAGCCAGCAGCAGTCCTCCTTTCCTCTTTGGTGCAAAGGGAGCAAGCGCAGCGAAAGCATCAAGCAAAGGCATCCGCTTCGTGCAACAAGACCAAGACCAGCCCCAACGGCCGGAAGGGAGTCATCGTGGAGCCCAAGCAAAGGCGTCATCACGAGCCTTTGGCAAAGAGGACTAACTTTAGTCGAGATAAGTGTACCCGTTGTTCCCCTTCAAAATGGCCAATTGTTGGCGCCCTTCCCGCTCAATATTTGGGAAGAGGCCCAGGGCCTTCGTCTATATAAGTAGAGCTAACCACCATAGTAGAGGGGGCGGGCATTTGGAATCCAGGGAGAGAGATAGAGACCCAGTCCTCAAGCTAGAGCGACGGAACACCACCTAGCAGTTCATCACACCCACCAAGAATGACCCTCATGAGGCTGTTCTTCCCTCATCTTATTCTTCATCAGCCCAAGAGGCAATCCACCACACCACAAACTAGAGTAGGGTATTACACCACAACGGTGGCCCGAACTAGTATAAATAACGCGTCTCTTGTGCTGTTCTTTTTAGTAGTTTAGGTCCCTGCGATTTGGCGAGGTACGAGACGGTGGAGGGTTGGATCTCCGCGCGCACCCCAGAGTTCGAACCTTAAGGGTCTGCCGGAACCCGAAATCCGACACAAATCACATCATAAAATCCTGAAATACATTTATAGGCACTGTTTGAATTATTTCCAATAGTCCCCAAGTGCTTCCAGGATTATTTGGACACTTAAAAATATTTATAGGATTTAAATGTCCAAATTCAAATACTTATGAATTAACTCAAAAATCCATAAATGACCTACAAATATGTCCATCATTATCGGCAGAGGTTATCACCTTTAGCAGAAATCATGAACATTTTTAAAGGCATTTTTGGGTTCTTTGAAAAGGATTTTATTTTGAACCTAGTTGAATTCTTTTGGTTCTAGGGTTTTGAAAATCCCCATTTCAGATTTAAGAGAAATATAAACATGATGCAACACAAGACTAACTAGACCAGAGCAGACCAGAACTAGGGATGTGACATTAGGTGCCTTAAAGAGGACTAAGGAAATGTTTTTTCTCGGTTATGGAGGTGATAAAGAGTTCATCGTAAAGAGTTACATCGATACAAGCTGACACTGATCTGGATGACTCTAAGTCTCAATCTGGATACATATTGAACGTGGGATAAATTACCTATAGTAGCTCCATGCAGAGCATTGTATACATAGAAATTTGCAAAATACATACGGATATGAATGTGGCAGACCTGTTGACTAAACCTCTCTCAGAAGCAAAACATGATCACACCTTAGTGCTCTTTTGAGTGTTAATCACATGGTGATGTGAACTAGATTATTGACTCTAGTAAACTCTTCGGATGTTAGTCACATGGCAATGTGAACTAAGGGTGTTAATCACATAATGATGTGAACTAGATTACTGACTCTAGTGCAAGTGGGAGGCTGAAGGAAATTTGCCCTAGAGGCAATAATAAAGTTGTTATTTTATATTACCTTATTCATGATAAAAGTTTATTATTCATGCTAGAATTGTATTGATCGGAAACCTAAATGCATGTGTGAATACATAAACAAATACTATGTCCCTAGTAAGCCTCTACTAGACTAGCTCATTGATCAAAGATGGTTAAGGTTTCCTAACCATAGACATGTGTTGTCATTTGATAAAAGGATGTGATGGACAAGACCCATCCGTTAGCTTAGCATAATGACCGTTAAGTTTTATTGTTATTGCTTTCTTCATGTCAAATACATATTCCTTCAACTATGAGATTATGCAACTCCTGGATACCGGAGGAATACCAAGTGTGCTATCAAATGTCACAATGTAACTGGGTGATCATAAAGATGCTCTACAGGTATCTCCGAGGGTGTTTGTTGAGTTGGCATTGATCGAGATTAGGATTTGTCACTCCGAGTACCAAAGAGGTATCTTTGGGCCCTCTCGGTAATACATATCATAAGCTTGCAAGAAAATACTAAGGATTTAGTCACGAGGTGATGTATTACGAAATGAGTAAAGAGGCTTGCCGGTAACGAGATTGAACTAGGTATATATATATACCGACAATCGAATCTCTTTCAAGTAACATACCAATGGACAAAAGGAATTACGTATGTTGTCATAAGGTTCGACTGATAAAGATCTTTGTAGAACATGTAGGAGCCAATATGGGCATCCAGGTTCCGCTATTGGTTATTGACCGGAGAGGTGTCTCGATCATGTCTACATAGTTCTCGAACCCGTAGGGTCTGCACTCTTAACGTTGGTTGACGATATAGTGTTATATGAGTTATATGATTTGGTGACCAAATGTTGTTCGGAGTCCTGGATGAGATCATGGACATGACGAGGAGTCTTGAAATGGTCGAGAGGTAAATATTGGTATATAGGGCGATGGTATTCGGACACCGAAAGAGTTTCGGAGTGCACGGTAGTCATCGGGTCATTGAAAGGGGTTTCGGACACCCCCGATAAGTGTATGGGCCAAAGGGGTGGAAGACCAGCCCCTGGTGCACCCCTTCTTTGGACAGCAGGCCCAAAGAGAAGGAAAGGGGGGCGACTAGCCCCTCCTGCCTTTCCCTCTCACGGGAGAAAGGAAAGGGGGGCGCCACCCTCCCCTGCCTTTTCCTCGCACCTATATAAGGCAGGGGGCGCGGCTTGGGAGGGACTCCAAGTAGGATTCCTCCTACTTGGGCGCCTCCTTTGGCTGCTCCTCCCTCCCTCCTGCCTATATATATGTGGGAGCGGGCACCTAGCACACAACAGACAATTGCCTAGCAATGTGCGGTGGCCCCCTCCACTATTTACACCCCGGTCATATTTTCGTAGTGCTTAGGCGAAGCCCAGCGGAGACCACTTCACCATCACCGTCACCATGTCTTCATGTTGCCGGAACTCATATACTACCTTGCCGTATTGCTGGATCAAGAAGGCAGAGGACGTCACCGAGCTGAACGTGTGCAGAACACGGAGATGTCGTACGTCCGGTACTTGATCAGTTGGAGCGTGAAGAAGTTTGACTACATCAACTGCGTTGTTAAACGCTTCCGCTTACGATATATGAGGGTATGTAGACACACTCTCCCCCTCTCGTTGCTATGCATCTCCTTGATAGATCTTGCGTGTGCGTAGAATTTTTTTGTTTTCCATGCAATGTTTCCCAACAGTACGACTTCTGGCAGGTCCGCGATGACGGCACGGCGGCTAGGCTCAATTTCCCCTTTGGCACACGTCCTTTCAACCTCGTCCCGCTGGAGCCAGGGGTGGCGAGCTGGGCTATAGCGCGGGAGGACCGCGAGGTGTGGGAGCCCCTCGAGGCCGAGGCCACCAACGAGGCCTACATGCAAGAGCTCCGCCGGCAGCAGCCGGAGCTCGTGGAGGCAGAGCGGATGATCTTTGCCAGCACGGTGGGCAGCGAGGTTATCATGCTCTCCTCTGATTACGAGGTTGAAGGCAGCAAGGACGGCAGCACAGAGGGCGTCAAGGTGGGCGGCGAGGACGAGGAGATCGATGTCGACGAGTGGAGGAGTGTCTTGCCCAACGACCCCGATGACGGCGCTGGCCCGGACCTGGCTCGCGGCACACCGTACCTGACGAGGAAGGATTGGCTTGACCTCCACTTTGACCGAAAGTAGTTTAGTTTCATTAAAATTTATGTTTTATGTTTGGTTATGCAAAACTATCTATGTTTATGTTTGAATGCATGCTACTTTCGGTTGAACCTGCTTTGAACTTGATCAAATTGAAGTTTACAATGTTAAGTTTAGGGAATCGACTAGAAACGACCAAAACTGTTGGAGTATATTTATACTCCACTAAGGGTTTTAGTCCGTTAACTTTTAGGGGATCGGTTAGAGATGGCCTTATGCCTTGTTATTTAAGTTCTTCACAATGTGATGCTCTATATGTGTAACTATTTGTCGTGCAGTTCAATTTCATCAATAACAATTTCAATAGTACCACTATGAATTAGGATATTTGGTTATTGTTAAGGATGTTGCAGTTAACACGCTTTTTCATTTTTTAACAATAACTAGTGTCCTTTGGACCTGCACAATACCAGTTTGAATGACTATATTTGCTTGTTTTTAAATGTTATGCCTGTTGCGGTTAACACACATTTCCACTTCTTGTTTTTAACTAGCATGCTTAAACCTGCACACTGAAGCTACCATTTGTAGATTATGTTGTCTACCATGGATATATTTGGTTGATGTTTAGCATGTTGTGCTTAACATGCCTTTATATGTACTCATACAGGACAATATTGAGAACAACCGTTGTTTTCCATCGAGGTTAGTTTCATCGCATTGCTTATATATACTCACTATTCAGGATATCGGTAGCTGGTACCATATAGCCTAGGGGCTGATAAGGGATTAATCGTTGAATCAGACATTTAACTGAATATATCTTCAACCCATTTATCGGTAGGTTAACTAGGGCCATATTTAATATATATGATTGTAGCGACCCGACCCGAATGGATCAAGTCTCGTGTTCGGTGTCATCCTCGGATCGAATGCTTGCACCACACAAGATTTCAAGGATTTATAACAGAGTAGCAATCACACACTTATTACATCGTTTGTCCAGAAGAGGACTTATTACAATAATCATGGCTTAAAGCCATCTAATAGCGATAACAGCGGAAGACTTGGAAGATAAGTGAGTCCATCAACTCCAGCGGCATCACTGAGTATAGAACCACGACCTAAAGCACCTTAATCGTCATCTGAAAAGTCTGCAACATGAAAGTTGCAGCCCGAAAACGGGTCAGCACATGGAATATGCTGGCAATGTAACACATAGAGAATAATGAATGATAAGCCTGTACTACATGCATATTTGGCTGGTGGAAAAGCTCTACGGTTACAGTTTTGCATAAAGCCAGTTTTTCCCTACTGCAAAGGAATAAATTTGTTCAACTATCATGGTGGTTGTTAAACATTGAGAATGGTTGACAGCATCCTCAATCCCAATTAAAAGTACTCATTAAAAACCCAACAAAATTAATTAGAGTAACATGTTGAGATTCACATGATATTCAAGTACTAGATACTCAAGATGTCCATAACCGGGACATGGCTAATCATGATTAGTTTATACACTCGCAGAGGTTTATGACTTTTCCCCACAAGACTCGATCGCCTCCGCTTGGTTTCTCGTGACTACATGGTGTTTAAGAAACGGATGACCGAGACATAGTCTTTCGTAAGCGCTAGCACCTTACGATGGGTGGACCGATACACCTACATCCCCTACATCTGCTAGTCCACCACTATAAGAGTTCGCATGACTTAGTCAACTATGCCAGAGCCCATAATGGCTTGTGGCTGCACACGAAGTTACTAGTATGAATTATCTTATGATCCCTTTGAGCCCAGGTGGCGGTCCGAAGAAATACAGGCAAGTCCTGCTAGAAAACAAGTACCTCAATCCACCCAGATGTGTATTTAAGTTGCCACCTTAGATAAACCATTAATTTAACAATCTCACATCTGTCATCGATATCACTCACCCAATCCACGTCTACTAGCATAGCATGGCATAATAAGCAAACGTAGAAGTAACTCCCAAAGGTTTCATAAGTAAAACAGGTAATAGGTACTACCTCAATCTACTTCCCAACCCACAATTTATTTTGATCCTAATCATGCAAGTGTTTGAGGATTGATCTAATGCATAAAAACTGGGTGGTAGTAAAGGTATGATCAAGTGTTACTTGCCTTGCTGATGATCCGCGAAACCTAGAGATTCGAAGTAACAAGCAGCGCACTCCGGGTGATCCATCGCAGACAAACAACAAGCATACAATAAGTACTCATCTAATGCACGGGTAAATCTCAAATAAAAGATCTAACCAAAAAGTTCAACTGAAGAACCCTGGTTGCAAAAAGAATCGAATCTAATAAAGCAACGAAAGTAAAACGACGAAAGAAAACAACTCGGTTCTAGCAAGTTGAAACTAGGTCAAATTTTTACAGTAGCAAAACTTTGTTTAAGTTGATTAGTCGGAACGTCGGTTTCGAGACGAAACTCCAGGCGCTTGAATCACCTGATTCCGATAAACGAGCGAGAAGATAGACTAGAAAGAAAATCGGATCTGAAATCGCTATCAGAAAAATAGCGGAATAAACCGATGAGAAAGAAAACGATTTAACGGTTGAACGAACGGACGCTCATTAACCAAGCAAACCGGTGATCACGCTCGTTAGGACGAACGGTCCGCGAATGCTTGCTAAACAAAACCGGAAAGAAAACCGCGAGAAAAACCGATCTAGGGTTTCGGAAAGAAACCAAACGAAAAACCGATCTAGAAACCGAACGGAAACCGAATGATTTACTGAAAAACCGAACCGAGGAAAAGAAAAGTTGATGCGGCGCGGGGCTAGTACCTCAAGAAGCGAGGGCTCGCGGCGGCGGCGCGCTGGGCGCGGCGGCACTTGGCGGCGGGGCGTTGGGGGAGGGGCGGCGGTGGTGAGGGGCGGCGGCGCTGGTGAGGAGCGGCAGCGGTGGTGAGGGGCGGCGGCGGTGGTGCTGCTGCGGAGGAGAGTAGAGGAGAGGTGTTGGTTTGATGTGTTAGAGGGGGGGTGCTTGGGTATTTATATTGGGGGGGAGGTTTTTGCTTGGGGTAGGGGAGGGTTTTTGCTTGGGGTAGGGGACAAGAAATAGACTAGGATTAGGAAACAAAGAGGGAAAAGATCTAGAAACAAACACGGAATAAACGGAAGTAGGACAAAAGTCCTACTAGGATTTGAAAAGGAAGCGCGGCGGCTCCTCGCGCCTCGGGCGCGAGCGGGCGATGGCCTTGGCCTCCTGGCCGGCCGGTGGCTTGGCGGCTTGGGCCTTTGGCCCAAGGCGCTGAGGTTTTTTAAAACGGTTTCACAGAGAAAAATACAGAGAAAAAAAAATCTAAACGAACTCCAAAATTAAAAAAGTAACTTTCCCGACTCCTAAAAATGAGTCTAACAAAATGAACTTTAACACGGGCCTAAAATGCAATTTTTGAAAACACGATTTTCCCTAAGGCAAATAAACTCCGAGAAAATCCAAAATTTGATTTATTTATTAAATCTTCATTTTCCTAAATTTTGGGAAAGTCATATTATTCCTCTCTTATTTTTGATATTCAAAAATATTTGAAGATAAAATAAATAAATCCAATGATCCTTTTTTCATAGTTTTGAGAGAACTCAAATACTGAAAATTTCGAATCTCCAACTTCTCCGAGGGTCCTTGAGTTGCGTGAAATTTCTAGGATCAACAAAATGCAAGAAAATATGATATGCATGATGATCTAATGTATAACATTCCAAATTGAAAATTTGGGATGTTACAAACCTACCCCTTAAGATGAATCTCGCCCTCGAGATTCGGGTTGGCTAGAAAATAGGTGAGGTGGTCTTTGAGCAAATCTTCTTCTCTTTCCTGGTGGCTTCATCCTCGGTGTGGTGGCTCCACCGAACCTTGCAAAACTTGATAACCTTGCTGCGAGTAACTCTGCTGGCATATTCGAGAATCTGACCGGTTTCTCCTCATATGTTAAATCATCCTTCAATTGAATTGCTTCAAGTGGCACTCGTATCTCTTAGCGGTACTTCCGCCATCTCGGCGTGACATTTCTTCACCTGAGAAACATGGAACACGCCATGAACTCCCGACAGTCCTTCCGTAATTCCAGCTTATAAGCAACTTCTCCCATGCGTTGCAAGATCCTATACGGTCCAACGAAACGTGGTGCTAATTTTCCTTTAACTCCAAATCGCTTAACTCCTCAAGTGGGGATACTCTAAGATAAACTCGCTCTCAACTTCATATTCCGTCGCCTTGCTTTTGAATCCGCATAGCTTTTCTCGTGCGGACTGGGCTACCTTGAGCCTATCGCGAATCAACTTAACCTTCGCTCGCACTCCTTAATCAAATCTGGTCCAAACAACCGACGGTCTCCAACTTCGCCCCATGATAACGGTGTCCTACACCTCCTTCCGTCAGAGCCTCGAAGGTGCCATCTTCAAGCTGGTTTGGTAACTGTTGTTATAAGAAAATTTAGCATACGGCAAGTTATCGTCCCAACTAGATCCATAGTCTAGTGCACAAGCTCTCAAAGATATCCTCCAAAATCTGATTGACTCTCTCACCAGTCCATCCGTCTGTGGGTGAAAAGCTGCACGAATTCTAGCCTGGTTCCTAACGCTTCATGCAACTGATTCCAAAACTTTAAGGTAAATTGAGTTCCTCTATCGACACGATACTCCTCGGAACTCCGTGCAAACACACAATTCTGGTCATGTATATCTTTGCCAACTTAGCGCTGCTATAGGTAGTCTTGATCGGAATGAAATGCGCTACCTTCGTCAAGCGGTCGACTATAACCCAAATCGAATCATAGCCTGAACGAGTCTTTGGCAAACCCGTGATGAAATCCATGCCTAGTTTATCCCACTTCCATTCGGTATTGGCAATGGCTGCAACAACTCTGCTGGCTTCGATGTTCTTCCTTCACTCTCGACATACATCGCAAACTGCTACATACTCCGCGATATCCTTCTTCATTCCGTCCACCGTAACGCTTCCTTCAAATCCAAATACATCTTGGTATTTCCTGGGTGAATCGAATAGGGTGAATCATGTGCCTCTTGCAGAATCAACTTCCCGATCTCCGGTCATTTGGCACATACACGGTCCTCAAACCATAGGGTATCGTGCTCATCCTCACGAAATCCTTTGCTTTTCCTTCGCCATTTTCTTCTTTATATCCGCAATCTCTTTGTCCTTTTTCGAGCTTCCTGATTTTATCCATCAAGGTAGACTGAATCTCCAATGCTGCTACGTAGCCTCTCGGAACTATTTCCAAACATAGCTCTCGAAGGTCTTCGCTAACTCCTTGGGTATTCCTCCCATCATTAGTGTATTGACGGGCTCTTACGGCTCAATGCGCTCTACAACGTTAGCCTTCCCGGGTGATAATGCAATCTCATATCATAATCCTTAATAAGCTCCAACCATCTCCTTTGTCTGAGATTTAATTCCTTCTGCATGAAGATGTACTTCAAACTCTTGTGATCCGTGTACACCTCACAATGATTTCCAATGAGGAAATGTCTCCATGTCTTCAATGTATGCAC
Organism: Aegilops longissima; assembly: GCA_021605205.1. Taxonomy (NCBI): domain Eukaryota; kingdom Viridiplantae; phylum Streptophyta; class Magnoliopsida; order Poales; family Poaceae; genus Aegilops; species Aegilops longissima. Next base: position 163,151,363 of record CM038678.1, on the reverse strand, counting down.
AATGGCTGCTAACTCCAAATCATGTGTGGCATAATTTAATTCATGAGGTTTCAGTTGTCGTGAAGCATACGAAACAACTCTTCCTTCCTGCATAAGCACTGCTCCAAGTCCTCGACGTGAAGCGTCGCAATACACCTCATAATCCTTGGTCTGATCTGGCAAAATTAACACTGGTGAGGTAACCAATCTTTTCTTCAACTCCTGAAAACTTGCCTCACAATCCTCAGTCCATATGAACTTGGTATCCTTTTTCAGCAATTCCGTCATAGGTTTTGCAATCCTTGAGAAATTCTCAATGAATCTTCGGTAGTATCCTGCGAGTCCAAGGAAACTCCGGATCTCTCCAACTGTCGTTGGTGCTTCCCATTTGGTTACGGTCTCAACCTTTGTGGGGTCAACTGCTATCCCTTCTCCGGATATAACATGTCCAAGAAATCCAACTTCCTTTAGCCAAAACTCACATTTGCTGAACTTGGCATATAACTGATGTTCTCTTAGCTTCTCCAAAACCAATCGCAAATGTTCCTTATGTTCTTCTTCATTCTTTGAGAAAACCAAAATATCATCTATGAACACCACGACGAACTTATCCAAAAACTCCATAAACACTTTGTTCATCAGGTTCATGAAATAGGCTGGCGTTAGTCGTCCAAATGACATAACGGTATATTCATACAGTCCATATCTCGTGGTAAATGCTGTCTTAGGTATGTCCTGCTCCCGAATCTTCAACTGATGGTACCCTGATCGCAAATCGATCTTGGAAAACACTTTAGCTCCTTGCAAATGATCAAACAGATCATTTATCATAGGGAGTGGGTACTTGTTCTTGATTGTTACTTCATTTAACCCACGATAGTCAACAACCATCCTTAACGATCCGTCCTTCTTCTCTACTAAAAGTACGGGTGATCCCCAAGGCGAAGAACTTGGGCGTATAAAACCTTTATCCAATAGCTCCTTAATCTGCTTCTTGATTTTCGCCAAATCCTGTGCGGGCATCCTGTATGGTCGCTTCGATATCGGGCCTGTTCCTGGCAACAGCTCAATCAAAAACTCAATGTCTCTATCCGTGGCATTCCCGGCAATTCCTCGTGAAATACATCGGGGTAATCCTTCACCATGGCACCTCTTCCCGCACCACTCCCGATAAGGAATTTACTTGATTCCTATTTGGTCCATGTCGCGATACATACCTAATCCTTCTTCCTCGTGTCGTGAGAAAATCGTTTTACTTGGCGCAATCGATGTTTCCATACATCGATAGCCAATCCATACCAAGAATCACATCCAATCCTTGGGATTCCAAAATGATCAAATCCGTCGGAACACATGCCTTCCTATACTTAATGGCACTTGAAAACATCCTTGTTCCGCCATATACTCCGCTCCCGGTGAGCTTACTAGCATAGGGTTTTAAGAATCTGAGTAGGCAGGCTATACTTTTCTACAAATCCCTTGATATGTATGCGTTGCACCGTATCGAAAAGAACTAGTGCAGAAAAGACTTAACCAAAACTTACCGACATCGCATCGGGCTGATCTTCAACCTCCTCCACATCAATGTGGTTCACCTGTCCTCTGCTGAAAGGGTTTGGCTTCTTTCCGCTTCCATTTCCTCCTTGGCCTTGGGACATTCATTTGCATAATGTCCGGTCTTGGAACACTTGTAACAGTGACATGGCTCAGTCTTTCTTGGTTGGGGTTGATGGTGTGGTCCAGTTCTCGCCGTTGCTTCCTCCATTCCCGCTACCATTTTTGTGGCCATTATGGTTGTGCGAACTACCTCCTCCATGGGTATGCTGAAACTGAACTCCCCGCTTAGGGGTATAACGGGCTTCATTGGCTCCAGTTATACTTCCCTGCCCATACTTCCTCTTGCGGTTCTCAATTTGCTGCTGCTTTCCTTCAATCATGAGGGCACGGTCTACCAACTCCGGTAGTTGTTGAAACTTGCTACCATCAATCGCATGCTTAATTCATCATTCAGTCCTTCCGAAACTTCTCCCGCTTAGTCATCCGTAGCAACGCTATCCGGGGCATAACGTGCTAACTTACTAAAATCATCCACATATTGGCCAACAGTCCTTCCTCCTTGGCGAAATTGCGAAACTCACGCTTCTTCATGGCCATAGCTCCTGCCGAGACATGGGCAGGTCGGAAAGCTTGTGGAAACCGATCCCATGTGATGTTGTCTCAGTGGTAAGTGGCTGTAAAATTTTCCCACCATGCTTTGCTGCGGGTCCTTCAAGTGGTGTGCAGCAAACTTCACCTTTTCTCCATCTCAGACATCCTGCAGTGGTCAACTCCCTCCCTACCTTACGGAGCCAATCATCTGCTACTATCGGCTCGGTGCTACTAGAAAACACCGGCAGGTTCAGCCTTAAGAAATGTGTCAAGTGATCCGCAGGTGGTGGTGGTGGTGGGTTGTTGTTGTTGCCTTGGTTCTGTACCAATGTTTGGATCAAAGTGTTCTGCTGCTGGATCAACTAGGTGATCTCTGGCGGGAAAACAAACCCGGGGTCGCGTCTCGGAGGCATCTGAAGGGTTTAGAAAAGAAGAGGAATTAAGAATAGAGTGAGGTCTAAGGAGAAAACACTACCCAAATGTATATGAGCAAAAGCACACAAAATCACTTCATTCAATTCAAACAAAGGGCTTACAACGATCTAACTATTGCAAAGGTGCTTGTACTATAATGTTTACATGGAGGTAATACTACTAATATGTGGGGTCATCTACTAATTTGAACCGTGGAAGACTCCATGATGTCCGCTCCAGCCGCCTTCAAAGTCGGGTTCACTTGGATCCGAATCGGTGTCGCCGATGATGATGTAGTTGTTCGGACAGCCGACGTACTTGTCTTCATTCTTGAGCGCCAATTTCTTCTTGAGTTCTTCAATCTCATACTTAAGATCGTTATTGTGTCTTGCTACAGCTCACGATCTCGCCCATGTAGTCCTTACGTAGACTTTAGTTCTCCTTCAAGTTCGATGATCCTTCCCTTGCATTCTTCAACTCTATCATATCATTGCACATCTGGTTCTCCCGGCGTCGAATGTGCTGGTTTAACTCCTGGATAAAAGCTGCAATGGATCTGTCCTTCTTGGTGCCGACTATCTCCCATTGTTCATTCCGGCGTCCGCAAATCTGGTAGATAGTGTCCTTGAGGTCTTCTTGATAAACTTCTCCAATGCGTCCCATGGTGATATGAGCTGCCATGCTCTTTCCTGCACTCCAGGTTGGTGCAATCGAAAACACTATCTATAGGCTTGGTGATTGGCGCTAACGTCCTTCCCGGAACATGAGCTTGGATCTTCCAGCGCTCCTCTTCAGGCAGAGTGCCGTTGAAAGTCCCGGTGAAGCTTGGTAATCCAATGTTCAGGTACCTGGCGACTTCCTTCAAGTGGGATCCAAAAGGTGTGCCTTCATCTGGTTGGGCGTACTTGATCTTCGCGTCCTTCATCCTAAAAGAGTAGAAAAGATGAGGAGTTAGAAAATGAGAAGAGAGTAGTGACCTATGGCTTTAACTTAGTGGTCGTGTCCTACAACAAGATGTGCTCGATACCATCTTTGTAGCGACCGACCGAATGGATCAAGTCTCGTGCTCGGTGTCATCCTCGGATCAAGAATGCCGACACCACACAAGATTTCAAGGATTTATAACAGAGTAGCAATCACACACTTATTACATCGTTTGTCCAGAAGAGGACTTATTACAATAATCAAGGCTTAAAGCCATCTAATAATGATAACTGCGGAAGACTTGGAAGATAAGTGAGTCCATCAACTCCAGCGGCATCACTGAGTATAGAACCACGACCTAAAGCACCTTACTGTCGTTCGAAAAGTCTGCAACATGAAAGTTGCAGCCAAAACGGGTCAAGACATGGAATATGCCGCAATGTAACACATAGAGAATAATGAATGATAAGCCTGTACTACATGCATATTTGGCTGGTGGAAAAGCTCTCTGATTACGCTTTTGCATAAAGCCAGTTTTTCCCTCACTGCAAAGGAATAAATTTGTTTAACTATCATGGTGGTTGTTAAACATTGAGAATGGTTGACAAGATCCTCAATCCCAATTAAAAGTACTCATTAAAACCCAACAAAATTAATTAGAGTAACATGTTGAGATTCACATGATATTCAAGTACTAGATACTCAAGATGTCCATAACCGGGACACGGCTAATCATGATTAGTTTATACACTCTGCAGAGGTTTGCGACTTTTCCCCACAAGACTCGATCGCCTCCGCTTGGTTTCTCGTGACTACATGGTGTTTAAGAAACGGGTGACCGAGACATAGTCTTTCAGAAGCGCTAGCACCTTACGATGGGTGGACCGGTACACCTACATTCCCTACATCTGCTAGTCCACCACTATAAGAGTTCGCATGACTTAGTCAACTATGCCAGAGCCCATAATGGCTTGTGGCTGCACATGTAAGTTACTAGTATGAATTATCTTATGATCCCTTTGAGCCTGGGTGGCTGTCCGAAGAAATACAGGCAAGTCCTGCTAGAAAACAGGTGCCTCAATCCACCCAGATGTGTATTTAAGTTGCCACCTTAGATAAATCACTAATTTAACAATCTCACATCTGTCATGGATATCACTCACCCAATCCACGTCTACTAGCATAGCATGGCATAATAAGCAAACGAGAAGTAACTCCCAAAGGTTTCATAAGTAAAACAGTAATAGGTACTACCTCAATCTACTTCCCATCCCACAATTTATTTAGATCCTAATCATGCAAGTGTTTGAGGATTGATCTAATGCATAAAAACTGGGTGGTAGTAAAGGTATGATCAAGTGTTACTTGCCTTGCTGATGATCCGCGAAACCTAGAGATTCGAAGTAACAAGCGGCGCACTCCGGGTGATCTATCGCAGACAAACAACAAGCATACAATAAGTACTCATCTAATGCACGGGTAAATCTCGAATAAAAGATCTAACCAGAAAGTTCAACTCAAGAACCCTGGTTGCAAAAAGAATCGAATCTAATAAAGCAACGAAAGTCAAACGACGAAAGAAAACAACCCGGTTCTAGCAAGTTGAAACTAGGTCAAATTTTTACAGTAGCAAAACTTTGTTTAAGTTGATTAGTCGGAACGGCGGTTTCGAGACGAAACTCCAGGCGCTTGAATCACCTGATTCCGATAAACGAGCGAGAAGATAGACTAGAAAGAAAATCAGATATGAAATCGCTATCAGAAAAATAGCGGAATAAATCCGATGAGAAAGAAAATGACGAACGGTTGAACGAACGGACGTTCATTAACCGAAGCAAACCGGTGATCACGTTCGTTAGGACGAACGGTCCGGTGAATGCTTGCTAAACAAAACCGGAAAGAAAAACCGGCGAGAAAAACCGATCTAGGGTTTCGGAAAGAAAACCAAACGAAAAACCGATCTAGAAAACCGAACGAAACCGAACGAAACCGAACGATTCTGAAAAACTGAACCGAGGAAAAGAAAAGGTGATGCGGCGCTGGGCTAGTACCTCAAGAAGCGAGAGGCTCGGGCGGCGTTAGGTGGCGGCGGCGGCACTTGGCGGCGGCGGCATTTGGCGGCGGGGGCGTTGGGGCGGCGGCGGTGGTGAGGGGCGGCGGCGGTGGTGCTGCTGCGGAGGAGAGGAGAGAGAGGTGTTGGTTTGATGTGTTAGAGGGGGGGTGCTTGGGTATTTATATTGGGGAGGGGAGGGTTTTTGCTTGGGGTAGGGGACAAGAAATAGACTAGGATTAGGAAACAAAGAGGGAAATGATCTAGAAACAAACACGGAATAAACGGAAGTAGGACAAAAGTCCTACTAGGATTTGGAAAAGGAAGCCGCGGCTCCCTCCTGGCGCCTGGTGCGCACGGGCGATGGCCTTGGCCTCCTGGCCGGCCGGTGGCTTTGGCCCAAGGCGCTGAGGTTTTTTTTTAAATCGGTTTCGCGCGCAGAAAAATACAGAGAAAAAAAAATCTAAACGAACTCCAAAATTAAAAAAGTAAACTTTCCCCGACTCCTAAAAATGAGTCGAACAAAATGAACTTTAACACGGGGCCTAAAATGCAATTTTTGAAAACACGATTTTCCCTAAGGCAAATAAACTCGAGAAAATCCAAAATTTGATTTATTTATTAAATCTTCATTTTTCCTAAATTTTGGGAAAGTCATATTATTCCCTCTCTTACTTTTGATATTCGAAAAATATTTGAAGATAAAATAAATAAATCTAATGATCCTTTTTTTTCATAGTTTTGAGAGAACTCAAATACGAAAATTTCGAAATCTCCAACTCTCTCCGAGGGTCCTTGAGTTGCGTGAAATTTCTAGGATCAACAAAATGCAAGAAAATATGATATGCATGATGATCTAATGTATAACATTCCAAATTGAAAATTTGGGATGTTACAATGATGCTAGATAGCAACATACATTGTACTAAATGACTAAATATGCAATCCCAGGCTACATAGCAACAAGGAAGAGTGTTACCTTAATGTTCTGATGATGTCTAGATATACATGTAATAAGATCTTATATAATGGGATGGAGGGAGTGTTGTACTACATCATTTTGCAATTGTTGTTTAGCTTCTAATATTAACTTGGTACTTTTAGGCACATATGGCATTGCCAAAGATCCACACTTCGACCCTTTCTACATATGGGGCAATGAGATATTCATGAACCAACATCAAGTGAGAAAACTGATAAAGATTGTTATTTAAATGGGTCAAAAGATGCCAGTCGAACTATTTGTTTACACTTTATCCAAGACAATAGTGAACTGCGGGATGGTAAGCAAGAACTCTATAGCCTTCTTTGTACTGCCTGTAATGAGTTGTGTTATATGACAATGTCTGAATCTTTTTCCTGTGCAGTGGATCCTGAAGCAGTTTACTCAAGATTACCTCTCAAACTACATGATTGTCGGCCGGCCATCACAAGGGGTTGTACTAGAGTCGTGCGTGCCTTCTGCTTGAGGAGAGCACAATAGGGCCATTCCGCTTCACCTTGTTCAGCAACCAGAATGTCTCTCGCCTCTTTCTTTACCATCTTTAATAGTACAAGTATACAACCCTGCTTCATCATTCTTTATTTGGTGATTATGTAATTCTCAAACATATGTACCTGTGAATCAAATAATGCATTGGTTGTTTGAATCTGATGGATATGAATAAAGCTATAACCTACTTTCAAATTCAAATTAGGTACAATTTTAAATAGTAGCAATTAAATTAGGGAAAAATTATGCTCTGCAGGTCATTACGGCGCACATGGTCTATAAAGCACAACATGTGTGATATACATCATAATCCGACACGGTTCACGGAGAGGAAACGTGTGTAACCATGCACACAATTTTCGTTTGCAAAGCGTGTGTGATGTCAGACAATATCACAAACGATGCGGGAAAAGTAAATGTGTGTGATTGTCGACCTATCGTACATGGTTTACAATCATGAAATGTTTGTGATGTGTCGGGCATCGTAAACGTAGAGCTAGTCTGGTACGTGCCTGGAATGTGCTTGGACTGCGTATGGTTTTAGGTAAAACTACAGAAGTCCGACTGTGATGGCAATGCTAGAACAAACGATTTGCAAGGATGAAGCCTTTGGGATATTCGAGATATCAGAAACAGTTTTATAGGGACAGCTGTATGCATCATGGCTCCCTATCCCCAACGGTTTTTGGGTCGTATGGGAAGGACCCCCCTATCGCACACACTCACTTGGCGATGGTTCAAAATGCCATCGCGGAAAGGGGTTAAAAACTGTTTGTATAGCACCTCGTTGTACCAGTGCACCAAGTTGGACATAATCTTGGACAGGCCCTACCAGATCCACGGCACATCTAACAAGCCCACCAACCACACCAACTGTAACTGTTGGGTGATCAAACAGGCCGGCAAGCTCACAGCCGGGGACGCAGCAAAAGCCCCGGCGGCGAGGACGATGAGGAACCTCGCAGACCAAACACCGAGAGCCAGAAACAATTCCCTCCCGAGGTAAAGACGGTGAATATGATCTATCACCCATATACCCAAGAAGGAGCGGAAATGCGCACTTCGAGACGTCTACGCCGTAGAGCCTGTAGCCCCAAAGTTTAACCCATGGTCGGCATGCCAGATCACTTTCGAGTACAGGGGCCATCCGACCAGTATCCATCATGGAGGATCGGCGGCCCTGGTTCTTGACCCCATTATTGATGGGTACCACCTCACTAGAGTCCTTATGGACGAAAGAAGTAGCCTCAGTCTAATTTATTCAGATATAGTGAGGAAAACGGGTATTGATCCATCAAGGATCAAACCCAGTAACACTACCTTTAAAGGGGTAATCCCAGGCGTGGAGGTCCGCTGCTCGGGCACCCTCACATTGGAAGTAGTGTTCGGCTCGACACACAACTTCCGCAGTGAAGATTTGATCTTCAACATTCTCCCTTTTCGCAGTTGGAATACCATGTGTGAGCCCTCAAAGTGATATGAGATGTTACATGCTAGATATGCATATCTAAAGTTGTCCCCCATTATGCATATCTAAAGTTAAAGATGCCCGGACCTAAGGGCGTCATCACAGTTAATGGCAACACGGAGGGCTCACTTCGGACTGAGGAACATACAGCGGCCCTGGCAACCGAAATCCAAACCAGTATCGAGGGGCCAAAGTACCAGCCCGCCATCCAGGCATGAGAAGCAAGGAATCAGGCCCGAGCTCTATCTCTGTTTGAGGAGCCTCCTTACGCTCCACGCAAATAGGGATACGCCCCCACAACATGCCCATCGTAGTCGCACACTACGTGCCGCATCAGCACAACTTCGCACTCAAAATACCATGGGAAGCTGTGGGGCCTAAACAAAACTAAACGCCAAGTGTTCGGCTCAACCGAACTATGGTCACACATGTCTTCGGACGACAACAGGTACCATCTAGGACCTATCCGACATTAAGCTAGAACAACATGATGACCTCTCAAGGCTCCTCGTCAAGGGCCCGTCGGCCGATTATCACCCCCTCTACAGAGTTTTGTTATTTCAAACAGAAGCAAAGGCACAGACATGCATCAGTGAACAGTAGGGACATCAACCCACACATCAAGGCCCTGTGTAAATCTTTTATCTGTAAAACTTTTTCTTCTTATAAAGTTCCTGTAAAAGATGCTTTGGCATTTCGAATTGTACGGATAGACGTCACGAGCTCATTGGAAATAAAGACCTCCTTCTACTGTCCTCTGGTAGTCATTTATATTGCACCTTTTTCCGCTCTTCAACTAGTTCGGCACACATTTTTTGTGAGATGCAATCGGCTAATCGACCGGGGGCTCGACCATAATACTCGCCCTATGCATCGACAAGCTTTCTTTGGAATGTCGTGAAGTAAATATGCCCTAGAGGCAATAATAAAGTTGTTATTTTATATTTCCTTATTTCATGATAAATGTTTATTATTCATGCTAGAATTTTATTAACTGGAAACTTGATACATGTGTGGATACATAGACAAAACATCGTGTCCCTCGTAAGCCTGTACTAGACTAGCTCGTTAATCAAAGATGGTTAAGTCTCCTAACCATAGACATGTGTTTTCATTTGATCAACGGGGCCACATTATTAGGAGAATGATGCGATGGACAAGACCCATCTGTTAGCATAGCATATTGATCGTTAAGTTTTATTGTTATTGCTTTCCTGATGTCAAATACGTATTCCTTCGACTATGAGATTATGCAACTCCCGGATACCGGAGGAATGCCTTGTGTGCTATCAAACGTCACAATGTAACTGGATGATTATAGAGATGCTCTACAAGTATCTGCGAAGGTGTTTGTTGGGTTGGCATAGATCGAGACTAGGATTTGTCACTCTGAGTATCGAAGAGGTATCTCTGGGCCCTTTCGGTAATGCACATCATAAGATGCCTTGCAAGCAAAGTGACTATTGAGTTAGTTGCAGGATGATGCATTACGGAACGAGTAAAGAGACTTGCCACTAATGAGATTGAACTAGGTATGAAGATACCGACGATCAAATCTCGGGCAAGTAACATACCGATGGACAAAGGGAATGATGTATGTTGTCATGACGGTTCGACCGATAAACATCTTCATAGAATATGTGGGAGCCAATATGAGCACCAGGTTCCTTTATTGGTTACTGACTGGAGAAGTGTCTCGGTCATGTCTACATAGTTCTCGAACCCATAGGGTCGCACGCTTAACGTTCATTGGCGCTAGAGTAGTATTAGGGTTGATGAGTGGTAACCAAATGTTGTTCGGAGTCCCGGATGATATCCCAAATGTCACGACGAGTCTTGGAATGGTCGAGTGGTAAAGATTTATATATGGGAAGTCATATTTTGGGTTCCGGAAAAAGGTGTAGTTTTTTCGGTATTGTATCGGGAAGCTTCCAGAAGGTTCTAGAGGATTCCGGAGGGGTCCGGAAGTCCGATAGTGGGTTCACCATGACCCACGGGCTAGCATGGGCTGCGGGGAGGTGCCCTGGCCTTATTGGGCTAGGCACACCAAGTCCTCAAAAGCCCACGTGGTAGGGAAGGCAAAAAAGGAAGGAGTCCTAGTATGAATAGGATTGGACTTGGAGTCCAAGTCCTCTCCCCCTTAGCTGCGCCCTAGGGCTTGGAGGGGCTGTTTTCCATGCCCCTCCACCTATATATAGAGGGGAGGGGGCTCCCAAAGAGGATACACCAAGCCATTGGCGGCCCTCTCTCTCCCGTTACTTCATAGTTCCACTGCCTCGTCCCGGCGACGCTTAGCGAAGCGCTGTCGGTGCTCCACCACCACCATCACCACCATGTCGTCATGTTGGTTGTGATCACATCTACTTCTCCTCTCCCGCTTGTTGGATCAATAAGGAGGATACGTCATCAATCCGCACGTGTGCTGAACTCGGAGGTGTCGTCCGTTCGGCACTAGATCGGTTGGATCGTGATCAGATCCGAAGAGTACGACTACATCAACCGCGTGATAAACGCTTCCGCTTACGGTCTATGAGGGTATGTAGACACACTCTCCCCCCTTGTTGCTATGCATCTCCTATATAGATCTTGTGTGAGCATAGGAAATTTTTGAAATTGCATGCTACGTTCCCCATCGGTGGCATCCGAGCCTGGTCTATGCGTAGTTGATATGCACGAGTAGAACATAAAGAGTTGTGGGTGATCGTCATACTGCTTACCACCAATGTATTATTTTGATTCGGTGGTATTGTTGGTGAAGCGTCCCGGACTAACCTTACATGACCACGTTCATGAGACCGGTTCCACCGACAGACATGCAACTAGTTTTTCATAAAGGTGGCTGGTGGGTGTCTGTTTCTCCAACTTTAGTTGAATCTAATTTGACTACGGCCGGTCCTTGTGAAGGTTAAAATAACAAACTTGATAAACACCATTGGGGTTTTTGTGCCGTAGGTAAGTACGGTTCATGCAAGAAGCCCATAGCAGCCATGTAAAACTTGCAACAACAAAGTAGAGGACGTCTAACTTGTTTTTTGCAGGGCATTTTGTGATGTGATATGGTCAAGACATGATGTGATATACGTTGCTTTATGAGATGATCATGTTTTGCAGAAGTTATCGGCAACTGGCAAGAGCCTTATGGTTGTCGCTTTATTGTATGAAATACAAACGCCATGTAATTGATTTACTTTATCACTAAGCGGTAGCGATATTCATAGAAGCAATAGTTAGCAAGACGACAATAACTCTACGATGGAGATCAAGGTGTCAAGCCGGCGACAATGGAGATCATGACGTTGCTTTGATGATGGAGATAAAAAGCACAAGATGATGATGGCCATATCATGTCACATATTTTGATTGCATGTGATGTTTATCTTTATGCATCTCATTTTGCTTAGTACGGCGGTAGCATTATAAGATGATCCCTTACTAAAATTTCAAGGTATAAGTGTTCTCCCCGAGTATGCACCGTTGCGGAAGTTCTTCGTGCTAAGACACCACGTGATGATCGGGTGTGATAAGCTCTACGTTCAAATACAACGGGTGCAAGCCAGTTTTGCACATGCGGAATACTTGGGTTAAACTTAACGAGCCTAGCATATACAGATATGGCCTCTGAACACTGGAGACTGAAAGGTCGAATGTGAATCATATAGTGGATATGATCAACATAGAGATGTTCACCATTGATGACTACTCCATCTCACATGATGATCGGACATGGTTTAGTTGATTTGGATCACATATCATTTAGATGACTTGAGGGATGTCTATCTAAGTGGGAGTTCTAAAGTAATATGATTAATTAAACATTAATTTATCATGAACTTAGTCCTAATAGTATTTGCAAATTATGTTGTGATCAATAGCTCGCGTTGTTGCTCCCCTATGTTTTTTGATATGTTCCTAGAGAAAACTAAGTTGAAAGATGATAGTAGCTATGATGCGGACTGGGTCCATGATCTGAGGTTTATCCTCATTGCTGCACAAAAGAATTATGTCCTTGATGCACCGCTAGGTAACAGACCTATTGCAGGAGCAGATGCAGACATTATGTACGTTTGGCTAGCTCAATATGATGACTACTTGATAGTTTAGTGCACCATGCTTTATGGCTTAGAACCGGTACTTCAAAAATGTTTTGAACGCCACAGAACATATGAGATATTCCAAGAGCTGAAATTGGTATTTCAGACTCATGCCCGTGTCCAGAGGTATGAGACCTCTGACAAGTACTTCACCTAAAAGATGGAGGAGAATAGCTCAGCTAGTGAGCATGTGCTCAGAATGTCTGGGTACTACAATGTAGTTGAATCAAGTGGGAGTTAATCTTCCAGATAAGATAGTGATTGACAGAGTTCTCTAGTCACCATCACCAAGTTACTGGAACTTCGTGATGAACTATAATATGCAAGGGATGACGAAAGCGATTCCCAAGCTCTTCATGATGCCGAAATCGACGAAGGTAGAAATCAAGAAAAAGCATCAAGTGTTGATGATTAAACAAGACCACTAGTTTCAAGAAAAGGGCAAAGGGAAAGAAAGGGAACTTCAAGAAGAATGGCAAGCAAGTTATCACTCCCGTGAAGAATCCCAAAGATGGACCTAAGCCTGGAACTGAGTGCTTCCACTGCAAAGGAAATGGTCAATGAAAGCGGAACGACCCCAAATATTTGGCGGATAAGAAGGATGGCAAAGTGAACAAAGGTATATTTGATATACATGTTATTGATGTGTACCTTACTAGTGCTCGTAGTAGCCCCTAGGTATTTGATACATGTTCGGTTGCTAAGATTAGTAACATGAAACAGGAGTTGCAGAATAAATAGAGACTAGTTGAGGGTGAAGTGACGATGTATGTTGGAAGTGGTTCCAAGATTGATATGATCGTCATCGCACACTCCCTATACTTTCGGGATTAGTGTTGAAGCTAAATAAATGTCATTTAGTGTTTTTGTTAAGCATGAATATGATTAATCATGTTTATTGCAATACGGTTATTCATTTAAGACAGAGAATAATTGTTATTCTGTTTACACGAATAAAACCTTCTATGGTCTTATACCCAATGTTGATGGTTTGTTGAATCTCGATCGTAGTGATACACATATTCATAATATTGATGCCAAAAGATGCAAGTTGATAATGATAGTGCAACATACTTGTGGCACTGCCGTTTAGGTCATATTGGTGTAAAGTGCATGAAGAAACTCCATAAAGATGGACTTTTGGAATCACTTGATTATGAATTATTTGATACTTGCGAACCGTGCCTTATGGGCAAGATGACTAATACTCCGTTCTCTGGAACAATGGAACAAGCTAATGACTTATTGGAAATAATACATACCGATGTATGCGGTCCGATGAGTGTTGCGGCTCGTGGCGGGTATCGTTATTTTCTGACCTTCGCAGATGATTTGAGCAGATATGGGTATATCTACTTAATGAAACACGAGTCTGAAACATTTGAAAAGTTCAAAGAATTTCAGAGTGACGTGGATAATCATCGTAACAAGAAAATAAAGTTTCTACAATCTGATCCGGAGATGAATATTTGAGTTACGAGTTTGGCCTTCATTTAAAACAATGTGGAATAGTTTCACAACTCACACCACCTGGAACACCACAGCGTAATGGTGTGTCCGTACGTCGTAACCGCACTTATTAGATATGGTGCGATCTATGATGTTTCTTACCGATTTTACCACTATTGTTTTGGGGATATGCATTAGACACAGCTGCATTCACGTTAAACAGGGCATCGTCAAATTCCGTTGAGACGATGCCGTATGAACTATGGTTTGGCAACAAACCTAAGCTGTCATTTCTTAAAATTTGGGGATGCGATGCTTATGTCAAAAGGCTTCAGCCTGATAAGCTCGAACCCAAATCAGAGAAGTGCATCTTCGTAGGATACCCTAAGGAAACAATTGGGTACACCTTCTACCACAGATCTGAAGGCAAGATCTTTGTTGCTAAGAATTGAACCTTTCTAGAGAAGGAGTTTCTCTTGAAAGAAGTGAGTGGGAGGAAAGTGGAACTTGATGAGGTAATTGTACTTTCTCTCGATTTGGAAAGTAGCTCATCCGATAAATCTGTTCTCGTGATGCCTACACCAACTAGAGAGGAAGCTAATGATAATTGTTGGGTGTCGGTGTCAAAACCGGCGGATCTTGGGTAGGGGGTCCCGAACTGTGCGTCTAGGCGGATGGTAACAGGAGACAAGGGACACGATGTTTTTACCCAGGTTTGGGCCCTCTCGATGGAGGTAACACCCTACTCCTGCTTGATTAATATTGATGATATGGGTAGTACAAGAGTAGATCTACCACGAGATCAGAGAGGCTAAACCCTAGAAGCTAGCCTATGGTATGGTTGCTGTTCCGTCCTACGGACTAAAACCCTTCGGTTTATATAGACACCGAATAGGGTTAGGGTTACACAGAGTCGGTTACAATGGTAGGAGATCTACATATCCGTATCGCCAAGCTTGCCTTCCACGCCAAGGAAAGTCCTATCCGGACACGGGACGAAGTCTTCAATCTTGTATCTTCATAGTTTAGGAGTCCGGCCAAAGATGATAGTTCGCTATCCGGACACCCCTAATCCAGACTCCTCAAGAGCCCCTCGAACCAGGCTTCAATGACGACGAGTCCGGCGCGCATATTGTCTTTGGCATTGCAAGGAGGGTCCTCCTCCGAATACTTAGAAGGTTTTGAACACAAGGATAGTGTCCGCTCGCAAAACAAGTTCCACATACCACCGTAGAGAGAATAATTTTGCACAGATCTGCTGACGTATTCCGCGGCGTGACATCACACCACGGCCGTGCATTTATATGAATCGCTTTTTACTGTTCCACCTTAGCTGCTTAGCGAGGCGGTTTCTTTGGCACGCCTTATCAAAGCGTAGATCGTGCCCCTTATTCCGGGATTCTCATCAATACGGACGGGGTAACCCAACCGTGCCATTGATTATGGCGCTTTGGGAGATAAGCGAGTTTTACCAGTGGCGAAGGACGATAGCTTCGTCCGTCCATATAAGGGGATAAGGATCCACCTTTTCACCTATGCCTTCTTCCTCCTTTGCTCATCCATTTCTGCGCACTCGAGCTCCAGCGCCCAAGTACGCACACCCCACCTCAACCTTCTCCAACTATGTCCGGAGCGGGATGTAGGTGGATGGCCTCCTCCGTCACGGAGGGGCACATCAAAAAGCTGCGGAAGGCCGGATACTTGTCCGGCGACATCGCAAGACCGGCCC